>VWZY01001945.1:471900-493642 GCA_013399075.1 Chloroceryle aenea
ACCAACCTCACTGTAAAAAAGTTCTTCCTTATATCCAATTTAAAACTCCCGTCTTTTAGTTTAAAACCATCACCCCTTGTCCTATCCCAGCAGGCCTTGCTAAAAATTCCATCCCCATCTATACTGTAGGCCCCCTTTAAGTATTGAAAAGCTCCAGTAAGGTGTCCTTGCAGCCTTCTCTTCTCCAAACTGAAGAACTCCAATTCCTCAGTGTGTCCTGATAGGAGTGGTGTTCCTTCCCCCTGATTATTTTGTGGCAAATCTCTTGACCTGCTCCTACAGGTCCACCAAAGGACTCTTATCTCAAAAATCTTCTTTTCCAAAATCTACATTACTCATTCATGACTGTTAAACAAGGAAGATTCCAACACACTGTGCTTCTCACACATGTAGCACTACTTTGACAGAGTTAGACCAAGAAGGACCCTATCTCCTCTTTACATACAATGCATTTCTCATTGCAAAACAGATCTGCTTGCACAGATGTCTGCGTATCTTCTTAGCTACCACTTTTAATGTGATATTGGATAATCTGCTATTAACAATACCTGACAGTCCAAAATAAAAAACCCCAAACCTAAAATTATGCTTATGTTTCTTAGTTCCTTCAGGCAAGTACATCTCTCTGGAAGACTTAAGTCTGACAAAGATAAGGTTTTTTAACCCATTTCAGAGCAAAAGGGTATGTCTTAGAAGGAAACTCAATTCTGAACTCATTTATCTTAACTCATAGCTCAGAATTACTCCATTAAAATAAATTATTTGTCACAGGACACTGAATCACTAAGCAGCTCAAGGAAATATGTAGAGTTTGGGCAGAATTTGAGGGAGAGTAAGAGTTTATGTAACAGCAAGCATCAGCCTGTGATATCACGGGAAAACATTAATGAACAATGGTGTCCTTATAATAGCTGAGAAAATAAAGTGAACTTAGCATTTGTAAAAGACAAGACACCCCACCCCCCCGTTTATTTCACAGAACAAAATTTCTAACAGTCCATAAAACTAGGCCAAAACAGGTCTGCAGAGGACATTATTATTTCCAAGGATGTTAAGAGAAAGCACAGGTAGGGTTAGGAGAATGCAAGATCCTGTACCTCACTGTTAAAAAGAGTGGAAGAACGGCTTCTGACCAGGTTTCCTTGTGAGCTCAGCAGCCTCAGCTCCCATGCACTACTCTTGACAATCTGCAGAGCCTTAACTTCCAAACACAGTCTTTGAACAACAATTCTGGTCCATAAAATGTAAAGAATAACAGTGTTAGGATGATATGTACCCACTGAGCACAAACAGCTGCATGGCTTAATCAGCATTTCCTCCAAATATATCAAACCATCCTATGCATCGTGTAAACCATCTACAGAAAGAAGTGCCATAGCAGGTAAGGAATTTCTTAAATATGATTCAAAGTTATCAATAGGTATGACCTTTACTGCACTACCTCCCTTTTCTCACATTATAACAAGCGAGGCTACTTCAGAGTGTAGCTGTTTTCATTCAGTTACCTATAGATTCCCTTCCTTCACTGTTAAGTCAACATTTTTCTATAACTTCTCAAAAGTTATAAACACTTGAATTGTGAAATCTCAAAATATTCAGAAAACAATTTACTATAAAAAAGAAAGGCAAATGAAATTTTAACAGATCTAATTTTACCATGACTTATCTTACCTCTTGAAAAAAGTTTGCAACAAAAGAACTAAAAGGGCTTAAAATATGTTCATTTTCTCCTAGGTGGACATCTGCTGAGTTTGGAAAAGGACTTTTTATCAGTTGAGAATTCCTGCCTGTGGAAAGTCTGGAAGGGACTCTTGGGATCCTTTGGGTCTTGTCCTGCACTGAAATGCACAGGGAGACCGCCCCAATATCAAACTGATATTCAAACATTTCAGCTTTTCATCCCTAGGGCTCCACCTAGAAGTACACGTCCTTTAGTCTGGAAGACTGGATCATTGGACCCATTATTATCAATCAGGTCTTCTTGTATGGTCCAGCCACCTCAAGTAAAAGCCTTGCTGTTTAAAATCTAATCAGTATTCTGTTGCATTATGCATGGTAAATCCCCGCTGAGCTCAGCCTGTGTGCAGTAAAGAGGGTCTGAACTCTAATGAGCACAGAAAGCAGTCTGATACTTACTAGTACTTATTATGGCACATAAGCAAGTACTCATCTCAGAGAATAGATCATTCAAACTGTGGCATCATCAGCTCCTGCCTCCCCTCAGTAAAACTTGGCTGCAGCCTCACCCTTGAGCACATTACGCAGAGCCCATGATGCTTCACTAAGCTTGGAAGATCCTGGAAAATCCTCATGAACAGTTGCCTGTAGCAAACAAAGGCTCATCTGCTAATTTTGTTCCATCAACACAAATGTTATCTCTGATTTCTGTTACACACACGGTCACCTCCCTGCACAATCTGGATTTGAGAAAGCTTATAGTAATTCCATTTTGTCACAAGGGAAAGGGAAAAAGAAGCAGCAGGGGGAGAAAAGAAACAGCAGCAGGGGGGAACAGGGAAGCATCATTATTAGACTGTGGTAAGTGCTCTGCTAACAGGCAACTGCAGGTTTGATCTTGCTGTCAGTGGAAATGGGTAAGACTCTCCTAGGCAGCATCGATAAATGCTTTGATATGTGTAGTTTAAAAGAGTATCTCCAGACTACAAAAGCACTATTTATCAAATTAAATATATTATGCTTAAAAATTCCATTATATACAATTTGAGAGAAAGAAATTTCACTGCAGCAAACATACTGCTAAAATGTTTCTGAGGCAAATATCTCATCCTTAGTTCTTTCAGAAACTGCAAACAAGTAATTAGCCCTTCTGAACTCCAGAATCTGCAGCCTGTAGTTAATGTGATGTTACTAATGTATTTATAAACTCCAGGCTCTAAAGTCAACACTGAGATATTCCATCATAATTTAGATCTCTCATTAACTTCACCACTCTGACCAACATGCTGTCACTGGCAGAGTGTTTGACAGTTTACATTACCTGCAGACATGAGTTCGTGTCAATTCAATTAAGAAAGATTAATTCCAGAACTGACAATGCATAAATATTTTTAAATTACACCTGGCTTTGTTGGCAGTGCTTACTCCAAGACTGACTTTAGAAGAGAGAACATGTCTTTAGCCTCCTGGGCAAAAAGGAAAACTAGAGGGAAGGTGAAAGAAAGAATTTATTATGAATTAGTATTCCATCATACTGTCCGAGTCCATCTTTCTTAATCCCCCCCTCCCAATAATTAAACAAGCTTATCTCTCACTGTCTTTTACAGAATGAAAGGAAACAGGAAAGATTTGATCCAAACAGCCACTGCCAGAAAATTGGCAGTGACATCTTTATGATGATCATTTGCTGACTGGTTTAGGTCTAATTTGTGTACATTATTGTTTTGGAAGGCATTCAGATACCATGGTGATAGACACCCTATGAGAATGTAGATAGATAACATTTGACATTTATCTTCGTGAACAAAGATCTGGGTAACTCCCCACTGATTGCACTTCTGATGAGTGAAGATAAATGTCACATCGGACTAAGCCATCTCATATTCTAGTGAAACACTTTTACTCTTGGCTCTGGTGTGTAAAAGTGTCTAGCTTCAGTGCATATGAACAAACTTAACTAGGTAAGCATCAAGATAAAAGTTGTTTGCTCGCTGTCATCAAACAGGTAAGGAGCCAGAGGAGCCCAATTTATTAAACTCTGGTCCAAGACTTAATCTACTAGAAAAAAACCTTTGAGATTTCAATGTAACAATTACACTGCCATTGCCTGAAAAGAGCATTTTAAAAAGCAAAAACTCTCTACAGTTAAATGAATGCCACAGCCAAATGCAAATTCTGTCCAGAAAGAGTGCAAGGACCACATGAATATCAGTAGTATCCTGCTTTTGGGATCAGAGCCTTATGCTTGTGCTAAATTATGCTGAACCCTGCAGATGCACCAACTTCAGTCATACTAACATTGCCTGATGCTAAACAAGACAGACTTCCTTCGGGCAATAGGAGTGGGACTCTCTACTAAAACAAACTGAAACTATAAGAGAGAGCATTCAGCCAGCAGTGGAAAAGGCTTGTAGACGTAACACACTCCTACCACTTCTAAGCTGACGACTTGTCCCGTGGACTGTTTCTCCTGTCCTAGTGAGTGATCTTGGTATTAGGGTTAAACCGGACAAAAGCAGTCATGGAATCCAGAACCATCTGACATAAGGATGCAAGATTATGATGGTTACACATGACTTAGTCTAACTTTTCTGCATCCAACAGTTGAAAAGATGGACTGAGTGGCTTGCAAAGGACCTTAAACTCATCAAATTTGAGTACTACTGTACTAGCCAATGAGGCAGCATAAACCCCATGCAAATACAGTATGAAAACCCAAACCAAGAAAGTAAAAATGTTTTCAAATCCCTTCCAAGGTAGAGATTTGAGCAGATATTAAAACACTGACCCAATTCAGCATTTTAGCATGGTTTCTTAAGAAATGAGGCTTATGCCATGTATTGTTTGTCCATCCCTCTCTCATCAGTCCTTTCCTAGTAAGGCTTGAAGCTGCTGTCCAGAGGAAGAGTGGTCCATACAGATTCCAATAGTGGGCTCTGTATGAACTTAGAGTGTCTGGAAAACTAGCTATACACACACACACACTACAGTTCTCACATATCCGATCAAGCTTTACTGCAACATACTACATCTGACCTGGTCACTACACATATCAAAGCAATTTTCACCAGACTCTGTTACCCTGGCTGACAAAGGCATCCATCTGTGGGTTTCTTCCTTGTGGTGGACATAAGACTTGGCATTTTGAAAACTGGAATTCATTAATTTTAGCAGAGAACTACAGCTGAATACAATTTATTTGGAGGTCTTTCATTAGAGCAAGATTTAATGCAGTTGCATCCTTAATTCCAGAAGTTCACTAAAGAAACTTTGACTTACTAAAATTTGAAAACATGAGCAACTACACCAATAAACAGTACCAAGTCATTAGAAATACATAGCTATATTAGGGAAGAAAAACAGAATTAAAAACATTGTTGTGATCCCAGGAACTGCTGTCATTCCATGGAAATTATATTTCTATGTACAATAGGAAAGGAAAGCCACATACTGCAGAGAAGCCACCCAGGACAATGCCTCCAGTGCTTCAGCTTTGTGGCAGTTGGTAGCCCAAGGAGGAACACTACAGGAAAACAGGTGATATTTCCTGTGAGATTTTTCAGTTCAGCCACCTATTAAATCATTTCATATTCTTTTATCAAATCTCCCAGTTTAACAGAAAAATAATTACTTCACAATTAGCATTAACTTATGTTGACTTTCAAATGTCTCTAAATAACCTGGAGGTGTCCCTGCCATTGTCAGCAGGGTTGGAACTAGATGATATTTAAGGTCCCTTCCAACCCTGACAATTCTGTGTTTCTATGATTAATTAAATCTTTTGGCTTAATTTTTAGTGTGGGTGGTTTAAGTTTTTTGGAGTGGTTTAGGTTGTTTTGTTTATTTTTAATTAGAGGGGGGGGTTGTTTGTTTTTTTTCCCTCTATCTTTTTAAAGCCAGGTTTTATTCAAACCAATCTCCTCCAGTGGAGGGACAATACACTTGGCATCCAAAGGAAAAACTTGAGGCAAGTTTTAGAGGGAAGTCAGAATAAATCTATTTCTAAAACCTATGTGTCCTGGTTCAAGTGAGAACAGAACTAATTCTGTTCAGTGATTTTACCTTTCATCTTAGTTCTTGTAACTCACTGCACTGTCTGAAGTCAGCAGCCTGTTCTCACAGGCAGGGTCTGCTGCTGGCAGTGATAACAGCCCGTGTTTAGAGTTACTACCAAGGGTTGGGGTGCAGACCAAGGCTGCCTCTGGGTCTTGTGTACCACCTTTGGGGGTGCAGGGAAGTGAAAAGCAGCACCTGCAGGGAGAAGCAGACAGGGCAGGTGACCCCAAACTGACTAATGAGGTATTCCAGCCCATGTACCTCATATTTGGTATAAAGCTGAGGGATCTGGAGGGTCTATAGGTTGTTTTTTTTGTTAGCTTGCTAGTTTGGGGGGGTTTTGTTAGCTTGAAAAGCAAGGGGAGAGTGCGAATGCAGTCCTCCACTGCCAGTGCCTACATAAAGCAGAACTGGCAAAACAAAATAATAAAAAAAGGCAAGCAGAAATAAATAAAAGTGTCCTTTCTGCCTTTTTATCATATTAGTTTAGCTTGTAAGATCTTTAGGCACAGTGCTACCTTCTTATGTGTTTCTAATACCTAGAAGAATGAACTTTCAGACACTACAGAAATAAAATACTTCAAGAGAATCACAGTGTAACATGTGGTAGATGGTGCAATATCAGAACAAAGAAGGCACTGAAAGGCTAATACATTTCAGGTATCTTGTATTTTGGTTTTGGTCATGAAGGGGTGATTGTCTTCTGACTTTTAAAAGAATATGATCTACGTGACTAGATGAGCAGCCTCGGCATCGGGCAACAGGAGACCTCCCTCAGAGATGTTTGGAACTCTCTGTTTTCCTGAGTCAATCCAGTCTGACCACAGGGAAATCTAAGTTTCCTAAAAGAGAGGCTATGAAGGACATCAAACAGCATATTTCAGTATTAATTTTAGAGCAGCTATTTAAATTTTGTATAAGCTTTATCCTAATATTAGAATTTGGTATAGATTTTTTTTTTTTTACTATTAATGAATGGCTGTGGATAACATTTTGCATTTACCAGATTTTAAAGTCTCAAAATATTAAGAAGTCTTAAATTAATACCGTCCCTCACATTTTAAGCCAGTCTCTCATCTGCATGAGCCATATCTAAATAGTATCTTCCAAACACACCTGATGTTTGTCCATGTTTTTTTTTGTTTGGTTCTGGGTTTTTTTATTTATTTTTTTATAATTCCATTCTAGGCTGTGAAAAGATAACCAAGTTTTGTTAGTTTTTAAGAAAGAGTTCGTTTTTAAGAAATAAGTCTACTTTGTTCCTTGTACTTTTCAGTTTTTCATAATTTGCTTTTTAAACTGCAGACATTTTGCATGTTTCTAAAACATGCTGGAGCAAGAGTCACATGTCAATAGATGCATTAAAATATCATGCTGATTAAATAACGCCAAAACATCTGGCCTAAAATGAAATAGGCAGGAAAGTTATAGCCAACACTTTGGCTTTAACTCAAGCCACCATAAAAAGGTAAAAGACAAAGATTCTTTTATATATGATTTTCTTCTGAGAGACTGAAGAGTGAGGTAGACCATCTGCAAGTTGTGCCATCACACAGACACCTAAAATGTTTATCACTATTCTGGGCAGACAAGAGAACACGCAGGACAACCTAGGATGATATGAGTAATAGAAACAGGGTTTCAGCAGATGGGAGTACTCACACCAGGCAATCCTTTTGGCTTTGGAGCATTCTGAATCCTACACTCAGCTACAACAGGCACAACAAAACTCCTGATTATTTCTAAGTAGATCATTAAATGTTTCAGGGAATTTATAGGGGTGAATATATGGATTCCACTGGACATTTTTACTCATTCTTCTACTCTTCTTATAGCTCCACAGAGTGCACATCCTTCATTTCCTTTCTCAGAAACGGCACAGCTCCATTTTAGGAGTAGATGAAGTGATTTCAAATGAATTTATAAATCCTGTCCAACTGAAAAACATTGTCCTAATTCATCTCTTCAGTAATTTCTCAGTCCAATGTATTTCAGTGTCGTTGAAAAGAACCTGCTAAATTTCAGCTGCTCTTAGAGAAGCAAAAATAATACATAGAACATACAAGAAAATAGAGCCAATTGGCTTGCCAATCTACAACAGCTGAAGAGAGATTCCAAAATTAGCTGGAGCTCTCTAAAACACCACCAAGTCATCCTTGGATTCAGTGACCAAGAGATCTGGAAAGCAAGGTTGACCAATGAGCTTGTGCTCAATGAATATCAAAAAGGTTTGGTAATTATCTGACCGCATCAGTACTGAGAGAGATGCTCACTTAAGAAAAGCATCTAAGAAATTTGGGTTCTTAACAGTAAGATTGCTTAGACACTTCTATCTTAGCAGATACCCAAAAAAGAAACCAGTCTTCCCCTGTGGATGGCTGATACACTTTGCCGACTCATTTCACAGTCAGGTGACAAGAGGATGTAATAACCCACAATGATGCTCCCGTGCACCATAAAAGCTTCATTAAGTGAAAAGTACTGCCCTAACAGTTAATGAACCATGAGGAAATATCCAAAAGGTTATGGGTGAGCTCAGCTTTCTCCTTAAGTGGAAGACAGAGATCAGTAAGTCTTCATGTGCCTTTGCTCTTTTTCTTCTGTAGGAGTTCCTCACCCTGAAATCAAGGAGATGACAGACACATAGATGACATGAAGCAGCTGCAGGAGACACATTGCTGTGGGGATGAACAAGGTAGCATGGGGTTGAAATTGAGATTATCCATAGCTCCTTTTACCTTGGTGGCCAGAGGAGTTTGATCATTGCTGAATATGGTCAGTGCTGAATGGTGTTCCCTATAGCAGGGCCAAGAATCACAATGTGATGCTTCTGATACCCACAGAACTCAGCATACTTGGGAAGCGCCGTGCCATTATGGGCCAGAAATGCATCTACCCCGAAAGCAGAGCATTTGGACTTACCTTCACCAAAAGTGAGCTAGGAAGACTTCAACAGATTATTGATGCAAGAGAAAATGGACTTGCAGTGTAAATGGACTTGCAGACTATCACTTCAAGAAGAACACAGCTGGGTCCCAAGATCAGATCTGATATATAGGATCCTGTATTACATTAGCTAATGACCAAAATACCAATAATTAAAAAGATTAAATCTAAAATATTATCACTCTTACAGAAAATATGCAATGAATAATCAGCAGTGCTGTGACTGGACATGAAACAAAACCAGAAAGTCTGTCTTGAAAGCAGAAGTTCAAAAGCAGAGAAGAAAGGCCTGAAAGAGTAAAGACCTATAACACAAGAAAGAAGGTGCAACTATGAGGTGTGAGAGTCCAGCAGCTAAATGAAAACAGACCAGCTGAAAATAGAATAGAAACTCGCAAAAGAGACTTATCTTTAAGAATACAGAGAGAAGAGCAGTTGTATTTTGCAATAGAAGTTACAGTCTGTGTTAAGCATGGCTCCATATCATACGTTTCTTCTCTGCTTATACACCATGGTTCAGTTGCATCAGTAGGGCAATAGCTTAAGAAAGAGTTAAAAGTTATAGTTTAGTAGGACTCCAACCTCTTCTGTGTGTGACTCCAGATGAGGTTTCTTGATCCTCTGGCAAGCAGGCATGAGTAATCCTAATGGAGTTGCAGGGTGACAGGATCAGAACAAACAATGGAATAAATTAAACCATCATATAAAAGTTAGATGGTCTCCTCCTGGTTTCTTTACAGGAAGAGCAGGGGGCAGACATGGACAAAGATAACATGGAATTTTACTGAGCAGGGATGAAGACACTGCATGCAATGCATGCATTATGAACAAAGAAAATGCACCAAATTTAAGAAAATATTTCTGAGATATTATAAGTTTTACCTTTTCAATTACCTTTGCTCAAAACAACACTTAAACAGAAAATACTTTTGTTTACCTAACATTCAAAGACTAGAAAGTTTAAACAAACATCATCTTTGGTAAAAACACCTTTCAAAATCTGCAGGTAAAGGAAATCAACAAGTTTTATGCAGTTAATAATGAGTCAAATGCCACAAGTACTTCAATGGGTGAACAGGGCATAAGGAAACCTATCTATCGGTGGAAGATAGTATCAGCTTCTCTCAAAACACTACTACACATCCCTAGCCAGCAGATTTCTAAGCAATGGAGAACAGGTCCCGTCCCCTCGCTGCCTCCACACGCAATTTCTTAAGACATATCCATAAGGCATTTTAAAAGCCCAGAGATACATTCCCACTACCAAGTTTTTAACATTTCCACAGCAAGTTAGGTCAGAATACCAAAAAAATCTGAACAGTTATGAGGAAGAATTCCAGTTTACCGAACAAGTAACATTAATATTGCTACTACTTGGTGCATAATGTATTTCACTCTGACACAAAGTTTTTTTGCCCCACATCAGTGCAATTAAATGTATCATGGCAAACACATTCATAAAGAATCTCCTATTTGTACTTGATCGTGAAATCTTTGGGAATCTGTATAGAACTCCAGTAAATCGAAAAAAAGTCTTATCTCTAAGTCTCGTTATATGGGTCATGGATAATATTAGAAAGGATTGCTGTGTCTCAAAATTGGACAACAACAAACAAGGGAGCTACAGAAGAGGAATAACAAACACAATAGACCAAAAGAGAGAAACATACATCCAAGGCACTATGTAACTGCCCTACTTCATTTATAAAAGAGCTCGCTAGTAATGAGCATTAATTTAGTTTACATTTTTCAATGGTATGACATTATTCTAGACATACATCTTCAGTCAAAACAGAACAGTGGCACATTAGCTTACTTTTGTTAGTTTTACATCCAATATAATTCCAAATTAGCTAAAAAGCAAAATCTTTTAGGAAAGATAGATTTTCTTATTTGAATTTCATATTTAATCACATGATTTACCCCCAAAGAAGTGAAAAATCAACATAAATAGGTCCATTTTCATCTTGACTCTATAAATGTTTAATGTGAAAAAATGTGATAATTAATGTTTCTATACTCTTATGCTTAAGGAGTCATTACAATCAGCCTTTGTTTGCTACAGAGTTGGCAGCACAGACCTGCTGCATTTGAGAAGGGAATGTTTTAGGGTCATTTAACATTATATCATTCTTGGTGATCCAAGAGCTGCTATAATTCTGCCAAAGAGTATAGAGGGTTTCCCAGTCAAATTTCATCCTGATTTTGATTATTGTTTATCTCTAGTCCACGTCTGAATAGTTGTAGTAAAATAGAGGAAGTTTTACTCCTGAATTTGAGGTCAGCTTGTAATGAACCATGGTTTCAATCGCATGAACAGCTGCTTCTTTTATAAGCAAAAAGGGTTCACTTACAGTTCAGGGTAACACAGTAATAATTTAAGGAACAAGGAAACTTCTATTCATTTCTTTATTTTTTTTATATGTTTTTGAAATATTTTGACATCTGAGTGCCTATAGTGGACTTGTCTGAATAGAATGCAATATTGACACTATTCTGCTTTACCAAAAAAAAAAAAAAGAATTTTAAAAGCAGAAATACAGTTGATCTATCAATCATGATATAAAAGACTTTTTCACTGAGAACTTCATTTTTCGTACTAAGTAAAAAATTATTATTGAACTCAAAACTTTGAAACTCAAGTTAAAAGGGACACAGTAAATTAGGTATGCTTTCTGAAAACAGGACCAAAAATATCTGGAAATTACAAAAAAACCACCCAAGACATTACTCAAGTCAGTGGGACATAAAATCTCCCACAATTAACCAAGAAATAAAAGGGGTGGGTGTTGGTTTTTTTCCCCTCCCATCTAATTTGCAAATGTTCTTCTGCATGAGCAGGAATAATTTTTACAAATTACAGAACTAACTACATAAAAGAAGATTAACGAGGAATTTTACATTTGTTCTCCTTTACTCTTTTGTCCAACTAAGATGTGTTAAAGCACCTCTAAGTTGAACAGCTTTAAGAGGTGACTTTAACAGCCTTTTGCCATTTGTCATCTCAAACATATTATGGCTTCCTATTTTTGCCAAAATCCATATTGATGCTTTTTTTGTTAATCACTCCGCTTACTTTTGGTAGCACATAAGTCACTGGACTGGAAGACACGAGACCTAGACTGTATTCCTGGCACAGACATTAACCTGCCATATGATCCTAGGTAAATCTCTGTGGGCTAGATTTACTCACGGTGATTCTTAATCATCCAAGTAACACCTATGGCAGACCACCAAAGCACATTCTCAAACAATTTCACATTTTAGCACTAACTGTTCTTGTATTAAGGGCTCTGCAGTCAGTACTGGAACTTCTATGTGCTCAGTTTCACTATCTGTACATGGAGAGGATGCCCATCTCAGGAAGTCCTTTCAGGTAAGACTGACATCTTTTCACTTTATGTTCCAATAAAGGTCTTATGCACTTCAGTAGATGTATGAGGATTTCTCTCTTGAGCAGGAGATGAGTTGATATGTTGCTCATGATCATAGGCTAGAGCTTAGTGCTGGAAGTTTTTGCATTTCTTCCCCAGAAATAAATGCATATCTCTGTTTCCCACTGCACATCCTCCTTGAAGGTAGCAAAGTGGTATCCCAGATACTCAGTAGCTGGAATACAGTAGTAACTCAAATTTTAAGCCTAAAGTTTAGCCAGGTTTCTGAACTCTTCCTATATCTGTGTTTTTTCCCTCCTTGATACTTTCAAATACTGAGCTGTTTCCAAAACAAACAAACAAAAACAACCCAAAACAAACAAACAAAAAGTACCTTTGATCACAAGCACAATGCAATTCAGGAATAAACATGAATCCAAGTGTCACAAAAGCTAAGAGAATTTTGTAATGGGCTTCCTTCATAAATTTACAGAGACCTCACCTCAAATCAATGCCACTCACTTGATTAAAGCAATCTGAGATGAGCTGAAACCATTGCAGGGTCAGCACAGACTGGGCATAGGAACATATCCACTGTCATGTCTGTAACACACTCAGCACCTGCCTAGTTTCCTTTTCTCATTTTAAGGTGGGAATTTTCTGCTCCCTGGTCTCTGACAGTGCCTAAGTCACCCCCACTCTCATAACCTACTGTCAAAACTGCCTTCTTGCCTTTAGTCTACTACCAATGATTCACCAGAATCCTCTGTATCCCAGTAGTGTTTGTGTTCTTATGATAAAAGTCCTGTTGGAAGTGCAGCACTGATTACAGGAAACACCGATTGATTATAGGAAGGCAATTAAAAAGGTGCAAGGAATAGAAGCATAATTGACAACAGAAGTGTATCTGGCATTCAGATCCACACCAGAGGTCACTGATGACAAGGATAATGCTGCTGGCCATCAGCCAGTGCCACTTAATGCTTCAGAAGTCCAAACTTGGGAATGCATTTGAGATATTGGCAATTACTGTGTAATATTTAAGATCACCCAGTTTATATCAGAGACATCCCTATAACAACACAGAAAATTTATTGCTGTGCCAGCAAAAGATTAAGCCACTGCCTGCAATCACAGTTGTCCTGAAGAGAACTTTTACCAGTTCTGTTCTCCTTCCTAAACTTTACAGAAGACTTTACCCTCTCTTCTCCTGCCACTGTGACTTCAGTTCAGCTTGGACTTCTCCAAGCTATTCCATACCTCTGCAACTCTATTCAGTGGGCCTGCTCCTTATTTACAGCCCCAAAAAAGTTGAAGAGAACCTACCACTTTTACTTTACTCAACTTATTGCATTACTCAGCCATATGCACGCATTTTCCAAGTGTTACTTTACTGATAAAGAAGGTGTCCTGATTTACACCAGCCCTTCTCTGCTAGAATTTACTTGCCAGCACCATCACACCCACTACACTGGGATCTTTCACTTAAAGGCATTCATTTAAATGTATCCAACTGATTTGCAATACACTTTAATTTCTGTTTATTTCTCTTCTAACTTAAGCAAGTAGCCAGCATCAAGTACAAACATTGCTTTCACAGATTACTAAAGGCTTGCTAAAATTCAGTGGTGTTGGAGTTGGTTTGTTTGTAATGTATTTTAGCAAAGCAAATCCAAATCCAAGTATCTGAGAGTTTTATTTTACCTTGGATACAAAGGCAGAACTTCCAGCTCACCTGAAGGAAGACTGTCACAAGGAATTGTAAAGTGTAAACCAAATTCTAAACGGGTCAAAGTCCTGAATTTAGAGGCAAACAGTTTCTTTACCTCTTGGAAAACTGCTGTTCACAGGACAATGGAGATGATGGAAAGAGAATCCCAGGAGGAAAGGAACGAGAGCATTAAACATACGAAGGGTGTGTGACTACGAGGCTGTCCCTTTAGTCCTCTCCCATGGTTGAGTTGTTACTTGTCTGAGAACTCAAAACAGGCTCTTTGCTCCCTTCTACTGAAGTAGGGATGAGCTAATTCAGCATTTTATGTGACCTAACTCAGAAAATATGCTGCTATTCCATTACAACATACACTGTTCTGCAAAGTTATTTTATTCATGCCTTGAGAGGCTGAGGGAGCTGGGGTTGTTTAGTCTGGAGAAGAGAAGGCTTAGAGGTGACCTCATCACTCTCTTCAACTACCTGAAGGGAAGTTATAGCCAGGTGGGGGTTGGCCTCTTCTCCCAGGCAACCAACAACAGGACAAGGGGACATGGGCTCAAGCTCTGCCAGGGGAAGTTTAGGTTAGATGTTAGGAAGAAATACTTTACCGAGAGGGTAATCAGGCATTGGAACGGCCTGCCCAGAGAGGTGGTGGATTCACCATCCCTGGAGGTTTTTAAAAAGACACTGGACATGGCCCTTAGTGCCATGATATAGTAATTGGAGTTGGGTCAGGGGTTGGACTCGATGATCTTGGAGGTCTTTTCCAACCCAATCTATTCTATGATTCTATATACCTTTAAGGCTTTGGAACACTTGGAAACTTGTATTTCTGAAACCTGCTGCTCTCCACATGTCCTCTTTTGTCCTTAACACTTGCTGTAATTCACTTTACCACATGAAAAAGTAACTGATTGGTCAGTGTACACTAATCTCATATTCCTCACTGGATTTGTCATTTTTAAAATGTCACAGAACAGCAGGACACAGTTTCTACCATACATTCAATAACAACACACTACAAAGAATAAATAGCATAATGAAAGCAGTATCTCCAGTTGTCCTATCCTAACAGCAATTCTCAGAGCACACACTTGTGGCTGTTGGATTAATGCAAGTTCATATTTGAAACCTTTTCTGCTCCTCCATTTGCAATGGAGAAAAAGCCTTATGGAATCTTGATGTTTCTAACTCATACCTTTGCTCCTTATCATGCCCAGTTAGACGTGTTACCGTTGTCTTCCCAGACAAACATTTTTTTAATTTTTGATGCTTCCTAAAGTAAGGGTGACTTTCTGAAGCAGAAAAATTAAGTTTAGGATTCTTGTTTTGAACTTCATCAGTATTTGCTTGTGTACATTTGCTCTGCTCAAACTATAAGGCATACAAATAACCATCAAGTTCAAATAACAATTCATGTAACAGAAGTTTTTAACCTATTATTTTACTTACCAAAAGAGATTAAGAATTAAGACATTTATTTTGTCAGCCTCAAACACACAAAAGTATTTAGTATTGTCTTAATATAATATAGATCCTTTTTCTGAACCTGAAAGGTTCTCAAAATGTCTTCTAGTTTTTCAAAGATACTAATTGTTTAAAAAAAAAAAAAAAAGAAAAAAGAATGCTCTGGTAAAAACAAAAACCCAGAGCAAATTCACTCCTTTTCTTAAAGCCTATGGAATACATAATGCCCATTTCCACCTCACATACAGCAATGAAGTGACTATTTATATAAAATAGAATGTCATGGATTATTAAAATGTATTAAATGCTAATTTTAAGGTCATACATCATCCTACTTGTGCACAAAAAGGCCTCCAAAATATATATTAGCATATAAAAACTGATAATAAAATTTTGAACCAAATTTTAAAGCTGTATAAGAATTATGTACACTGAAGATCAGTATATGATCAATGCTACAGGTTTGATTAAAAGAGCACTCAGAAATTTTTCCTAGATGATGTCTATCTGCCTCCTCTAGTAACACAACTTGTGTAAGAACCAAATGCCAGCTTATAGGTAAGCATGTGTATTAAATTAGCCCTTATTTTCCATGAAGAAAGACTGATGTATAACCTAGCCTTACAATTACAGACTAGAACCTTGTGAGGGAGACAGAGAAGGAGTAGGTGGAGGAGAGGAAGACTACTCTCATCTTGTTGGTCCTTTCCAGTTCTGGCCAAATAATGTTCTTTGAGAGCAGCTCTGTTTTCTCACTGTTCCTTTTTATTTCAAAGGCAGAGAGGAAAAAAAAAAAAGCCAACAGCAAGAAATGTTATTTGGACTTAAATTTTGGGAGCCCCCCTAAGTGCATGTGTCTGCTCCAAGGTTCAAATTAACTCCTGGGGTTGATGGTAAGAGCCATTATTTGGAATGAAGTGCTTAAAAGTTTGCAGCCTTTGCAGAAGAAGGTTGCAAAAGTAAGCTTTTCTTTGGTTACGCAGCAACCTGTATACAAACATGTACACCATATTTTTGAGCTTCTGCTAGCTGAAGATCATTACACACAATTTATCAGATCCGCAGAACTGCAACAATCATCCCTGGTTAAATATCTCTTCAGGAAATTAGACTTATAATCAGCATTAACAATTCCATTTAAAATGTGAAGAAAAAAAAAATCCGGTAGTGCTAAGGAAGTGTGTTATACCAGCCAAGGTACGGAACAAAAAGTTTACAGACAAAAAGACAGCAGATAAGAAATAGAGACCTAAAGAAGACCTAAGCTGCTGACTGCCAACAAGCAGGTATCAATTTAATATATGCTATTAACCACTCTACATTAGTGAGCTCTACAAACCTGTCAACCCCTAAAGAAATAATTTATAAAACAGTTACAAACTGAACAAGAGGGAAGTAAGCACTAACTAAAGTTATTATTGGAATAGGCCTACTTTGTAGTCTGGCACAGAGCAACCTCATTTTTTAAGGTATCTAAATGAAATGAGAGAAGATTGCACCTCTGGCAAAGGCACACGAGGTGCCAGACTCCTTAAAAGACTTCATAAGATTTAGGCACGTTTATTTCTTAAGCCTTTGAAAGCTTTCCTCACAGCTTGGTTGACAAACCACTCTGTCACATCTCCAGCAGTAATACAAACCTTCCTACCTCTGTGTTCCCAGCAAGAAATAAATTCAAGATAAAAGGTGAAGCTAGTGGGTGTCACAGGCCCTGACCCCCTAGGAGTTATGAAAAGAAATTAATCACATTTTATGTTTTTCTGCTTCCTCACAAGTGTGATACCTGTACTTCAACAGATCATTGCTTTTAGGCAGCAAAACCATGCCCTCTAATGTGGTCTGTTCACACATAGCAGTCAACCTTTAATAATATTCTGAAAAAAAAAGAAATACAGAAAACACATCTTAGATAATGTCTACCTATTAAGCACATGTAACATTTTAATTAAGAAAGTACTGTTTAGTTCTCAAAGTAATTTCTAAGCTACATACTTTACATACTACAAACAGGCAAAAAAACCCCAGCCAACCAAACAAGAACTCATTGTGATCCAGAGCACACTTCAGTGCCTTGTTTTTATGTCCATCTTGAAATCAGTCTGCATTTTCAAGCTAGGTTCAATCTTCAGGTGCTTGTAATGATTCCTGCTAACACAGCTCATCTGACAAACACCTCTGCAAGTAGTTACTAATCAAGGTTCACTACTTAACAGCATTAATTTTAGAGCTATAAAAAACAGTGAATCTACCACTTTACCAGGTGGCAATCACTTTGTTTCATTGAGATGTTTATAACAAGTCATTAGCTAAAACCATATCCATCACCTTAATCCAAAACAGTATCAAGATTCATCACTCATTCTTTCCACTTTTAGCTACTAAGATTACTACTGTCTTTAGTTCTACTTTCATTACTATTTGCTTTTCATATAGGGCTTTGGTTTAGCATTCCTCTGAAGGTCTGTTTTTTCTAAGACAGTACAGAGGTAGCTAGGGATAAGGAATCTTGCAAGGGGACAAAGCGAGTAAGCCTGAAGAAAACAGAATGCAAGCTGATGAAAAAATGGGAAGCACTATTTGTGGGTTAGCAATATAAAGTGACAGAAGGCTATAACAAGTAACTTCAATATAGGACACGAGAAATTTCAGGTTCCAAAATGGTGCAAAGGGACACTGTACTGTGAACTCTAATAATGGAATTCAGATTATCTTCACTGTATTCTGCTCTCAAAGCACAAAGCATGTGATAAGGTATAAAGCAAGAGATGTGCAGATCAGACAGCGCAGGGATGTTTTTTTAAACTACTCATAGTCCATCAAACAATATTTAGACTCCAAATACAACTACAAAGGAAAACTAGCAATGCTAAATTGTTCTCTGCATAATAAGAGCGTCAAGCATGGCACTACCGTATCATGTCAGATACAGGACTTTAAAGATAATGAACATCATACACCCACATACAAACATGAGTGTTTTCAGCACTTACAAAGGTGGGGACTTGAAGTAGGTGCTAAAGTCTCAAACTTAATGAAGTGAGTGAAAAAAAAATAACTGTTGTGCACAGGGTTTGCTTTCTTTGCTTTATAACATTGGATGTTTCCATCGTGGTTACAACAAGCAGATCCAACTATCATTTGTGTTAAACCAAGGAAAGAGCAGTTTACTGAATTTCCAAGTTGATCTCCACAGGCAAATTAACAGGGATTACAGCAGCCCAGATTCTGGTACCTTCAGTTACACAGATTAGTACTGTTAAAAACAAGCAAACAAACAAACAAACAACACAGAGGCAATAAAACTTCTGAGTATTGCAGAGGTTAGCTTTCTTACTGGACCAATGTGAACATGCAACCCACTCTTGCCTCAGTATAAACATTTTTCAGTCAGATGACCTTTCCTTTATATGCCTCCACCAAAGCAAAGATTCCTTTACACAGATAAAACTGCAGCATTCACATGTATGCCTGTGTGTGTATGCACAATGCAGTATGTCTCAACCACAGAAATCCCATCAGACTGTAAAGATTTATGAATGAGATCCAGAGGCTCCACAGAATGCCATCAGTGATGAGCTGTTTTATAGACAGGGAAATAACAAAAATTTAAATAATGGAAACTGTGGCTGGAAACACACTAATGTAAAACAGACCGCTTCTCGAGTTGCGTGCTTGATAAAACTGTTCTAAGACATTCTCTTGATAGAAACATTCTCCACAAGCTGTGCTGAAGAATGCACTGCAGCTTAGAAGTATCAAATAATCTCTAGATATAGCAGCAACTGTCAGTATGCCATGATGCAGCTATTACAGTTTAAAAAAAAAAAGTCTACCAGAAATACTGGTATTGCCATACTTTGCCCTCCCATCCTGCCTAATCTCATAAAACTGTAAACTACAAGCCGAAGATGACACTTTTACTTCTGTGGATACACTCAGGTTATCCAGACCCAGCTTTCTGCCAACATATTTCAGTAACTATTGTGTAAATTCAAGTATTGTCCTGTCATTCTGATCTGTTTTAGAAATACAAAATTACTAAACCAGGGCTGGGCTACAACTTTCTTTAGGGTTGTCAAGTTACATAAGGAGGAATAAAGACACCTGATGTAACTAAATACTAGCTGAAATAAATTGCAAACTTCTTTATTTAAACAGGTCAAATACCATGGTCAGCATTCAGAAAAAATAAGACTGAAGCTAATGGGATTTTTTCCTAGACAATTACAGCAAACTGGCCAGTGATAGTGAAAATAAATTAATTCTGTANTCATAACCGATTAAAAAGAAAATTCAAGAAAGATAAAACAGATTTCCCACAGATTTTTCTCCCACTTCAGAGATCTTATACAAAGAGGTACTTTCCCCCTCCCCCAAGAAAAACAACATCAGAACTTGCTAAATTTAACTTTCCAATTACTGTAAGTAGCAAAATTTGTGGAAGCTGTTGCTTTTACTTAAATCTGCCACAGGATTTTCCTTATGGAAAAAAAGCTCAGTGATGACTGTAGTATAAAATAAACCTACTAATAAAAAGAAAAAAAAAAAGGTTAAAAATAGGACTTTTTTTCTTTTGTTTTCACACTACTAACCTCTTACAATAATGAGGCAGAGCATTTGATGCAAAGTAACTATTCCTATGTTCACAACTAACCTTAAGAGCAGAGTTTCTGCAATAAAAGGATAGGACAATGGAAATTCAAAATGCAAGATCAGCATTTAATGAGAATTTTGATGAAAAGTACTTTACATTACCTCACTTTCTGTGTCATGAGCAAAATTATCATTTGCCCAGTTTGTAGAGTACTGTGGAAGAAAGATGAAATGTCAGTGTCAAGTGCTATGGACAATATAAAGGGCCGTTACAAGCAGGGGAAAAAAAAAGAANGAGGCAATAAAACTTCTGAGTATTGCAGAGGTTAGCTTTCTTACTGGACCAATGTGAACATGCAACCCACTCTTGCCTCAGTATAAACATTTTTCAGTCAGATGACCTTTCCTTTATATGCCTCCACCAAAGCAAAGATTCCTTTACACAGATAAAACTGCAGCATTCACATGTATGCCTGTGTGTGTATGCACAATGCAGTATGTCTCAACCACAGAAATCCCATCAGACTGTAAAGATTTATGAATGAGATCCAGAGGCTCCACAGAATGCCATCAGTGATGAGCTGTTTTATAGACAGGGAAATAACAAAAATTTAAATAATGGAAACTGTGGCTGGAAACACACTAATGTAAAACAGACCGCTTCTCGAGTTGCGTGCTTGATAAAACTGTTCTAAGACATTCTCTTGATAGAAACATTCTCCACAAGCTGTGCTGAAGAATGCACTGCAGCTTAGAAGTATCAAATAATCTCTAGATATAGCAGCAACTGTCAGTATGCCATGATGCAGCTATTACAGTTTAAAAAAAAAAAGTCTACCAGAAATACTGGTATTGCCATACTTTGCCCTCCCATCCTGCCTAATCTCATAAAACTGTAAACTACAAGCCGAAGATGACACTTTTACTTCTGTGGATACACTCAGGTTATCCAGACCCAGCTTTCTGCCAACATATTTCAGTAACTATTGTGTAAATTCAAGTATTGTCCTGTCATTCTGATCTGTTTTAGAAATACAAAATTACTAAACCAGGGCTGGGCTACAACTTTCTTTAGGGTTGTCAAGTTACATAAGGAGGAATAAAGACACCTGATGTAACTAAATACTAGCTGAAATAAATTGCAAACTTCTTTATTTAAACAGGTCAAATACCATGGTCAGCATTCAGAAAAAATAAGACTGAAGCTAATGGGATTTTTTCCTAGACAATTACAGCAAACTGGCCAGTGATAGTGAAAATAAATTAATTCTGTAATTTCAAATAAATGAAGCAGATTAGAACAATTGGGATACATTTTTAGATTTCCATCTTCATATACGACTGACTGCAAAATATCTGGAGGAGGACTGTTTCAAGGCATTTTCTCAAAGTTCCAGCAAAACATGACAATATTCACCCCTTTCAGTCAATAGTCATGCTGCTTTATTCTACATTATTTATTGGATCACAATGATCATATCCTTCTTTTGACCCCAAACCTTGAAAAAATACCACAGACTGTTAAAATACTTACAGTAAAAACATCCATCTAATCTTTCTACTCAGCAAAACAGTATGCTCTATCAGGAATGAAAAACTGGTTTCACTGAGGCTCACTTGACATAAGAATGAACCCACCGAGTATGGAAGGTAAAGACAAAGGGTGTTAAAATAGGAGTGAAATGTTGCAAGGAGCATTTCCCCTTAATGAATTACTGGGAGATTTGTAGCAGGCCAGCCAGGGTAAGTCTTTCAGCATGTGTATCCAGAAGTGTCATGGACTTGCTGCACTATATCGTTCCTGCCCTTTCCATGAACTGGGCAGTTTCCTTTCACCAGTTTATTTTCACTTCTATTCTGGCATCTGTCTACAGCGGTAGGCATTTATCTTAAATAATTTGCTACTTGTTGAAGA
>VWZY01001945.1:493827-505204 GCA_013399075.1 Chloroceryle aenea
AAAGTAAACATTTCCATTCTCCTTACTGGCTACAGTTATGGGAGGCTGGAAAAGTACATTGCAAAGTAGACCTTATAAAGTGTTCAGTAATTTTTATTAAATGGGAGTGAAAGCAAATGGGAAAGAGTGAAAGTAAAATTACATTCTTGTGTTGCACATATGAAACCCCGGGGAGCAACTGGTATTCCAAGCATTGGTTTTTACAAATGATTTGATGAAAGACCAGTAGCTATTAAACTTTAATGCTTTTCTAGGCTTTATACAAATTCTGTGAAGTCAGAAGTTCACCACAGCAGGTGAAAAACCAGCAAGCTTCCCTAGTCCTCATTTTCTCTCATTTGAATGCAACAGTTTACACTGCAAGTTTGCATACTGTAGCCCCACAATAAAGTAAGCAGAACTGTAATTTGCTATTTAGAGTGGCTCATCTTTCCAGGCTGAGCTAGCACCAAAACTAACCATTTTGCAACTGCAGAGCTAAAAAAATAACATCCATTGCTTACATAACACATTCATTACATTTACAAAATGCATAGGGTTCCTGTTCCACTAGCTCAGAAAAGTTTCAAAAGCAGAAAGAACAACAACAGACAATGTCAGAAAACAAAATATTTTCTTTTCACCATAAAGTCTGAGTAATAGCTAACTGTCATTCTCCAAATGGAGATTAACAATGTTGAACCAGATGTTCTCTATTTCACAAGTGTCTGTGCTTCAAAAATACCCAAGACAGATATCCTCTGGAAAATCCTACCTCCAGAATGCAAATTCAGGATTAAACAAAACAAAAACAAATTGAACCAACACCTGTCCCCCCTGCACAACCTCCATAGCATGCAACACTTCCTTATTTTATATATATATATCAGTATAAACTTACAAACAAAAATAGTTTAAAAAGTTATGTGTGTACATAATTATGTAAAGTCTGTTAGAAAGAGATATAATCAGAATCTCAACCATAATGCCCTGGTTCTCCTAACATTTCAGGGAGGAAAAAAAATAAATAAAAAAATCTACTTCAGCTATGTGAGTCAGTCTCCTTCAAGTTGTCCAATACTGAACCAACAGCCTTGACTCCCATTAAAATCAAAACCAGACAGATTTGCCCCAGTTCTGGTCTGTCAGGAGTTGGTAGAAATTTTCACGAGAATATGAATTTCCATGAGGATTGAATTTCAAAGAGCAGACATCTTATAAGAATTGCTAGCCTTGAAATACTTCCCTTGGAATCTTATGGCATGTGGATGCCATTTCATCTGTGCCCATTTTTTCAATGCAACCTGAAATTACACTGGACCTAAACCTCCTTAGTCAGCATTTCTAGGGAAGCACCAGTGAGAATGACACTTGTATTTTCCCCTGTACAGAGGCTTAGAAAACTATTAAAATTTTAAATTTAAATTAGAACCTAGCAAGGTAACTAATTTGCATGTGTGGTGGAAGGGTCTCTGATCTGCTACAGCTACGCTTACCAAAGACAGAGAATATAAAAAGGAAATTAACACCAGTACTGTGCTATAAATTCTGAAGATCATCAAGAACATTTGACACAGTAACCAGTCATCTCTGATAAGCTGTTTAGCTGACCAAAAAAAAGCATGGCATCATCACAATTGGGTACTTTCAAAACCAGATGAGCTTCTCTATTTTAAACATCCAGCAAAGGACTACATAATGTATCATCAGGAGCAATGTTATCATTGGTTTATACTAATACAGTTATGCAAGTCAAAAGACAGATGAGAGATTTATCAGCATTCTAGAATTAAAAATTAATTTAGCTTTAATCATGTATCAGGTGACAAGGAAGGAGGTGTCAGCCAGAGCCCTGGATGTTTTTCAAAAGAAAATAGAAAATGCAAAGTCAGAGCACAGGTACCTAGAAAAACTACTGCAGTCGGTGAGTCAAGTTTTGTTTTCTTCAGAACTCGGCCTGATGTCTGTATTGATAATGCAACAGTTGGTTCTTGCCAAACCAACATGACACTGTCAGATTCATTCCATTCACAGCTGATTCAGAAAAAGCTAAGGTTATCTAATATTTGGCATTATAAAAGTCTCTTTTCAACTGCCTATAATTTTGCAACTCTCCAGACCATTAATCTGAGCATTCCCATTCCTTTTCTCTGCTCTGGGACAGTCTTCTGTAGAGAATCAGTGCAATTGTACCACTGCTCCCTGAAATGGGAGTAACGTCATCCCATCAATACTTCCAGGTGATTGTGTTAGGCACTATCATGCTTAAGAACAAGGACATAAAACAGGGCTGGGGAGACTATTATTTCACACCTGTTCAAAATCAGCTTGGATGAGGAGCCTGTGGATGGGGAAAGACAACAGAAAAAGGTTTGATCAGATCTCAGCAAAGGAGTTCACTCTGCAGACTAATTTAGTAGACAACACACTACAGGTGCTGTCAACCCAGAACTTGTGACAGAAGTCTCTGTAGGAACGACTATGAATTGCATCTTGTGGGAATACACTAACGTTTACAAACAAGTAATTGTTGTAATCAGTTTTCTTTAAAAAACAACCAGTCAATAATAGACAAAATCCTTTAAAGCATAAGCAATACAATTTCTTACGCTAAACACTTCCCACCGGAGTCCCAAAGTTAGCAGAAATTCTTGCACCAACTTCCCTGCACTTTTATTGTACTTTATAAAATGGGGGAATGTTCAAATCACCCTGTGGAGCTGCTCTGAAAACAAAATGTCTTAACTAAGATCTCTGAAGGTGAAACTTTTTTCCAGGGTGCCTTCTGGAGAGTCAGTATGTGTCACAGATAGAGAGGAGGATTTTCACTTCAAATTATAAACAGCAGTATGCTCAAATTAAATGGGGAAGAAGCACCCAACTGCAATTGCATACAGCTACAAAAGGAGTCAGTCTGTCCAAAATAAATATATTAAATAAATACAAAATAAATTGTGGCCATGATTAGGCCAAGCATTTCTAGATTTCTTCCTCTTCACGTTCTGCTTCCTGTATTATTTGCTGATAAAAAAAACACTTTGCCACGCTGTATTTGGGCAGAGAAAGAGACAAAGCCAAAACCCAAAAAGCTGTTACATAGCTTATTTACTTAAAAAAACATGTTTTCATTGTAATCTGAACAAGGCTCAATAACTACATTCTGGACATTAAAGATTCAAACTCAGTGTTCTTAATCTGTATTCTTCCACAGAGCCATGCCTTTCAGAGATGCTGCATGGTCTAGTGGTGGTCAGAGGAGAAGACTGGGAGCCTTCAGCATACTGGATCCTAATCCAAATTCACAGCACTGACTCATAGTCTGGGACAAGTCACTTGACCTCCTATGCCTCAAACAGTCCAGCTGGAAAATACAGAAAGAAAAGCAGCAGCCCTGAATGAGAAACAGTTATTATGACTAAATCAGCTCCTGGATAAATCAACCATCAAATAAAATGTGTTTTCCATATGGAAGCGGCTTTCCTAAAGTGGAATAAAGTATAAATGCCTGTCAATTATAACGATCTGAGAGGCAAGTGGTGAAAAAAGCAGCTCTGTGGCAGACCAACAGGAAAGACTCAGCTAGGAATGAAGGACAGTTTCTGACATGTAGAGAAATGGGAGACAGAAAGTAGTCAGGCATCTGGCAGCAACAAAGGTGAAACTATGATTTGAGGAGGTCAGAAACAACAATGTGTCTGAGTCGGAGAAGGTCACTTATTCAACATTCTACCCGTAAGATGAAAAAATGCAAGTGGAGATTTTTCAGAACAGAGATCAGAGTGCAAGAACATCTAAAAGGTAAACTGTTTTTTTAAAGTGACACTGACAGATATGATGAATCCATCCTTTCAAGCCAAACAATTTCTCATCAACTCTTGATTTTACACTTTCCTTCTCCTCTCTTGCACTTCTCTAGAGCAGTCATCCTTTTTTCCCCCAAGTTTCCATCCTGACCAGAAATACAGTCTTTTCCCTAAATTTCAATAGGCTAATCCTAACTTTAATAAGCAGTGCTCTAAATACTGAACCATCTGAAGTATTGTGGTATTCTACTATTCTCTAGAACCCTCGCATAACAGAAGTACAAGTACAAGAAGGAAACAGTGCAGGCAAGTCTTAGGTGTGAATGTTTTCCAAGAGATTCAAGTGCTGTTCATCCAAAAAAGATAATGTTATCTGTTACTCTGCTGCCATACAGACAGCGTTATAGAAGCCTGAGATAGAAAGTGCTATGGTTTCTTTCCATATAGAAGATGAATTTTGAGCCCAGGTACTTCACCTGTCCTGGACCACACATGAGCCCACCATCATTCAGGCAAGACTGATCCAAGCACATCTGTGTGAGAAGCTAACCAGCTCCCAAAGTAAAGGTAGAATAAAGATGACATTTCCTCTGTTCTGCCTCTCCAGAGCTATCAGCACTTTCTGTTCTTGTGACAGAAAGCCATTCCATTAAAATACACTGTTTAAAAACAAAACATATTTGTAATATTCTTTTTTAGTATTTACATGAGACTCATGGCACAACAGATGAGTTTTAAAGAGTTAATACCTTCTAGAAGCACACAGAATCCAAACTGCAAAAGAAACAAGTACAGCATCATTTGAACTTGGAATAGATACTCATCTCCAGTATATCCACAAGCTTTCAGATTCACTCACTGAGACATCATGATTTTAAAGAAAACAAAAACTAGAAAAAGAAGTAAATAAAATGTTGGCTGAACAGTCAGTGACAGCAAGGAATTGTGAACCAATTGATAAGAGCTGGAGTCTGAGAGGCAGCCATCTACAGATTAAACAGTGATCTGTTTAAATGAAAAAAAAAATATATCCTTGGACTGACTTTATGGAGCCAGAACAAATTATGAAAGTATTGTAGGAACAGCAATACTCAGTTCAAGTTGGATATATGCTATCAGAAGTCCACTCATATAACTGACCAAAGCAGCAGCTCTTGTGGAGACTGGTAAAGCTAGTTCAGAACATTAGAAAGCAAACACACATGGAATTCAAGTTTAAGGAATAGGTCATATCAGAAATTTGCTGCAGAGCATGCCCTGACAATGCACCAGCATTATCATTACAGTTAATTAGTTAATCCTCTGGAGTTTTTACTGGGGTGGGATAACTAATTAGGGCACAAGAAAAGCCACCAGCAGTTACAGCATACCAAGGTGCAGACACAGAAACAAGCAAGGAGTGATGCTTTACTGTGTGTATTTAGGCAGGTCCACAGGGTACAGAAATGAACCCTGGCAGCTTCCTACAAGAGCACAACTTTCAAAATACTTGTGGTGAAAACTATCAATAGCACAGACTCTTTTATGGGCTGTGAAGTTGATGCTCTTAGCCAGGAGAAAACTGAAGTAAAACCCCATTTTTAACAATTCTAATAAAAGCAATTTAAAGAACTGGGAAAGAGAGGGCACCAGCTGAACATCTGGCTGTGGGCTAAAGCAGGCAGCACTGAAGGCCAAGGCAACCTACAGTCCTGTAGTCAGCAAACAATACAAAGAATTAGAACTGCTAACCACAACCTTGCTAGGGACCTCCTGATGAGGAGGAGGATATGAAACATGGAATGATGTTTGTTAGTTTACAATTAATCTGCTGGTGGTGACTCTCCTTTGACAGGAAAATGGACAGTATCCTGCTAAGGATACTGTCAAAAAAACCCAGTTGAGAATCCTAATACAGACAAAAACCAAGACAAACTTCTTGTTGAGATTCTTACAATGGATCATTCTCATTTTTTTCTCTTCCTGTTGTTTTCATCATGGGTTTGCCATTCACAAGTACACTGCTGCATATTTAAACAGTCCTGCTAAGGCAGTTTAAGACACAAAGACTTAGGCAAGTCACTTCAAAAAACATCTCAGTGCTCCTATGGACCAATGGTAAAACTGAAACTATTGCAGCTACTGTCTTTTAGCCTAGACTAGCGTAAGGCTTGACCACATTGCCTTAGAGTTGGAACTGCAATTTACCACTTCCTTCTGAGAACACACAAATATTACTAAATTATTTTCATACTTCTGAGCAAAGGAGCAGTTCTTATACCTTTTAGTGTGCCTTTGCTTAACACTGTAAATACCTGCACTACTGCACAAGTCCCTTCTCTGTGGTCTCAGTGCCAGTCTCAGTTTTTCTATTGTTCAGCCCTTATTTTAAGGGACTTCATGTCAGCCCCCAGAAGACTGATGAATGTAGTAATTAACCAAAGTAATGACATCTTTATGAAGTAAAAATGTAACACTGTAATATTTACTCTTAAAAGATACTAGTTAAAAAATAAGTTCAAAGCTTCTACTGTATTGTATGGATGAAATCAGGAAACACTGAATTAGTAATGGTTCAGCCACTTTGGAAAAAAATGTGCATATTTTCCACCGTTGTCATCCAAAAAATATTTTAAGTGTTTTCTGTCAAGTCTAAACAGAATGTTTCTGAAATCACCTTAATGATTTTTCAATCTTACTTAACTCATAGGCAGAGCCAAGAGGCCAAAATACCACTGAAAATTCTCTTCCCTTAGTATGTGCAAACGGACTGATAAGAGGTTAATACCAGAAATCAAGAGGTGTTGATCAGTCAGCCTTTGTTTCAGGTTTTCCAGACAACATTTGAAGTCTCAACAAATCTGGGAAAAACTGACACCATTTTAGGTGTTTAAATCAATAAAAAAATCAGAACTTCAGCATTCTTGAAGCAGGCAATGTGCTTTCTTTCTATACTGACACAGTCAGTACATCAACATAAACAGAATTATACAATTATAATAAAGAACAACGTAGCAAATGTTTAATATTTGTTAATTTGTTAAATTGTCATATTTGATAATTTTTTATAACAACAAATTCTAATTAAAAAAAATTAGAAAAGCCTAGTGGTTAAAGCTTTTAGAAGCAATATGATACCTATGCCTGTCTTTCTCCCATCCTAAACTTATTTCCATTCACTAAATATTCTGATCACTCCATATAACAGCAGCCTGAATGGAAAAACTGATTACATTTACCAACAATATTATTCTATTAAAAAAATGGAAGATTAATACAGTCTCATTTATTAATTGGTACTAGCTGAGTTTGACCTTTTTTAACATAGCTTCAGTAACAAATCTCAGTGCCTATTATTTTTGATATTTGTACTTACACAGAACTGAGTTGACCTATAGGAAGAAACACCTAACAAAAAAGCTGCATTTGGGGTTTTATTAATATTTCAGTTCTCATCATAACTCTAAAATACATTAATTGCACTGTACAGATATTACTGAATGTTTAGGAGAACTGATGATAAAAATCAGAGACCTATTTAGAAGTTTACATCTGTTAGGACCTGCCATGGTGAACTAGACCCTGAGCATCTATTTATGCAAGTGACATCTATAAGAAGGGAAATATTGCTCTTCTGTTGCCTCACTGAAGTTGATTAAAACAGACAATAAAATGAAAAGTACCACACTGAACGAACATTATTTGTGTTCCAGCCTGGTTTCAGTACAATATCATTCAGTAAAACTCATGTTTCCAAACATAAGAAAAAAATGTTTAAAACCACTGGCAATGTTCAGAATGGGAGAAAAATAACCTATCTTTCCTAGCTCTCCACCTGCTGTATCAGCCTCAGCAACTGGAAGCAATGAAGGGCCACCTCAGCATTAGTTGACTCTATCTTTGGTTAGAAGTTACACAGGACTGGGGTCTAAACTGTACCCTGCAAAAACAACCACCACCACCTCTAAAACTCTCTTCAGCTCACAGGTTATACACCACTTCAGGAAGATTGTGCATACGCTGTACCTCTATACAGTTTCACACACAGATCTCAGAGAAGGGACAGAAAGCCATCTCTATGCCTTCTCTGATGCTAGGCTTCATGACACTAAGGTCACTCGCTGATGATGTTACAGAAGGCTGCCCAGAGTCTAAGTGATGATGCAGACCATGGCTTTTATCTCTAGTGACTCCTACCACCAATCCTTCTTTAGAACTGGTGGAAGAAAGGTATGAGAAGCCCCAGAAGACAGCCTTCTTCACCTAGACACAGAATTGTGAAAACTTGTACTGCTCTGTGATATTTACCTGGCATAAAGAGACTAAGGGAAAGTATTACATGTATAAGTCAAGTTATAACTAAACCTTCACAGAAGGTCTGAAGCTTATACTGCAGGTCACTGGTGTGGTGTATAATGCTTCCTTGCATCACTAGTAGGCACCTATCGCCCCTGAAATACACTGCTTGTACTTCTGTTCCCCTGGCTTCTTCCCCCAACAGCATGAAAGCAGGAAGAAATCTTATGCTTACTGCAGCAGAACTAGCCCCATGAGTTAAACTATCACTCCTGGAATAAGTGCACTTGATTATGATACTGCAACACAACTGCTCAAGATGTGGAACATTTGACTAGACAATGCACAAAATGCACTTTCTTACAATGTGCATTTTTTTTTTTTCCATTGAGCAGGTGCAAGCCTTCTGGAGGGAGAGGAATGGGCAGTGATCCTAATAACAATCTCAACCTGTATCACAAGCTCAAACACAATCTCAACCACAACTATGGGGTTATCAGCACAAATTTTGAACTGTTGAAGATGTCTACCAAATTTGACATTTCCTCATTCTCCTCTCTTTGTTGTTCACAAAGAACACAACTGCTAATTTCTTTCCTATGTTTGTAGCTCAGAAGAGATCAAGAATAGCAGTGAATTATTTCAAATAATTAAATGACCCCTCTGCAAATAGCACATGCCTCATACAAAGATCAAATACAGCAATTTTAACAGAAAGCTATAATTGTTTTCCATAAATGAGAAGTTCCACAAGTGTAGTAATAAGCCCCCCAAACGAGGTCACAGCTCTTACACAACAAAAATTGAAAAAATTCTAACTTTTTCTAATATAAAAATCAGAAAATGTGTGGTACTAAAAAATAGATTCCAAAGAATATTATGTTGGGTTTGGGTTTTGTTTGTTTGTTGGTTTGCTTTTTTTTTTTTAAACAGATGTAGCAATTCTGGAGAGCCCTGAATTACAATTTATGGTCAGGGACAACTGCCTTAAATCAGTTATTTCTGATTCCAAACTTTTCCAAATTTAAGTCTGAAAGAGAAATAGATTGAGTCTCCAGACCTGCTAGAAGGAAGAGGCATAAGGAACTCATTTTCATGGAAAAAGAAGCTGAATTTATTACAGGCTCTTCAGTTTCTGGTAAGTTTCCACATTTAAAAAATATTTTTGCACAAACTGGTTTTGCCCATACATTTTTACCATCTACTAAGTAGATGAAAACTGCAGTGACTGATTTTTCACCCCTAACAGTCTTATACTTCACATATGCTTGTAAAATCTTCTCGGCTCAAGACTGTATCATGAGACAACATAGATTCAAATTTTAAACAAATACATAAAGCCATGACCCATTTGTTTTGATATTCTGCAATGTTCCAGACAGGGAGAAAAGCCATCATTGAAACCATGAGCCATACAAGACTTCACAATTTATTAAGAAGATTAGCTGGGTTTAGTTTGTGCAGTAATGATTAGTCACTGAATATGTGTTGGTTTGAAAGCCTAAAAGGTCAGGGATCAAGGAATTATTTGGCTTAATTGTGTTTAGGTTTTTTCCATCTTTTAAATAGTTAGAAGTTTATTTAAGTAAAGTAAAACTTTGCAAATGCAGACCTCTAAGTATATTCCACACAGAACAACAAATGCACCTTAAATTTATCACATGTTTTTTCACTTTCGGATTATATTTGTAGAACTGCCTGCTGTGAAATGACAAAGTTCATGGTTCATCTGAACTTTTGAACTCAAGTGAGTATTTGACACAGCAAAACAATCTAAATGAACCTAACACAAAGTTTTCATAGTTTAAACCTAGCTTTCAGGCCTTTGTCTGGGGCAATTGGGTAGGAAAGTTCTTTATTGATGTTGTAAAAACTACCAGTTTAATAACAGGCAGAGAGAGTGAAGAGATCAGTGGAAAGAGCACCTTAGCATTTCTGAAATAGTGCTGGTTTGGTAGTTCATTGAACTTTACCTGACCCCATTATGAAGGCTTCCCCAGGACAAGTTGTAGCTGCATTTGTGACAAGACTGAAGCTTCCTATCTTATTTCAAATAGGCTCCAGGGCTGGGAGTTCACAGATAAAGTTAGTTTAAAAAAAAAATAAAATCAAAAACACACACACAAAAAAAAAAAAAAAAAAAAAAAAAAAAAAAAAAACAAAAAAAAAAAAAAAAAAAAAAAAAAAACAACAAACCACACAATTCTGCACACATGAATTCACTTGGCTCCTTGCATTGCTATTTCATTTTTATGTTCAGGCTGGTTTCTTTTTATTAGGGAGAAGTTACAATCTTTTTTCCAAAAGGAAAGTTTGTCACCATTCCTGACATTAACCAGAAAAAGTCCTTAAAAAAGGAAATGGGAAAACATGGTACACTTAAGATTCTTCCAGTGATGCTCCTCATAGACCCTAAATTTCAGCCTGCTTGCATATGACTGCTATGATACCTTAAAAATTCTACAGCAGTCTCAATTCGTGCTTTATCAATTTCAGACCCGTCCACTAAGACCACCTAGGGAAAAAAAAATGTGAGGCTTTTAAAATTACTTTTAAGATCCTGCAAGATGTCCTGTACTTCAAGTTCACAATCAGTTTCATAACTCACTAGGTCATATGAATGGCAAAAATTTCTGGCCATATTAGAAGTGCTGACTGCATACTACATAGGGTTCAATACAATATCAACAGATGAGCGGTAAAATCCTACAACTGTTCATTCCAGTGTAAATTCCCTGTGAGAATAATCATACTTCACAAGAACCTGTATTTCACCGGCCTGTAAGACTCACTTCCTTCCATCCAAGAGTCAAAAAAAGCAACCCAGAGATTACCTACAGAGAGCAGCTGTAATAATCACTACTACAGCTCAAGTCGGCTTTCTGATGGCATGGTTTTATTCAGTTGAACTACCACAGAAAGACAGGTTGGAGAATTAGAAAATTCTTAAAGCAATTTAAAGACGTTTGGTTTCGCCGACTTTCTTTTTCAACGAAATCTTCCAAATTTGCCATTTAACACCAAAACCTACTTACAGAGCTCTATTTCTAACCCTTCCACTTCCTTTGCTGGCAAGTGTTACTTCCAAAGTATCTGCCCTTTTTTTCTATTCACCCAAGAGGGCAGCGTTCTGCAGGCTCGAGGAAAGGAAATAACCTATTTAGCTGCACTTCTTTTAAAGAAACCCACAGAGCACGGAGGGCCGGCGGCCGCTGGGGTGGCCTCTGCCGGGCGCTCCCGTACCGGGCGGTGTCTGATCCGCTCGGCCCGCGGCCGGTCCGCCCCACGGCGGCTCCCGTGGCGGCCTTTGCCACTCCGCT
>VWZY01001945.1:505771-537154 GCA_013399075.1 Chloroceryle aenea
GTCCCTGCCGCGCGCACCGGCGCCCCCGCCCCGTAGGCCAGCGGCCACGAGCCCCGCAGAGACTGGTCGGAAACGATCCTCCGCAAAGCGCGCGGGCAGGAGAAGCATTAGCAGCAGAAAAAGATTGCGGCAAGCACAGCCTGCGTCCTGCCCTCCATTCCTTAACCGGCGAGTCCCGTCAGGGCAGGCTGAGGATGCTTTTTAGATTTACTTATGTGCAGTGCCAGGACCCACCTGTGCTCTACAGTGCTCTAAAATAGGGGAAGCAGCTGGCAGTGAATTCCCACTCACCGTTTGAAGGGCAACACCCTACTGAAATTCCAGGACCTGATCTAAAGCAATAACGTTTTGTACACCCCGGTGCTTGTATTGCTATCGGAGATCCGGAAAACAATCACCTGACTCGCTGATCGATTAGTTCTATACTCCGTGAAGAGTCTGCATTCACACCCCAGGTGCTCCATGAATTAACTTTCCCAAGTTTCCAAGGGATAACGCTCCATTTCTCCATTTGCCCCACCCCGTTGAACACCCCCTATACGTTCCCTATCGAGAACCACAAACCCCAACAACCCTGGACCCAAGATGCAATATGCTCCCTGCAACTGTGCAGTCACAAATTTACCCCCCAGTTCCTGAGCAGCCACCTGCTGCTGTGCTGAGTCTTGCTGGCCATTGCTTTCCAGTCAAGCCTTCTGCAGCACAAGAGGGGGAATTTCTTTTCACTCCCAGTATGTGGGAGTGATTCTGCTGCTTCCTTCCACTTTCTGAAAAGTCTGTGGGCAGGGATTCGTCTAAACTAGAGGAGGAGTGGCTGTTGGTGCCCATTTTGTGATCTAAGGTGAAAGTTACCCCTGGCAGCTGGAATGATAATGGTTAGGAAAGCTTTGTTGCTAGCCCCTCTAGTCTGCTGTTACCTTCACAATGACAGCTGTGGATGACCAATATCTATTTAATCCTTCAGATCCTCTCGTTTTTCATCTGGGAGGTTCAGAACAGTATATCAAACCTATTCCATAAATGAAACACTGAATACTCCGTGAGACTTAGGAAGTTGACCCTTGCTCCGTAGACCCTGTGTGCCCCTGCTCTCCCATTTCTTTCTAATTTGTTGTAGGACTTGTATTGGCAACCTATTACAGAAGCATCAATCAAATCAACTCCTAAAATGGCTTGTTAGACTGCTGTGTTGATTCATGCATTTTTAAGAGATTTGGAGGGAGAAAGTTTAGAAGCAAGCAGTGCTGTTGAAATTGGCCAGAGCCAGTTTTACTAAGTTTGGAGTAAGTAGATGCAAAGTAGCAGATACACCTGAATATGCAGAGTAAACCTTTTGGAACTATGCAGCAAATGCCACAGGTTTGTGGTGGGTTGTTTTTTTGTTTGTTTGTTTTGTTTTTTTTTAAAGTCTATGTTTAGATATGACATCTTTAATCACACAAAATCCCCCTGCTTGGTGCTGAAGGAAGGTCAGGTCTACAAGGCGATTCAAAATAGGCGGTAGATTGTAAAAGAGGTCAATTTGTGGGCTGTTGTGTGTAGCTATTTCATATCTACAGAGTAGCACCAAATAGCTGGCCTCCGAGAGACATGATTTTGTATACAGTGTTAATCATTGTTCTTCTGTTGCAATCACTGCAGGTCCCAGCAATGTCCTGTAAAGGCAAAGCAGAAAAAATCCGTAAATCCTTGCCCCAAAGAACTCTACTATGAAATAAAAGAGAACCAATTACAACAGAGCTTTACAACAGAACACCAGAACAAAACTCATCAGCCTGAGGAGCCGGCGTCTCAGGACCCCAGCAGTCTGTTGTTGGCAATTTTTTTGTAGGCATTGTATCTAAGAGCAATGAAGATAAATAGGTTGCACTTCTTTAGAAGTTCTTAATGGAGCTTCTGCCAAATATATGGATGAAAGCACTCTAGTGCTCTTTTGAAAATGTAACAAGTGGAAAATAGACACTGGCATCATGAACATTAAAAATAGGAATCAACCTTTAGATGCTGAATGAGTAGTTTGTATAAGCTATGAAACTCCTTAAAAGACAAATCACTTTTGCTGACTTAGACTATAGAGAGAATGATTGTGAGAGAGAGGTGAAATAACAGTCTAGGAAAAAAAAAAAAAATTTAGCCATCATTCTCAATAGAAATGATTGAAGAAGAAATGAATTTGTGAAACCTAGGGGGAAAAATATGTTAGATATGAGTGGGTGAGAGTTTCATAAAAAGGGTTTTAGCTGTGTAGAAATCTGGAGATCATTGATCAGGAAAAATCTGTAAGATATGTATAGTGCCATGTTCAAAACTGATACCAACTCACTTATGTGGTGTCATGCCAACAAATAGGTGAGGGTTTATTATGAGGGACTCAGCTGTTGCACCTGATCTATGGACTGGTTCTTTGAACCAGGCTTCATCTGTGATCAAGTCCTCTTTGGCAGCTAATCACAAAGATTTGTTCTTCATATTGGATGTTGCCCTGAGCATTTGTGGTTTTCTGTATCAGTTTTGAACAGTTTCAGACAGCATTGGAGTTTAAAGTGTTAATGCAGAAGAAATATAGACTTGTCACTCAAATAGTTCTAGGCTGTTAACTCCAGAGCAAAGATTATGTTTCATAACCATAACAATGCATTTTTTTAATGGGTAGAATTTGAAAGAATGTATGTTAGGTCTATACTCAGATATGTCTGAAAAAAGAAAACTCTGAAAAATATCATATGGAAGCTAATTATTTCTCCCATTCATCTCATTGCACTTCTCTAATCATCAGTTACACCTTTTATTTAGCTAGGCTCAATGTAAATGAATCATGCTCTAAGCCCGTTCTAAAGCACAAGATGAGTACAATAAGAGAGATGTAAAAAAAATGCACTAAGCCCTTCCACTGTTACCACTGTAAAGACAAAGATGTATTTTTCATAAATTTAAACAAAAGGACGTTTTTAATCTTCTCTTCCTGGTATTTCCTGTACTGCTTTTATGCAATCAGTACCAGCTGTATTGTTAATAAGGCTCCCAGCAATGTAGATTTCCAGCTCAAATAATTGACAGCTTTCTCCACTGAGCTCATCCTCTATTGAGGCATCATCTAAAAAACTCTTCCCACAAAAACACTTTTACTGCTTGCATACTCTTAACTCTGATTACTGTACTGTCAGATTACATTTGTGTCTCTGTCCATCCATTGTTCTGAAGTTTCTGGAACTTAAAGTGGTGATGTTACTAAAGTATTATGAAATGTTTTCTTGGTCATTCTGTCATCTATTGTAAGACCATGATTTTTGCAGAGCATCCTTTTTTTTAATGTTCATGCTTGCTTTATTTGTTCTCAACAGTCCTTCCTCTGTCAGTACCTAATACTGCTCTTGTATTAGAATCTTAACAAAAACTCAGGGATCTACACAGGTCCCTAAGTTTTTGGTGAGATGCCCGTTGACTTCAGCCAATTTGTAGTCTCCTCTAGGGATTTTGTTCCAGTTGCGTCTCTCTTAATTCTTTCAGGAGTATGATTGCTCACTTAAGGACATACTCTGCTGACTGAGGTCTGCCCTCCACATGAGTTTTCAATGGAAAAGGTAACATTGAAACTTCAAACTCTCTGTGAGTTGTGTCAGCACCACTGTTGCTGTGACCATACTGCCCTGATATTCCTCAAATAAAACTCTTAAGAATAAATGATGTAGCCACAGTACTTCCCCTGCTTGATCACTTGGCAAAGATTTCCCACAAGATGATCTTATATCTTTTGTCTGTACTGGTGCAACTGCCTCCCTGAACTTGTTTGTGACAGTACCTTTTCCTTTAAGACCTTTGTATATATGTTTTATGTTTGCATCTCTCCATCTATCGTGTTTGTTTTCAAATCTGTGTGCAGTCTTTAAAAGTTGTGTGTCATTAAAACCAGCTAGTACCAATCACTGTTAAGCACTGCCGCCATTTGCATTGAGGCATGCTGTGCTGCCTCTGGATCTATTGCCCCCATAAACATCACATCTGTGACCTCAGCTCATTCTCTTCTATGGATCTCTGTGTTTCTCTCTTAGGAAGCACGTTTTTTGCAGGGGGTTTTTCTTTACCTTTTGAACACAGTTTACCATGTGCTGGAAGTTCTGCTTTTAATGGCATAATTGGTGCCCTATTACTTGCACTACTTCCCAGTTCTCTTCACTTTTGGTTCAATGTGCAGTTTGTAGTCTACTAAATCTTGCACTTCCTTCTCTCTTCCAAAGCAACATCTCCTACAACCAAGTTAATTTAGGGGCTACTCTTTAGCATAATTATCCACTTGGTCTTTCTAGCAAGTGTCATCTTTCTATCAGGTATCATCCAATCCCGACTCCAGCTGATTAAAAGAGACTTTCTGATGTAAGTGAACTCTGGATTGGACCTTTTAGTATTTAAGCTGATCAAGTCAGACTGTACTTTGCAGAGTAGTTGATGACATAGACTTTTTAATGTTTTTTTTTCTATATAGAGGAACCATAAGTTTTATTTCAAGAGGTCAATTTCAAAAGACCCCCTTTGATCTTACAGTCACAAAATCAAGCTTTATCCTGCATCCCACCAAAAAGCAAAACAAAACAGAAAAGACTCCGGGAGAAAATCCTTCTGTGACCTGACCTAGAAAGCTATAGCATGCATATACCATTGCTTTTCATGTAACAGAATGCATTTTGTTCCATGGGCTCTAACCTGTCTTGGCACAACTGAACCGGGATTTTGTTGTGAAATTTGTGCTTGTGAGACGGGTCACATTATGCAGTAGGATGAACATCTTGCCTTACAGCCTACCCAGTGTTGCTTAAAGATAGCGGGAGTACATTATGGCATTATCTAGGGACTACTGCTTTCAGTCTTGCAAAGTGGGATTACTCACTTGAGTAACACAAGCAAAAATCATTCTCAAATTAATATTTTCAACAGATCTGCATGTAGACTTCACAAAAGACTGCCTATCATAACTTTTTTTTCCCTATAAACATCCATCATTGACTTTACCTATTTCACTACTGGATTTTCTGCTTAATTTTAAAATTTTCTGTTTAGCATTTTAACATTTTTACTCTACCGAAAAAGTAAACAAAGGAAGAGGTGAAGGTGTTTCACAGACACAACTGCTTCAGGCAACTGTCAAATGTAAAATTCAGTGGAAAGCTTCAGCATGTCTCTAGTTTAACTCAGTTGTGGAATGCTGCAAAAACAGGTGTTGTCTGACAAAAGCAATAATTATCTTTCACCTTGATGGATGTTAGTTTAATCTGTTTTTTACATGGTAGCTAGGTCTCAGCTGGGTTAATGCCAGAAAGCAGATGAGATGTTTTGCGTACTTTGTGTATGACAATACCCCAGACAGATTTTACTCCCCTTTTTTATTTATTATATGGAACAGTTTTAATAGTCTCAGTGATTTATCCACTAAATTTTAACTCTAGATTATTTTTTTTCTTATGGTATCAATGTACTTTAAGTGAGCTCACAATTAAACTGTTGGCCATTGAGTACTTTACTGGAAAGAAAGAAGCTAATGAACAGAATATTATTGGATGGTTACCTATGCAATATTCACAGATCAAAGTGTCTTAAAGTACAAGGTTAGAGGAACAAACTTAAAAGGAAAAGAAAAACAATTTGTTGTCATTTCTTTACATATATTTAAACTAGAGGGAAAAAAGCCTCGAAGTTCTATCTTTAATACAAATCTTAATTATTTTCTAGTATCTACTGATTACATTACATGCTTCATTGTACTTAACTATTCCAAACTAGACTACATCCTTCCTCTACCCTTGGTCTTTCTAGGCCTTCCAGACCTTCTAGACCTGTGGGAATGGGAATGGTCTATAAACCATGCTAATGTTGAACTTGGCACAATTTCAGGGATTCTGTTTGCATAAACAGTGTTTTAACAGTTTCTTCAATGTGTTAAGCAATATTTACAGCAAGTTAAACAAAAGGCACAGAGATCCTCCTGGTTTGGCAATGTTTTCTACAGAGTTTAATTCAATAGATGTGTGGTACACCACCTTTGATATAAGATTCTTGGTGGTATTTCTTGCTTGCGCAAATGCATGATGTTATATGTTGGATTGATTTCATGTTGGCACTCATACTAGTTGCAGCTGCCTGATGACTGATACCAAAATGTATACAAGTACATGCTAATTTCCACCAGATTGCGTTGTCCAATCAAGCGTCCTCTGTTTCTTAGAAGCTCCTGATGGATACATTTTCTGAAAACCTTTGTGATTGAGCTACCTGATTCAGATACCTGAACAAGAAGAGGTCAACATTCAGTGATGCTGTTCTGCTTCTCTAACTTGCATTCCACCTCTTACTAGCTCTCACATGGCACAGAATTTCAGCATGACAGTAACCTTATGCACTGAGAATAGCAGGTTAATATTAGCAGCACTGGTTGCCTCTGAACATACACCCTACTTCTCCAAATGTGCAGGACAGCCAATAGTTTAATTATACTCCTTGTAATACAGAGTGGTTATGTTGCATGTGAAGGCTATGGAGCTTGTTTAGTGGGCATTAATTTTTTTTTCTTCTAGCTTTCAGCTTCCTAATTCTTCCTCTTAAGGAGACTTGAGTTGAAAATTTTAAAAACTTTGTCATCCATATGCTTCTCTCCATAGTCTGCGTGCCCTAAGATTCTCACGCTTTTCACCTTCTTAAGACAATTGCCAGTACTCTGGTGTTATGGTATTAGTCTAAAACAATATGAAAGCACTGTCCCAAAGAACAGGACATAGCAGGAGTGGAAGACATGACTTCCTGTGTTGAAAACAGACTGTAGTCTGCAGAGTTTACAGATGCACAAGGAAAAATTTTCTCAAAGTCATATTTCTGAAAGCGCCTATTAAAAAGGACTTCTTAGCCCCATGAAAGCAAAGTACTGAAGGAACGTGGAGAACTCTCTATAAAGAGTTACCAATAAATTTGAATGCTCTAGGTTGGTGGTAAATTTTGTAATTGTGCAGTTTGCCTTAGAGAAAACCCAAGTCAGGTAATACAGATGAAAAGATCACAAAGTGTAAAAAGTATTACAAGACTGTCCTATATAGTAAGGCAGAAGCCTATCCAGTCATCATAGAACAGGAAACCTATAACAGAGCAACCTTCAAAGTTGATGAATTTTATTTCAGTCGGGTACCTTTGTGAAAAAAATATGAAAGTATTGTTATTTTAAAATACTCTCTTGTGTGTGTTTACATTCCTTACTATTAAAATGTGCTTAATGCTTCTATCCGATATCCTAATGCTTCCCCAGCAGGAAATGATGCCAGGATTATGTTTGAATTTCTATAGGACAACTCAGAACAAAACAAAGGTGCCTGAATTTCAGGGCAGCATATTATGTATTGGATATACCAACATAGTTTCAGAGCGGTACTTCCATCTTTTCATCTTTTCAGGTTCCCCATTTCAACATGACCCTCAAACCACAAACCTTGCACAATGTACAATGCTTGGCAGATGACTTTACACTCTACAGAAAAGAAACAAAAGATAAAAAGAGATGACCATGTGTGCTTAGGTATTTAGTAATAATACTTATGTATATCTTTTAATTAAAAGTGAAGAGTAAGTCTTATAACAGGTGCCCAGGAATTTCTGTGAAAGACATTCGTTTGAAAGATTGGCCAGCATTCAGTATGGAATCTGTTTCTATTTTGTCAAAGTTTTTAAGATGGCATTATGATTTATTTAGCAGCAGCTGGAGATATCATTACTAACATGTGTGCCCCTCACAGGGTAAGTGTCGGAAACACACAGCAGGCACCTCAGATACAATATTAATGTTTTTGGATGTTGCTACAATAGACAGAGAAAGTCTATACATGTAAAACAAGAGAAGAAAAAACCCTGCACCTGTGTAGATAGAAAATACAACAAAGCAGAAGGACTCAAATTTGTACACTACGTAAGCATTTTTCATCCAAAGTCTCAAGAATTTCAGACTATGTAGAATGCTATGTCCTTAAAGAGTATTCCTTTAAAAGGTTGAGATAAAAATAATACATAAAGCACATTAACCATACTAAAACTTCAGTTATTTAGGACATGAGTAGAGGATTTGAAAGTCTATGTTGAAGTATGGCATTTACCAGAAGACTGAGGCAGTTACAGACTCAAGCATGCTGAGACATATTTGAAATGGAAATAATAATACTTTCCTCATTTAGAAAAATGCAATCAAAATGCATTGGGACTGCACTACTGAGGTATTATATTCATAGTGAACAGGACAGACCAATTTAAAAATACATCTCAGGTGATACTGTTCAGGAAGCTTCTTAGTAGTTTGGGACTGAAAATTGCAAAAAGATTGATTGAGCTCCGTATAGTCATGGCACAGAAGCACAGCCATGCTCACTGAATTAGTGCATCTCCTCCGGCTACAGATGGCAAACTTGAAAGAGTTGCAAAACTCTCAAGAGCCTATAAAAATATTTAACTTTAGATAGTTACAAAAAGAACCATTAAAACCCTGGGAAAATGCCATCTTTTGTGCTTACATGTATATAAAACCACAAAGAACTAGAACATATTGTCAGGCTGATGCTACTCTGCACACTGTTTAAAGGAAAACTCAATAAATCTTACATTCAAAATCAGCAAAATTAGAACTAGGGACAAAAAATGGAGGACAGTATTATACCTAGTATTATTCTAACCAGCACAAGGACTGTCAAAAATAAACAATATCTAACATCTGTGAAAAATCAACAACAGTTGAATTGCAAAAAGAAATTATTTCTTTATTTCTCCCAGTTCCTCAGTAAGGCAAAAAGAAATTGGAGAGATGAAGATTTTTGTAAGAATATAGGTTAAGAAACATCTTCCCAGTGCAGAAGCAATACCTGTAGAAGCAATGTAGCCAAACCTGATTGCTACTGTGTGTTTGGATGCATGTGCCTTGGGGAACTTTGACTACTATCCCTGGTCATATCTTAGCATAACTTCACTGTTGTAGAGCAGCTGCTGCGCAAGTAGACTCAAAACTTGAGGCAACTACTGCTAAACTTAGAGAAATTCCAGATAAGGAATAGGTTTTCTCCTCCACAACACCTAGACTGGCATGAATGTACTGTTAAGATACTGAGCAGCTCAGACTTTTTTTGGGGGAGGAAAATGACCATGAGTTTTCATCTTTCTCTTGGACTTACTGATTAGCAGCAATCTTTCTCCTTTCACCTCTGAATGAACTTCTTCATTGTTGGAAATGGATGAGAAGCAGATTTTTCTGCTATGCTGCTCAGAAGACCATATTCAACACACCACTGCCTTTCTGTAGTCTTTACTAAGCACAGCTAAAATGAAGAGAGCATGGAACAGATAAAGCTTAGATTTGGCAGGCTTCAAAACATAACATAGTTGGGGTTTTTTTTCCCCCATTCTACCTTCTTGTCTTACCATGGCTTCAAAACATCAATCTTTAAAATGTAGCTGGAATATAATTATTTGTAGTAGTTGTTCCTTATTACAGATCTCATTGTAGATTATAGATAATATGCCATGTAGGCAGAAAATACACCTATAATATTTTATTTTTCATAAATATATTTTAATAGTTCCTATTTCTTCTGCTTAAACAGCACATTTTACCAGAAACAAATGCTTCATTTATACAATTACAGTATTTATCTATGTAGTTAACATCACTGACATTTTATTACTGAACAAAGCATAAAATATAAAAGGAAAAAGATTTTTCAGTTAAATGCAAACCCCCATATGGAAATATTCTGTCTTAAAAAAAAAAAAATCTGTCATTTTAAAGAAAGATCTGCACCATTACAAGAGGAACACAAATGTGTGACTTTTTTCCTTCCCTTGTCTTGCAGCTGATCTACTTAAATGGGTCATTTTGACATCCCTATGAAAGATATGAAACTCCTGCACCAAGGAAATTGCCATTGATTAAGGGAAAATATGAAAGGCTGTTTAAACTTTATTTTTTTCTAACTCACCTAACACATGTGAATGACCATCAAGAGTTTTTACCCTTTCCTCCTAAATGACAGACAAGACTTCCTATGTTTTCTAAAAAAAATTACCATATCTATTGTTCCTTATGTGTTTGACTTGAAATACTAATATGTACACAAACACTAGAACAAAACATGTAGTCCATCTGTTCATCCTACAGGAATTTACTAACTAGTCAGAAATTATTTAGCTAGCAGTATTTATTTGAAAGAACAATATGTGTGCAAAATCAAATCACATACCTACTAAACACATTAAACATACAAAGTGGAGGCAAAAATTTTTACAGCTGTACATCTGTTGTAAGAATTTGGCATTTAATTATTTTTTAATTTCTGATTTGACTACAAAGCATGAATATGAAATTAATGGAATGTGACTTTACTATCCAGGCTACAAAAAAGATATACTTAATTTTTTTCATGTTTTGCACTTATCCTCACTGTTGCTGTCAGGTCCACTAATTTTGAATTCACCCTATTGAATTCACTCCATAATGGAACAAGTTTATATTGGTTCTCTTGTTGTGTGAGTACTGAACATGATATGTATATGTAAGAGTTTAATTTATCCCAAGTTAATGCCTGTGATTTAATTTCATATACCTATCGCAGATCCAATTGCTTTACATTTTTAAATACCTTACAGGAAAAAACACTCTACAGGCTTTGAAGAGATAAGAGGAGAGTAGTTCAGACTGTGCTTCTAGGAATAACTGTAGAACTTTTTCCCTAATAAACTTTGGTACTAAATGTTTGCATTCTAAAACATGGCAATGACTGGTTTTGGATGATGACTTATGAGGCACATTCAGCAACATGTACCAGGAAAAGATCGATTTTCTTTTATGAAATACCAAGGAAGATGAGGCTTTGGTCAGTTTGAAAATGGATTATGTAGTTAATCCATTAAAGGATTATGAAAAAGGAGAACTATTCCTGTACCACAGGAATACAGATATTAAAGATTGTTTATGTTAATATATTATTAATATATTTAGTACATATATAGTATTTAATAATATTTAATTATTATTAGAATTTTTAATGCGTCAAGTATTTAATAAATATTTAATGCCTCAAGTAAGTCAGATGTTTAGCAGTGCTATTACAACATTGGCAAACTTCATGCTTTTTTCTCCCTTCTTTTTATATATATCCAGGTTAAACAAAATAACCCCCAAAGACCTCAGCTGAATTTTAAAATTATATACATCCCCATTGGCTATGTTATTAATTGTACTGCCTTCCGGAATAAGCGAAGCTGGGTACTGCAGGTATAAAACCTAATGATTGCTGCTTCGTCCACTTAGTTTCAAATGTCCCTGAGTCTTAGAAGTAGGACATTTTAACAAGAACCACTCATTCTGAAGGCATTAGACTAATATTTTGAAAACCTCTAATTCAAAGACCTGTTATCTTTGCTTGACCTTATTTCCTGTCATTGGCAAGAAGTGAGTTGCTTCTATTCACTCTAATAGCCATATAGTATAACCCTTGCTGTGAACAACCGCTATTTATGCATCCCTTTGTAGAATGCTCCAATCTTGGGAAGTCATATGTCTGCCTCAGAAGGGTCATTTACAAACAACCTCTTGTTTGACCTAAGGGATACATCACATTGCCTTGCCCTGTACTTTTTACCTTGTATACTGTACTTCCTTCCTCTCATGTTTAACACAGCACAGGTGGTTCTGTGGTTCAAAACCAGGTGTCTAAGTCTGAAGTCATCTGCAGAAATGTTTACCTTCTTATAATTTTTAGCTGTATTTCAGAAATTATAAAAATGTAGTTATTTTTCTTTGAGGAGGAAAAAACTCATTTCTCATGGCTTCTTTCCATTTTGTAAATAAAAGATTTTGATGCCTTACCAGACATGTTTGTTATCTGACCAAATATGAGTCAAAATCACCTACTTATTCCCTTTACGAGAAAGTTACTGATTAAATAATATATATAGAAATGAACAAGGACTAGGAGTCTGTATCTGAAGAAATATAAACCTTTGAAAATTCTTTGAAGCTTCTCTACTTTTCAGTTCTATTTTTTTTCAATCATATACAAACAGCTTTGTCTAGGTAGGTATATCTGCTTGAAGTTATCCGTAACAGAAAAAGAAAAAATTCTCCTTTTCCTTTCTCAATTCTGTTGTGCTTCAAAAAGGTCTAGATCTCAAAAAAACACATAAAATCATTAAATGATGAAGAAATGAAGGCATTATTGTATACATTGAGGCATTAGTATACATGTAATCTCTATGCAACTAGGAGAATATTAATATTTCTTGAATCATGTTTTTCTCTTAGATCAACTATGCCAAGTCCCTACTACAAATATTGAATCAGTCAATAAATGAAGATGATATTTTGCACAACTGTAGTCACAAGATTTTTTTCATCAGCTTTGAAAGAATTTAATCATTTTGATTCTGAGTGGAGAAACCAACAGATTAAAAAAACCCATCAGACAAGCATTGAAAAAAAAATTATCTTGCTACTGCATTCTATGTCCTTTGTTAAGGGAAGGATTGGCTATGGAATATTGCACTGATATACCACAAAGCTGCACCTCTTAACAATAACATCATCCATATTTGACATGCATACATTTTTAATTTTTTGTGACTAGTTTTGTAGGAAATTGTACAGAACTAACATATGAAACTCAGCTCTACCTGTGAGAATTCATAGTAAATATACCAGAGTGGGTGAAACATTCTGTGATGGTTTGTTTTTAGAAAATAAGAGAAATTCTGGGCACAGAAAAAGCCTGCAGCAGACCATTTGATGATGTGCTACATAGTTGATAGTAAAGGTAGAGAAGGTAGGAGTTGAGAGAGTTGTGAGATGTGTGAGAATTTTGCTAGGGGAGTGGTGCTGAAAGGAGGTCTGTTTGGTCAGAGGTGGTTAGAGGAGAAATTACTACTGTCATTTCTCAATGACTAGTTTTGTTACCATCTCATTTCATAAGACAACAAAAAGACAGAGGATGGTGTTACCCAAACAAGAATGATCAGAACGACACATAAGAAAGACAGATGCTTTTGAAGACTAGACAGATGCTTTTGAAGACTAGAGTAGCAAAAGTAGAATTAAAAAGTAACATATAAAGTATATATTTAGCAAATAATAATGAGAATATAAATCAGATTAAAGGTCTCCTCTGCTGGAAACCACAGAAGGAAAAAAAAAGAAAAAAGATCAGGAGCTATAACCTGATCATGGAAAGACTAAGTTGCCAACATGATATGGCTGTGAAAAGATAAAAGTGCCCCTGGAAATGGTGACCATGAAATGGTGGGATTCAAGTTCCTTAGGGCAACAAGGAGGGTGCGCAGCAAGCTCATGACACTGGATAGTCTGGAAAGTGTACAGAGAAGGGCCATGAGGATGATAGGAGGACTGGAAGACCTGACATATGAAGAAAAGCTGAGAAAACTGGTTTTGTTCAGCCTTGAGAAGGTTTAAGGGAGACCTTATTATCATGTGCCAGTACATAAAAGCTGTCTGCCAAGAAGCTGGTGAGTCCCTTTTTACAAAGAGTCACATGGAAAAGACAAGGGGTAATGGGTACAAGTTTCTCCTGGGGAGATTCTGATTGGACTCTGGAAGAAAATTTTTCACCATGACAACAATTAGACATTGAAATAATCTCCTAAGGGAAGTGATGGATTCCCCTACACTGGATAGTTTCAAGACTCAACTTGACAGTGTGCTGGACCATCTCATTTAAACTATATATATATATAGTTTAATTTAAAAGGTTGGACTAGATAATCCTTGAGGTCCCTTCCAACCTGGTATTCTACAACTTCAGGAGAGCAGACTTTGACCTCTTCAGTGATCTGCTTGGTAGAGTAACATGGCATAAAGCCCTGGAGAGGAGAAAGGCCCGAGTAAGCTGGCAAATGTTCAAAACCCAACTTCTCCAAGCCCAGGAGCAATGTGTCCCAAAAAAGAGGAAGGCAGGTAAAAATACTAGGAGGCCCGCATGGATAAACTAGTAGCTCCTGGACACTCTTAGATGCAAAAATAAAGTCTACAGAGAGCAGAAGCAAGGACAGGTAGCCTGGGAGGAATAAAAAGATGTTGTCTGACCAGCCAGGGATCAGGCTAGGAAAGCTAAAAAAGACAGATAGAATTAAATCTGGTCAGGGACTTTCCATCCTATTTGAAAAGTCATGGCAGTCTGGTGAAGTTACCACTGACTAGAAAAGGGGAAACATGACCCCTATTTTCAAAAATGGAAAAAAGGAAGACCTGGGAAACTACAGGCCAGTCAGTCTCACATCTGCATCTGGCAAGATCGTGAAGCAGATTCTCCTGAAGTCTCTTCCTGCCTTAGCAGGCACATGGAAAATGAAGTGATTGGCGCCAACCAGCATGGCTTCACTGAAGACAAATTGTGCCTCATAAATTTGGTGGCCTTTTACAATGTGGTTGCAGCAGGGTGGATAAGGAAAGAGCAGCTGACATCATCTACCTGGATTTGTTCAAAGTGTTTGACAGGGTCCCACATGACATCCTGGTCTCTAAAATAGAAAGACATGGATTTATTTGGTGGATAAGGAATTGTCTGGGTGGTCACACTCAAAGAGCTGCAATCAATGGCTCAATGTCTAAGTGGAGACAAGTGACAAGTAGTGTTCTGCAGGGCTCGTTATTGGTACCAGTGCTGTTTAACATCTTCGTGGGTGACACGAAGGGCAGGGAGACTGAATGCACCTGCAGCAAGTTTGTGGACAACACCAAGCTGTGTAGTGCAGTCGACATGCTGTATGGAAGGGATGCCATCCAGAGGGATCTTGACAGGCTTGATAGGTGGGCTTGTGCCAACCTTATGAAGTCCTACACTTGGGTCAGGGCATTCCCAAGCACAGATATAGGCTGGGTGGAATATGGATTGAGAGCAGTCCTGAGAACAAAGACTTGAGGGTGTTGGTTGGCAAAAAGTTCAAAATGAGCCAACAGAGTTTGAGTGCAGCCCAGAAATCCAACCATATCCTGGGCTGCGTCAAAAGAAGCATGACCAGCAGGTTGAGAGAGGCGATTTTCTCCCTCTACTCCACTCTTGTAACATGCTACCTGAAGTAATGCATCCAGCTGTGGAACCCCCAACTGAAGAAAGACATAAACCTGTTTGAGTGGCCACAGAGATGATCAGGGAGCTGGAACTCCTCTTCTACTGGACAGGCTGAGAGAGTTGGGGTTGTTCAGCCTGGACAAGAGAAGGCTCCAGGGACACCTTATTGCAGCCTTCCATTATTTGAAAGGGGCCTGCAAGAAAGCTGGGGAGGGAATTTTTACAAGGCCTTGTAGTGATAGGACAAAGGGTAATGGCTTCAAACTGGAAGAAGTAGATTTAGATTGGAAATAAGGAGGAAGTTCTTCATAATGAGGATGGTGAGACACTGGAATGGGATGCCCAGTGAAGTTGTGGGTGCTCCATCACTGAATGTGTTCAAGACAAGGTTGGATGGGACTTTGAGCATCCTGATCTAGGGGAAGATGTCCCTGCCCATGGCAAGGGGATTGGAACTAGATCTTTAAGGTCCCTTCAGACCCAAATCATTCTATGATTCTGAGAATACATGATGCAAGACATTTCCTTAATTTTAAAAACAAATTAGTGCAATAAATAAACAGATATAATCTAGTTCTAAGCTTTTTTTTTTTTTTAAGAAAGTTTTAGCTATTAGAAAAGTGACATTCAATAAGAGCTTTCCATTAAGAATAGTGGAAGCAAAAACCATATCTGTTTTTAAGACTGAGTTTGATATATATTTTGGCTTTGTGACCAGGCAGTACTTACCTGCAACAGCAATGTCAAAGAAGTTCTCTTCAAGTCCAGTGCCATGATAACTTATATTGCTTATGATAAAAAATACTAGCTCTGATATAAAAATTACTACATTGTTGCCAAAATAAAGTTATCTGTAAAATAACACCTGCAAAGTATTCACATATTAATATAGTTTCTTTCAAAATTAAAATCTAGAAACAACAGTTCTTTCTCTCCCCACTTCCTCCCACCACTTGCATCAGCAGATACTAAATTTGGCAAGAACAACATCACCAAGCAGTAGTAACGGTAGGAATATACTATACTAAATGTTGACCTGATTATGTCGAAAGTTCAGTATATTGTTACTTCCAAAAGAAAACATACCTTAGGATGTGGTGAAGTGTAGAAAGATCTTTTTACAGTCGGTGTGAATATTTTAGTTTCTAGTTTTTGTGGCACGTGATGGTATTATGCTAAGGAGTTATTAGTCTGTAGTGTATGACTTACAGCCCTGTGCTGCTGTTTTAACTTAGACCTATCACAACTTATTTTCAGACAAGGCAGGTTTTTTTACATAATTGTGCATTTGAGTAAGGAATGGAAAACTGGACCCCCATTTGCTATATTGGAATAACACGAACAAACCAAATAGAGTATGAGAGAACAAGGAATTTCTATTTTGCATGAATTCAGTCCATAACACAGCTGCTTTCCAGATTTAACCCTCGTATTCCAAATCTCCTATTACTTGATAAATCATTCAGAAAGGTTCAGTTCTATAAATGACTTTTATTCGATTCCTCTTTCCAGGTAGAGATAATAGAGTGGACAATGTTCACATTCAGGCACAGAAATATTGATAACCCATTAGGAAATCTGAGCATTTCTGCAGTAAGTCAGTGTTGCTGCTTCTTAACTCACTCTTGTCAGTTTTAACTACTACTCCCAGGACCACAATGAGAAAATAGGACCACAATGAGAAAATATGATCCCCTTTGTCTATACTGTTGTCATAGGAAACAATTGATCTAAATAATGGAGGGTTAAGACCTGAGCTCTTGGAATTAGGGTCCCTAGGAGCTTAGCTTTAATGCTTTGAAGTATTCTTCTCTCAAAAGTCAAACTCACTTATCATTATAAAGTTTGGATGTTTGTTATACAGTGCCAGCTCACAGGTAGCACTGTGAAAAGCAAATAGTTTTGAACACATCAACTCCACACTCATCTAGCCATCTCACCACCATGGTAGGCCAAATGAAAGCATCAAACTCATCTTCAGCCTAATCAAGCTTTCTTCAAAAAATGTAAGACTGTGCAAAAGGCATAGCCAAGCCCTTCATTTCAGACAAGCACCCCAGTTCCTGTGTTAGAATCCTGCTTCCTGGCCAGACTAGCAAATACTTGTAACCTTGCTCTGGCACAATTGTTCCAGGTAAAGTCAAATTTCTCCCCCGGAGCTGAGTGCTCCACCATGCTTCTGGAGGCTCCGTGCTTAGAAATGCTTTCCCAGCAAGGAGGAGAAACATGTCATCTAGACAGGGTATGACTTATGTTTCTTAAGTCTTGGATGTCAACCTTCATTAGTAAGCAATTAGATGAAAGGGAGACACCAATGCTATTTCTGACAGGAAATGAGATAATGTCCTGAACATTAGTGGGGAAAACAATGCACCTAGGGCCCTGAAGACCTGTAGGTTATTGAGCACAAAGATGGGACAGAAAATACACTTTTAGACTCCTAGTCTGTGCTTCAGATTCCTAGATGCCATGATAAAACTTTAAATAGTAACAAAATAAACAAGGATAGAATCTTTACAGGACTCTTGGGTAAAGACTGGGTTACTACAGAAGTCCTGCAAGAAATTTTGGCTAGATACAGACTGACTTTTCAAATGCAAGGGGAGTTTAGCTATCAGCTCAAATGAGGTTGTCTCCCATATTATACCTCTCCTTTTTACATAACATTGCATGGTTCCTGTGTTAGACAATGAAATCTTGACATTGTATCATTATCAATTAACTTGATTTGACTGTTCTAGCAATTTCTTATCATATCAATTTAGAGTAAAATTCATAACAGGGATTTTTTGGTTATGTTTTGAAAGAATTTGGTATAATTCAGCAAAAAGGTAAAAATAATGCATCAGTCTACAAATACTGACAAAAGCCCGGTTAGGATTCAGTTCTGAATGTCCACCTAAAATTACAACCCATTGGAAATATTTTTTTTTTCTTCTTTCTTTCAAATTAGTCTTCTATATACCAACATACTTCTTTCTTCTTTTTGGTAATTCAGTCAACAACTGAATATATCAGAACTTGGATTTATTATTATTTCTGGGTTTCCAACGTTTTTTTATCTAGGCAGCTGGGTAGGGTACCATGACTTTAAGTTGTAGTTCATTAGATGGTGTGAACACAGTAGCTGTCACTGCCTTCACCTGAATGCTACCTATTCCTGAAGGGTTCAGAAATTAAACAACTGGGTGCCAGTTTTTCTCAGTAGAACTAAGAAAGCTTTTGATCTCATTATGATCTTCAGAAGTAGCTCCTGGAAGTACTGGTGAGAAACCTCTATAAATTAATTTTCCTGCTTTGAAGTTACCTCCTTAGCTACAACTTGCACTGCAAAGGCCTTCTGCATGGTAGAGACACTGGGCAAGGACAGGCTAATATGCAGAAGCTGATCAGGAGGGAGGTGTAACACCATCTGTGTAACTCAGCCTGCAACTCACACGCAGCCAATGTGTTTGGATGAATGACCTTGGCTTCTTGTCGAAACTGTCAGTCTCGGGAATAGAAGACGTACACTTTCCAGTAACTTAGAAAATAAACAGCCTCTCTGTAAGAGAAAGGGTCTGGTGATCAAAAATGCTTCCTGATTTTAGCACTGTTATCAGGATGTTGAGCAGATATTATAGTCATATGAAACTAAATGGGGTGTTTGCAATATTCCACACACACCCCCAAAAAAAACCACAAACAAACAACATCCAAAATTGTCCTAAATGAAAAGTAATCTTTAACCAACATCTCACATACCTGCAAGTTCAGGTAGAAGACACCATTTGCTTAATATCAACATGAAATTCTTTGATCGAGTGCCCAGTAACCCATAAACATGAACATATCAGTCTATGTCATAACTGGCAGCTACCAACCAGAATGTTCACGTGGAAAAAATATATGCCACAAATTACCTATAAAATACTGACATTTTTCCTTACCTCATTTTAACTTTTGAAAACAATTAGCCAGTTAAACTATTATTGATAATGTTGCTCAAATGCTGTGTATATTACTGGTTGCATAGAAACTGTGAGAAAACATTCAACCTTTTTTCTGGGGAAAAAAAATTATAAATAAAATCCAAAACAAACAAACAAAACCAACTAAAATGAACAACAAACAAACAAACAAACAAAAAAGCCCAAACCATAAAAAGACCCACTGATCACTTTCTGCTATGGTAAAATGTTTCTGTTCTGTAATTATCAGCCTAAGTCAGATCCTGTGCCTCCACAGGTAGCAGGCAGAACAGAGCATCCCTAGATGGGGTGGATAGAAGGGATATGTAACACTTCTTACACAGTTCCTCCTACAAGCTGATTGTGTAAGCCTAGGCACCTTCCCTTTAATTAACCCCATCTATTACTCTTCTCACAATCTAATTGACAGCTGATATTGTTACTGTAATTTTACATTCAAAATAAAATGAAATGTTTAAACAGTGTTCTGGTGTGTTCTCTCTTGAACTGTTTTTGTGAAGATGTACGTAAAAGATTAACAGAAACAAAAGTTTCACCTTCCCCAAAACAATTCAATGTTTCCATTTATCTTCCTGTTGAGTTGAAGGAGTACACAAATCCAAGACAGGTGCCTAGTGTCATTGCTCAGTGCACTTATGGAAGATGCTCAAAGTGGTAAGCACAGCAAGAGAATCTACATATAACATAATAGATGAAAATCTAGCACAGAAAATAAACAGAGCTTCTGAAGTCAAGCAGCTAACATGAAAGAACTATTGGTATAGGTTTGCCTACAACAGCATTTTTGGCACTGCCTTGGTTTGTACACATCAGAGCAACTGGCATTTTCTTCCTAGTGACAGGACATTCTGATAACAATGTTGGACAGAGAAGGATAAATGGTCAGGGACATCTAAACAATGTTTAAGACAACCTTTTAGTCACGTTACTGAATTTTACACCAATGATAATTCCCACCATCCAGTTGCAAGTCTTCACAGCTGTCAGGCTTTCAGTGGAGAAAAACACTTTCTGTAGGGGCAGAGAAAGATGAAGAGACATCCTGACGGTGACAAGTAAGGAATCAGCAGTCCCAGAAAGGGAACTCAAACTTCAGTTGAGCAGTCTGGGACCTATTCAGATTACATGGAAACCTCTTCTCTGAGGTGAAAAATGGTGAAAAGAGTGCACACATTTGTCAATAGATAGTGCTGCACTCTATGTCAAAGTGGTGCTGTAATTGGCATCCAGCAGCCTCTGCATAAGGCCACGTGGTTAGAAGAAATTGCTAAATTATTTGACTTGTAAAGCCAGTTTGAAATGCTAACTGCAGAGTATTTGTCTGAGTGATAAACCCTTTAAGGAGAAACCTTTGATCTCCAGTCAAGTAAAGACCCTTAAAAGTCCTGAAGTCTGGAGTAGGCAGCCCTAAAGACCTTTGTTTGCAGTCATCCCTGGAAGAGGGGGAGGGAAAAAGCATTTTGCACAGTGATTGCCCAAAAGTTTGGCTTTGCTTGTAAAGCTGGACGGTGAAAGGCCGTGCAGCTCCCTTCCCACCCCTACCAAAAAAAAAAAAAAGTACTTTTCTTGTTCATGAGAAAAACATTTTTAAGATCAAATATGAAGGCCTGTGGTATCCCTTAAGTATAGCATGTTGCAATACATTTTTGGTTTCTAGCACTGAAATGGGAAAGTTTTCAATTTTCATGCTAGTTCTGGTAGAAAAACTTCCTTTATCACCGAGTTCAGATCAACAGGGCCAAAGCTCACACATATGCTGTCATTCTTCAGCATCACTCAAACTAAAAGTAGCAGTGTTGGGCTGCCACTACAGTCCTCTTAGCAAAGTAACAGGACAGCTGAACCATATGTGAACTCTCTCTTGCCACCGCACAGGCAACCTCTAGGGGAGGCAGGCAGGGTTACTAACCTTTTCTGCCTCTTGAGTTTATTCATGGGTAATAATCTTAATTTCCAAAATTCCTTGTGACAGAAGGAAGTAAAGTTAAAGAAATAAGTCTATCAGAAATTGGTAAGGCTCAAGTGTCACTCCTCCTACTTCCTTCTGTGTCCTTTCACCCCCACTACCCCCTGGACAAAAGTTCACTGCTGACTAGCAATGTCTATGAGTGGCAGATCTTTTACTGCTAGCTTTAGCCTCTGCTGAGCTCCCAAATGTGATGGTGTTGCTTGACGGGGTCACCTGTTTACTTAAAACAGGACTGGGATCAAAAGTTCATTTTCATAGACCATTAAAGGACAATGATAGATTAACAACTTCAGCCACTGCTGAATTGGGCTGCATATGACTCACAGGTGAATGACACCGTATGCCAGTCAATCTGTTTCTTACAAGATTTTTTTTCAAGTACCTTCATTATACCTCTGAGGGAATATGGAAACAGCCATCTTCCATACCAGTCTAGAAGATGTACCTGTAGGCAGTCTCTGAAACATTTTCTTCCCCTTGGAGATCACTAGTGATTCATTACAGCATACTCGCAGACATCCCACCAGCCACTTGGATTTGTTTCAATGAATCAGTTTCCCACCAGCAAAATCTTACTCATCTTCCACTTTTTTTGTCACAGGGAAAACTCTGAGACACTTCATTATTGTGGAGCTTTAAATATTAAAGACAGCACTCATGATCCGGACAAATAATGAGGGAAAGAGAAAAAAAAAGATTATGACAAAGGGTCACAATTAAAGTAATTTCCCAGTTTTCAGACAGCAGAACTGAAAAAGTGAGCAAGAGTTCACATTGCATCCAACAGGCAGCCCCTTGAAAAGTGAAAGAAGCATGACAGTGAATGATTTTTGGTGTAAAAGCCTAAGTTATTTAGGCTTTTAAATTATTTGACAGTGGTTTTGCCAATTAACCATGAAAGCTCCTTTCCAAGCGAGAGTTAAGGCAAGTTTTTACAGAAACACAAAGGAAGACTTTCTTAATCAAACAGGGGCACTCAGAGCATGCAGCTGATGGACACATCTGCTGAAGGCCCAGCATCTGTCTGTAAAATATGCATTTTCTCCTGGAAACTGTGATTTTATATTTTGTTTCCTCATAGCATGTTTAAACACTCAAGATAAAACAGGAAATCCCACCCTTCTCTACACAGCTGCCCTCTACACAGCTAACTCCGAGACAACGTGGAGCTTCAGCTGACAGTCCTTCCCACACAGGACAAGTTCTGCCCAGTTCTCCAAACTCCTCTCCAAAGCCAAAGCCTCAGGTCTTTGATAACATGTTCTAAGGCCTTTTCTCAGCTCAAGGGTGTGTTTTGACTACCCCATCAAATCAATTAGAAAATGCCAATGTAGACCAGTACCAGACCCCTCTTCAAGTGGAGGAAAATCAGAAAACTGGAAAGAGACAGGTGGGAAACCCTTGTGTCTTGGCCAGCACTAAGCACAGCTTAAGGCCTTCTGCTAAGGTCTGTAGATAACACAAGCATCTAGCGGCACCCATTAGCTGCTTTCAGCATAACAATGTCTCTTTCTCATCTCTGCCCATCCTCCCAGTTCCAGTTAAATGAGCTATTTCCCAGACAAATAAAGACTGGAGAGACCGCCTTCACTAGGGTTAGGAAGCCGGAGAAGGGAATTCTGAGAGGAGTGATGGGAACCTATTGACAGAGACAGGGCCACCCTAAGCTTGCTATGGGAGATGAGGAGAAAGGGAAAGCCTGACACTAAAAAAGCCTGTTACAGAGGACAGAGGTGCAGGGAGCATGAGAAGACATGAAACTGCATCTACCCTCTTTCCAGGAATGTGCAGGAGGGAAGGGAAGCCACAATTCAGGAGCAGATATCAGGGATCAGGGACATGCAGGAGGTGAAAGGAGGAAAGAAGAAAGCTGACAGGAAGGTGGCCCTGGTGCCTGCACCAGCTCAAGTCCACAGGAGCTGCAAAGTGCACACATGTTCAGTAAAACCACCAGGCTAGGGGTTCGCTCCCCTCACAGTTTTCTTAGCATACCAAGATCCTCTCCATACGAAGAAGTTGAGCAGACTGTAGGGCAGCCACACTGACCTCAACACAAGCTGGTGGCCTGACCCTTTTCTGCTTTGGCTGCAGGGACAGTGCATCCAATACAGAAGTTTCGTCTGAAATTCTTGTACTTTAGGAAAAACAAGCAAACAAGGAGCACCAGACAGGTGCAATATGCAATGTGCTTAGAGATGACAGTTCCACAGTGCATCTGCCTACTGCATTCTTTGCCTAGTGTAGGTAATGTGAAGATAAAAACAATTTTACATATTTACACTTGACTTTCTATAGTTAGATGTATAACTATATATATCAACATACAGGAACTAGAAGATGAATGCATCACTATATTGTCACCACCCAGAGAGTGCAGAGAGACTTGGAGAAGATGGTGAAAGCATATTTGGGAATATTTTGATTGTTGGCCTTCCCAGATATAATTCTCTGATGAAAGGATGAAGCTGCAATCAGAACATTACTGGAAGGTTCTGCCTCAGCCTTTCCTGAATACCTCCTTCCCAGTCCAGCCACTCCTTAACTCCCTGTTACATACATACTGATGATTCTGTATGCAGGACGTTTCTTGTATATCCATCTCTGCTCACCCTTTCCACAGGCTGCAGTAGCAAGGAAGTTAGCAGAGGGTGTACTCAGAATGCTTGCAGGGGAGTCTTCAGCAGTTTCCTCTTTTTCTCTTTCAAGTGCACTCTCTTCAATATACGCCTTCTTAACTTTGTTGTGACTTTCTTTTCTTCTTCATATTGTAATACTTGAATTTTGATGAGACAAAACCAGGTGCAGCCTGTGACATTAATTTATTTAGAAGCAAACGCAACATTTTGGTAAATATTTTAGAGTTTCAGAGAAGAATGCTACGTCAGATGATTACCTCAATCAGAGTAAGTTCTTATATTTTTATGTGGTCAATTCAAGGAAATACTTGCCTTGAATCCACAACTGTATTTTTTTCTTTTAGATATTCCGGACATTTTCAGTCTTAAAGATAATGTTAGCTCTTTATATAATTCATAGAGTGGCCACAGGCACCAAAAAAAAAAAAAAAGTTAATTTCTTAACTGTAGCTTTTCTCTTTTTATGTTTGCAATTCCAATTAACTGTTCTAAATAACTGACAACATGGAATATAAAACATTCCCACAACAATGTAGGTCTAACAGCAATTACGTTGATTTACTCTGGACCATGTTAAGTTCAGGGAGTAGGATAAAGAGACAAGAGCTTAAAACTTCTTTCACACTGATGTAATAAATTCAGTACATTGCTTTAAAGTTAGGGCAAAATAGCTGGTAACTGAAAGTCAAAAAAACCCTTGTTTTGTTTTCCACTGTGATAGAAAACAATACATTATGGGAAAGTTCTTCAGAAGGTGATCAGAGGAAAAGTTCACCAGCATCTATCATGGACTGTGTCTCTGTGGCCTGCTGGGATAGGAGGGAGGGACATAAAGGTGTCAGCAGTTGAACTGATACGGTAAATCACAGTAAGGCTAGTAAAGCGCAATGGCAGCCTAGTGTAAATGCCTTCAGACTTCTATTTCTTCTCCGAGGTTGTACTCAGGACACGTCCCCTCTTTGTGACCTTATCTCTGGGGCAGAGGGTTGTGCACTGGTCTCTCCTCTTTAGCTTACGAGGACTAATCCATTTGCAGGTTAATAAAAGGTGAAAAGAACAATCACCAAGGAGCCACCAAAATAAACAAGTAGTACCTTTGACTTCTTAAGGATTCTTGGTTTTCCTCATCAGCATGCTCAGCTCATCTTCCTTCTCTTCTTCTGAATACTTTGATAATAAGTACATCTGTAAACTGTTGATTAAAAAAAAAAAAGTATGAAAGTATGCAAAACAGGAAAATAAGACTATTACATAGAAAGTGGATGGTTCCACTCTGCAGACATATAACTTGTCTCTGTAAAATGTACTTTTCTGTGTTCATCCCTGTGGTTGAAATTTGCATTTTCTAGAGATGCTGGCTGACAGTGCATTTCAGTGACTAGTCACAGTTAGAGAAAAAGTTCCCTCAGAAATGTCACAAATCTGACCCATTTCATTTCTTACGATTATCGAAAGTGTCATGACATGCCATTAATTCAAGCAATCTGTTGATAAGATTGATGAATTTTTCTATTTAACAGATAGATTTATAATGCATGCACTAGATTGCTGCAGTGCTCTAGGCAGATCATTAACATCAATAATGTATATTTAATATAAAGACACCAAAGAACAAAAGAAGTTGAGACAAGAAGGATGACACTAGGGTGAAAATCACCTGTGTGTTATGCAGACAGGGCTGTGGTGTGGTGCTGTTTGGCTCACTGGTGGTTCCCCTTTGTTCCCACCCTATCTCCTTCCATTCTTGCCAAAGTTAAGGACAATGCACAAAAGAGGAGGCTATTCCCAGGTCAGGGAACAGTTTCTGATTATTCTGCGGTCCCCAGAATTCCAGCGGAAGATTCAAAGAGAAGCAGGGTATTTTATGAGTATGTGGATGATGTAGACTTGTAAATAAGAGGGAAAAAAAAACAACCCTATTGACACAGGCTGGTACTATTATAGCTAGAAGGGCACTATCCAGTCCGCTCCTTCCTTTCTCATAGAATATGGACACGTTAATTCAGGGGGCCTAGATATAAAATGAAGGCTATTAGGTAAAGCATATGACAGCCCCTTTCTTCTTTCAGTCAATTAGGTGAGAAAGACAAGAAAATAAAAACCTACTATCATTCCACTGCAAATTCAGGTCTAATCCTGCAAAGATGTTTGTTCTGCTGACATTTTATACAGGAAAGCTGTATATTTCTGAGATGTGAATATATTAAATTGATGTTGACCCTATACATCTAAAGAAGAACAAACAAACAAACAAAAACCCCAACAAAACAAAACAAAGCAAAAGTAAGTTGGTGCTCTTCCCTCAAAATAGTAATTCCTGGAAGAAGCTGTATTTAGTTTAAAGCAGCATTAACAAAGATGACTTAACACCATCTTGGTAGGTATATGTCTGTGCACATCTCCTCCTTAAACTGTTTCAGCTGTACCAAGCTGTACCACTTCTCAGGACCCAGATTCCTGTATTAACACTGATCTTTCCAGCTTCCAACCACCTCAGAAAATTACTGACCTGCCTCCTACCCGAAAGAATGCAAATGAGACTGCTTTTTTGGTTACTTTTATCTCTGGAGTTATCCTGTGAAGGGCCCTCAGCTATGGAATTTATTCCCCCCTCTGCTCAAAAACAGCCTCCAACAATCTTTGACCTGCTGGGTAAGCTATAAGACCCAAAACCAAGGATTTGTTTTGGGAGAGGCATAAGAAATGTTGGCATTTGTCGGTGTGGTAGGAAAGCTTGCTGTCAATAGCTGATCCAGTCTTTAGGTTTTTCTTTTTCTCATGTCATGGCAGTTATCCTGCACTGCAGTGTAAATTTAACCATGGAGACTTAGACTTTCTTCAATGGTCATTTTTTGGGGAAAAAAAATGCATTGAAATCAACCAGTGTATCAATGATTGTGTGTTTGTGAACAAAATTAGCTAGCAAACAAGTACATCATGAGTCACTCTTGCTAAAATGATCCTTCTAGCCTTGCAGATCACACAAGTTCTGCACTTGTCTCAGGTGCACTAACAGCATACACAAGTGAAATAGCATTTTCAGGACTGCTGATAAAGTAACAAATAACACTTCATTTTACCAAGAATACTTAATAATTTGTCCTATCTATGATGCAACTGAAAAATGAGACGTAAGCACCTATTAAAAAAGCACTGTTTTGTCCTACTACCAAAGTTCTGTTGTCTGTCACCTTTTAAATATTTTAAATTGAGATTTTTTAAAAGTTGTCTCTGCTACTCTTACTCTTTGCATGTAAACAGATTTGTTAAATATTTTATTTCTAACCCACCCATGAAGATACATTCATTTACATAACTTAATGAAGGCTGCATTATTCATTGAAATTCTCATATAACATTTTTCATAAGACATTATTAAACAAGTGAAGCAAGCCAGACTAGTAATGAGTCTTCTCTAAACTTGCTGCCAGTTATGTTTCCTTTCTCCTAATCTATCACTCTAATGATTGCAACTAATAAACTTTTCGAATCTTTGCTGCTAATCTGTATATGTTTTGCATTGCATGCTGGATGTATAACTTGACAGAGAATTTACAATACGAACCACCTGGCAAACAAAACTATCTGGATTAACAAAATGCTATCCAAACGTACCCACTCTTGTTGTTGTAATAGAGAAGACAACTAAATGCAACATAGTACCTTTAAGCATTAGATAAAGTAAACTTAGGTCTGGAACACAAACTACAGAGCATTATGTCCCAAATACAAGATTTGTGACTGCTTTTCATAATTTCAAAAAAATTGCCAAGTCAATAGATTGAAGTTTGGTTGACATGAATGTTCAGTGGAGACATAGCCTTGTATAGGATCCTTTATTCTTGCACAGGATCCTGTTAGACTGTTCTAGGAAAGATGGCATGTAATGCTTTTAAGGTAAAGAATTTCTGCAATGGGTTGTTTGCATTTGAGCTACTTAATCTATATGTGAGATAAAGTCAAGTGTAGTTGGATTTTCAGGGAGCCTAAGCAGTGCATCTCCCTTTGAGACAGCAAATTTTAATAATTTATACCTCATAAAAATAAAATCTAATGCTTAAAAGAAAGGAGAGACAGATGGATCTAGAGGTCTAGTTTTATGCACAATAGTTTTCAATGAGTAGGACATTATTTTATCAGCATCTACTCTGCCGATGTCTAGAATTAACAGAACACAGCAGTATTCTGTTATCAAGGATGACTAGACACAGATTTGTAAAAAACAGTTTGAAAAATTTCCTACAGCACTTAGGAAAGTACCACTTGAAAGTCAAGGATAGAATATTTTACATATAATTAAATATTTTTCTTGGTACCCTGCCAAATATTATTCTAAATCATTGACTAGAATAAGAGAATACATGATAGATTGAAGTGGGATAGAAAAAAAGACAACTTTTTTTCTTTTTTTTTTTTTCCCAATTATTGTCATCCTCTCATCATGTAAGGTACAGGAAAAGACTCCTGTACTAAATGTGAAAAATAAAATGTCAGGAAAGTGCAAAACCTTAAGAATACAAGGCTTCAAATTGTACTATCTCTTCAATAGGTGTTTTTATGAGCCAAAAGAAAAAAATCCTCTCCTAACTCAACTACTGAAAGAAACGTAGAATTAACATGTCCTTATTTCATAGTGACAAAATAAATAAATCTGATAAAATTATTTTTAATCGATCACTTTAAAAAAAAAAATTCAAAAGAATCTTCAGCATTTATTTCCACATTTTTTTCTTACCAAGAGTCACTATTACCTGTTCTCACCTTATCTGGAAACACTATTGCCTTTCAATCAGGAATTGATTTATCAAGTAGCCTGTAACCTCAAGATTAGTTTACACCAATGTCATTCTTTAGTGTCATTTTTATTTGAGAATGGATATGACTGTGTGGTGTTAAGAACCACACATTTAGCACCACATAGATGCTTGAGAAATTGTAAGCACCGGAGATGAAGCTGGCTTGGCAGGAGCTATGTGGATTTAGAAGAGTGGGTTCCTGTAACTCACCTTAACCTCAAAAAAGAACCAGCATGCTACATAAAAATCATGGCCTTTAAAATCAGGACCAAAGCACAGCACCTACTGAATTGTAGGCATTTTTTTTTTTTTTTTTTGAGAGGGACCTAGTAGATATTTTTTTTCCTTTAGATGACAGGTTAGCTAAGAGGAGGAATGTTAAGCACCCCAGAAAAGGCCCATTTACAAGAAGGGAGTAAGTGCTCCTCACCAAATCTGTCCCTTTAATGTGTTTCAGCATGTAAGCCTTGGAGCAGCAGTTACAGTAACATATGCTACCACTTGCAGATGGAAAGCTGACTCTAGGAACTACATGTCAGCAGTGCAGCAGAACGAAGTGCTGCTTCCTCTTCCTGCCTCCATCTCTGCTGCACTCCAGCACAAAGGGCATTCACGCAGGGAGACAGCGTGAGAACTTGATCCATTCAATAAACAATTATTTTTTTTTGGTAAATAATTTTTCAGCAAGGTCAGTTCCTGGATTCAACATAACAAGAGGGGTAGGGGCTGGGGGTGCAGGATCAGGTCAACCCCTAAATAGCAGCCACAGCCTCGTCATGTGTCCTCATCAGCCACTGCTGAGAGGGCAAAGCTATATAATCATACCAGAGCTCACCTGAAACTGCTGGTCTGCAGCCAGCATCTCAGCTGTCAAGATACAGCTGCATAGAGGAGATTAACGGGGGTTGTAAAACCTGCTCAGGTTGGGCAAATATTTTAGCAATTAACCCACACTGAGCTCCATATTACTGCAGCTACGCTGCTACCATTTCTTGGGATAGCTTGTTTAAACCTAGCTCCAAGATGCCTAAATTACACAGCAGTGACAGACCATTTAACTACAAAGATAGATTATACAGGAGCAGTGCCTAACAGAGATTATGCTGTCATGATTTGCAGCAGCTGAGGATACGTCCCCATATGTACAGACAAAATCAAATTAAGTAGATGGGTTTTTTTCTCTCCAAACATAAAAGATTTGCAAACTTGACTCAAAAATAAAAAAGGTAACAGAAACGGATGTATGACCTTAGACTTACACTGTGAAAGTGTTCGTATTCTCCAGACAGCACTTAGATTCCCATTCTTTATAAAAACAAAACATAAACTAAAATAATATGAAGACCATGCAAAAAGTTCCCACATATAAAAGGCTTCAATTAAAAATAAACAAAATATTTAAAGAATATCAGCATCTATATGGATTTGCATAATGTTGGAATGCTAAGGAAGAAAACGTTTAGAAAGGATACCAAGACAAGAGTTTTGCTGTTCTCCAGATATCAGATGATTTCCAAATCAGGATCAGGGTTTGCAATTATCCAGCACTATATTCATGATAATTGGTCTTAAACTGAGATAATTCATCAAATCCCTGAAAAACATAATGGTTCAAGAGGTTTGCATAGTAAAAGTTATTTAAGATTTTTAAATTGCCAAGAAATCTCAGGCACAACCTGAAAAGAATCGTATTTTAAGACTAAAAAAAAAAAGAAAAGAAAAAGTCTTTATGCTCATATGTGGATTGTATGTAAGTTATTTTATAAGAATGTTATGTATTAAAATGCTAGTTGTAAACAAATCAAAAGCATTATAGAAACACTCCTAAAAAAAAAAATAAAAAAATCCTAAGTCTCATAGATGCTATTAAACACCTGCAGCAATTTTGACTAACTTAACTCCATCCTTAATTTTTACCTTGGGAAACATAATGAAAAAGCGACTGCTTTCAAGAAGCACACAAAAAAATAAATTAGTCTATAGGGTGCTGTAAGTGTTCATGACACTGAATTACATTGGTCTACTTTTTAGATGTTTATAGAGCCCACCTATGTTGTTTGACTTTTGAAGGAAGACTAATAGGTGTAGTAATAGGGCAGGGGGGTGGTGTGGTGAAGAAGAGCACAAAAAAACCTTCTGGTTAAGCCAAAACAGGGGTCATGCCTAGGGCATTTTATCTGCCCTGCTTACACACCCCCAGGGAACTGCATCTCAACAGTTTATTCCCTGATAATCAATTCACATTAGCGCCTGCCTTTTAGTTCTCACTTTGCTGAATTCCAGGAAAGAAGTTCTTAAACCAAATGCATCTCTGACCTAGTCAGAGCTGTTGCATTTCAAGAAGAAATCAGCAGACTTTATTTGCTCTAACAGATTATAAGAGACACCATCACAAGTAAAGATTAAAAAAGCCAGCAAACTCAACACAACAACATCCAGCAGTAATATGGGAGGAAAGGACAGGTATGCATTTTTTTTTCCCTCAACCTATTTAGCTACAGAGACTCATGTTACACGTTTTTCTTCTGCTCCCCTTTCTTATTTACTATGGCTCAAGATTATGTGCTTGGTAAGACCTGTAGCACTTGCTATGACTCCACAGTGGTTTCAGTGACGGTGTGTGGTTTTGCACTGCTCTTTCTACTTGCAGGCTAAAACTGTTTTAAACCAATTTATTATTCACAAGTGAGAACTACGTTGGGGGTGGGAGGCATGGAAGGGTTATGAGCATAGAAATAGCAAACAGCTCATTCAACAAAAGCAGATCTCACTTTACATCCAAACCCTTTAGACATATTGGTCTAAAGTAGCTCACGCTACTCTAGCATACACACAGATCTTCATACAGAGGATCATAAAAAATAAACTTTATTATCAAACTTAAAATTCACACATTAAACATAAGATCTAACACAAATAATACTG
>VWZY01001945.1:552854-595218 GCA_013399075.1 Chloroceryle aenea
GGGGTAAATCACCACAGAGTCGGGACACGCACAGGTCCCAGCAAAGAGAGCCCTGAGGTGTGTTCCAGTGTGAAATAAACAGGAATACGGGTGAGGGTTATATTACTGTATTTAGACCGTCAATAACTTAAAAATACAGCAAAAATGTACTTTTTTTGTTTTGTTTTGTTACATGTTCCATTTGGTTTGTATTTGTTAGACATTCTCTTTGTGTCTAAAATAGGCAGGGGGAACAATGCAGAGAGGCTGGCGGTGGGATGAGATGCTGATCACAGGGATGGGTCTGGCAGCAGAAAGCGCATACTGACAAACAAGATGCAACACGAAACCAATAGTGATAAATCTATTCCTTACTGCAACCTGGGGAAAAGAACCCGGGATCTTACAAAAGTACAGTTAGAAATAGTAACCCTGAGGAACAAAACCAAACCAAAAGAAAATGTCACATTATAAAGAACTCCAATGGTTATTTACATTCACAACCTTAAGATAAACTCTTTTGGAAAACAAAGCTGTAAGCCCTAATGCTAAATAAATATCAAGTCTAGTTCTCAGGTAGTTTTCAAAGGTACTAAAAATCAGAAGATTTTTTTTCATACCTCCAGACTACAAAATCTTCTATACAAAATTATGTCCACTCACTTTAAGGCTAATATACATTTAATGCAGGAAAATGATAGGCAGCATCTGAAATGCAAGTATCTCAATGATTAAAAAAAAAAAAAAAATCATTAAATTAGGATTCATCCAGAAAACAGCAACTGAAGGACCATTTCTCAAATAATTCCCACCCAAAGCAAAATTTTGGACACCATGTCTGCAGATATCTAAATAACATATTTACAGTTCAGCTGTTCCATGTACAGTATGACTGAGCTGTTTTTTGTTGTACAGTCGCATTTTTCACCATTTGTTTACAATATACAAAATACTATTCGATCCATTAAAAATACGTACAAAGAACTGTTTGCTGAAGACTCCGTGTACAAGCCATCTACGGCATTTTTCCTGGACTGAGTCAAATGAATGTCCTAACTGATTTCGCTGTTTGCTTAATAGAAATAGTAACTAAGAAATACCTCTTGGCATGGTGAGACACCATCAATTTAACAGGCCTATGTGTGCTGGGACATACCATTCACTAAACTCCTAAGTTGCTTTACTACAGTCTCGATCAGCTTCTGCTTGTCACGATCATTCTTCCTGAATGGAGCAAAAATATTGTTCTTTTTGCTAGAGTCTTTCATTCTGGACAAATAAAAACAAACAAATTAAAAACAAAACAAAACACCACAAACAAATGACACAGACACGTTAGAAACATAACTTGAAAAAAGAAAAATCCAACTATTTAAATAGGTTTACTTTCGTTCCTCTTTTGATCATTCTGATAGTAAGAACTGAAAGATTATAAAACCTGTTATCTATGCATTCTTCAATTAAAATTCTACAATGTGGAACTCGTTTTAACAAATATTACTTCACAAATCACCTATAAGTATTAGGCAAATATCACTTCGTCAGGAAACTGGCCCTACCAACTGCATTAGGAGAGCAAACCAGAAAACCTGTTAGTATCATCTGCTTCCACAGTAAGTTCAGACTCAGCCAACGGGTGTTTTATTCCTTGTCAAATTACCCGGTATCATTATTGGTCATCTCCCGTATTGATGGATTTAAAACGAAATTCGGGAAATTAAATAAATTTAAGTAAAAATATTTTGTAACAACATTGACAATACGTACCCTCTGTGAACTCTGCAAAATACATATTCATCACAGGCAGCAGAGAAGAGAAAACACGGTTAGAATATCCCTTTAAATCACAGCATATTTTGACGCAGTTTTTACACGCAGGTTGACACTCGGCTGGTGGCATCGCGCCCTCCCTTACCCTGCCCTCCCCAGCTCACTCGCCGGCCCAGCCGAAATCTCGCACCGACTTTACCACGGCGAAATCCCTCGCGTCCCCTTCCCGAAAGCGGCAAGTCGGGAAGTCGCACGCTGCTACCAGGGCTCCGCACCGCCCGCGGATCTNGGGAGGCGGATGTGCTGGTTTGGCCCTCGAGGGGATGCTAAGGCTTGACGCTTTGGTGTACCGGGAGCTTGCTTTACCGTGGGGAGCGAGAAGGGATACTCTTGTCTGTTGCTGCTTGCAGCAATTTAAAACAGAGGTTCAGGTAGTGTCAATTAAGTGAATTAAACAACCCCTGCTGCACTCTCCATGGCGACTGATCCCTGTGACTCAGCCCCAAGCTCTGGGCACACTTCTGGCCCAAACAAACCCCAAACGCTTAAACGGGGAAACAAAAAGCCTCCAAGTGCAGTCCTGCGTCTGACCGCAATTTCAAATCAGGCCTTTGAGTCACGATCTCGGAGCTGTTGTTCAACAAAACAGCCTGCTTTTACAAGCGGACGCAATGCCTAACCTCCAGCAGCCAGCATCCTCGCAGCCCTCAAAGCCTAATCGCGGGGTGCAGGCCAGACACCACTGGGCGCCCTGCCCAGGCTGCCCGGGGCCAGGGCACAGGCAGCCCCCGCTTGCTCGGTGGAGCCTTTCCCACGGCTACCTGCGGGCCCCGCTCCCATTGACGTCAATGGTGGGGCACCCCCAGCTTCCCCCAGCGTCTGATGCCTGGCCTTGCGCTGCTGCTGAGGGCTAACACAGGCTTGTTCTCAGGCAGCCCTGTGTTAGCCAAACCTAAGTTAAAATAAGCGTGGAGAACCATTAGCAACACTTTGTCCCTGCTCACAGTGCCCATGGCTGCTCCTTGAGCTGGGTCCTCAGCATAACCTAGAGCCCCTGCTACACGGGTAATACTGGAAAGCTAGGGCAGAACAGGATTTTCAGCAGCAGCGGCCCCAGCTCCCACAGGCAGAGCTGCAGCAGGCGCCCACTCCTCTGGCTTCTCAGACTAAGAGAAGGATGGCACCTCTGAGAGCCTTGCCTGACTCAAAACATCTTAGTCTGATAAACCACCACACATCTCCAGTAATGCTCACACCCCAAATCATAACACCAACTTAGTTACAAATAAAAGCATACACTCAGTCTTCACAGCTTCAAATTTATGTGTTCTTTATCCTATTTTTCCACTTCCTAACTCCTTTTTATGTTATTTTAAAATAAAGTATCGCATTTAAGCAAATTATTTTGTAATTAATTGCTCTTTCCATATTCGTAGTATAGTCTTTTATGAATACACAGTAACATTTCCTGGCTTTATAATGGACCTCTGATACAGTTACTGCTGTGTTGTTCCACTACAAACCTCAGTGACATCTAGATTTTACACCTAACTATCTCATGTGGGTGAAGGGTGTATAAAAAACATGGATGTTATTTTATTCTCTACTGACTACATACCCATGACAGCTATCAAGGCCAAATGCAAATAGTTCTTTCTTACAAAGCGCTTTCTCAGGTGGGCACCATCACATCTCCTACTGAGCTGAAGAGAACATGCCTTTAGTCACCAAGCAAACAGACTTGAGAAGACTCTGGTAACTCAGGAATTACTGGCATTTGAGAAACTCACAGCCTCAGTTGCTGCTGCACATTATTGATCACTTCTTATTACATGCGTTTTAACAGTCGATAGTGCCCAGTCCCCATAGAGGCTGATACATATTCAAAAGCATGATCAAAAGAGTGTAAAGATAGGACAGTCAGACACACAAAACCTGGCAGGATAAAGCTGACAACCACAGGAACCCAAACTATATATTCTAGAGGCTTCTAGAGCAACGTTCATTCTCTCTTTCAAAGAAGCAAACAAAATGTATCAATAACTTACTACTAGTTACAATGCTACTTGTCCTGGGCTCTATGCAAGAGATGCTCCTTAAGAAAGAATACCAATACTCAGACAGCAGTTGTATTCAGTAAATAGAAGGTGAAAGATGTAATTTCTTATCCCTACTGTAACATTGAAATAGAGGACTCTGGATAAATCCTAACCAGCCTGAAGTTGTGAAGCCTGCTAGCAATGTGCAATGACTAATACTATTACAATGCTAAGACATTCAAAGAAACTTTTCGGTCAGTATCATGAATGGTTTTCATACCATACCGACAGTGATTGAATCAATAGTCTGACTATGTCATGGCTCTGGGACATGTTAACGGTGACAGCTGGGGTGGAAGATTACACCTAATTTGTCACCTGACCAAACACAGGTAGTCATGTAGGGCTCTAACCACAGAGTCTGTTGCTTTTCAGCAAATTAGGTAAAAGAATGTCCCAAGAAAACTTGAAGCATATTCTGTGCACTCCAAGACAGTCCTGTCTCTGAAAAGTGAATGCCCTGAGACAGTATCAGCAAACAGGGTATACCTGGAACCTCTTCCCTGTTCTGCATTTGGTCGAAGGGCTGCACACAACCAGCTTCAAGCTAAAATATCTCCTAAGTTAAAGCACCTGTCATTATGAAAACATCTGTCAGGTAGCATGAAGAACCAGAGACATGCAATCACATGACACATGCCACTCAAACATAGCTCCTTTCCCTCCTTCTGCGCACACGTTCAGGGACTGCAGTGTGACAAATGTGCCCTGCTGCTGGAATAAATGCAACAAGAGACCTGCAGACCCTGCTGGAGAGCAGACTGCTGCTGTGCACAATTATGCATTGTACATTCATTTTGTCCCCCTCACAGCTGTAGTTCTGCACCGTGGCATATTGATGTATGTAATGGGCTTTGACAGCATGTACTGTACACTGTGGGTGGGCATGAGCTGCCTGGTGTGCAGCTCTTTGGATCTGTGTCCTGGTCATTCATATCACCTGCATCTGACTTGGCACTTGGTGGATGTACAGTCAATGCAAGCACTTTGGGCATTTGTTGGTGCACAGCCAATGGCAGCAAGGATAGCCTAGCTGAAATAAGCTGCTGGTCCCAGGACCATCATACATGTGTAGGAAATAACTTCAATCCACCCATACAAAGCTTCCCTCAAGCACAACCCCAAATTCACCTTCACTCCGGCAGCCATGCTGCAGACTGCTTTAACTTGTGCTACTCTATTCCTTTCTGATTTACACTGCCTTTTGCTACAAAAAAAAAAAAGTGTGCTTTATTTAAACGAAGCACTTTAATTCCTCTTCCTTGTATAGAAAGACCTCTGTTAAAGTGGGACTGTCTCTGTCACAGGCATCTGGAAGATCTGGAAGATCTGGAAGACAGTCCGTCCATTCAAAGATGCAGAAAAATACTTGGGCTTCTTCATGTGATTTGAACATACTCTTGGAAAGACAAAACCGATAATGAAGCACTGGCCTACCTAATCCTTTGGTAGATGATTTTTATTTTAGTAAAGAATAAAGTTATCTTAAAATTTATACATAAAGATTATTGAAAAGAAGAGAAGAACATGAAGATGCAAAAACTCTGTGTTTAAATGCATGCAAACAGCTGCATTAAATTAATTATGATAACTTGGCCAACTTTTCAACAAAGGAGAAAATAACACCAACTTTTTTCCCTATATTTTTTCTGTATTTTCATTCACCATAGATGCATATTAAAATGATTTCATAATGCGACAGGGAGTAGGTGCACACAAAACCACAGGAGAGGGAACAGCCTTTGGTAATGTAACACAGTACTCAAGGTAAAGATACAAAGGAAATAATTTGTAGACTTGGCTCGACAATGCACTGTGACTCACACTAGAGAGATATAGTGTGGGGGACAGGCTAAATTCTATACAATTAAAAGAAGGTTGTAAATATCTGCAGTTTTAAATACTGCGATCACTATTAATGTAGAAAAAGAAAAAAATGTATCAAAGGCAAGTCTAATTGTAAAGTGTTATTTTTTCCCCAAAGACTAACAGCTACAATTAAAAAGCCTTCACATTTAGGGAGTTCAAGTTCAGATGAGCTTGCCCCATAGCCCCTCAGTTGTGAATCATGAAGTACAGGAGAACTTGCTGCTTCTGTGACAGTAGTTGTTAGTGTGGCAACCAGAATCAACCTCTTAAAGGCCAAATTAAGGCAACATTTCCCTGCTTCTATTTTAACCACTAAAACTGTCACTATTACCAAGAGAATAAGTGAAAATAAGATGGACTGGCTAGCAAGAAATAGTCCACACTGACATGCATTGTAGTAATAGAAATACATGCACAGAGTAGGTCCTGGCAATAAATATTTTCCTGCCTCAAAAATCAGTCAAAATCTACACAGTGTAGCACATCACACTGGCGTTGCTGGTGGTGACTTCTTCAAGGTTACCATGTGCAGTTTGCCTTGAAATTACAACAGGAAAACGTTTTTGTTTCTTTTTTTTTTTCCACATGAATCTCTCTAAAGTTAACATGTATGGGAAACACTTCAAACCAGACAGAAAGGCAATCTCTCCCACTACTCTTAGAATTGGAGGCATTGAAGACCATTAGCTGTTAATCGACCTCTCAGCCCCACCTAAGAAGCCATCCAAGGGTGTTCTGTCAGAACCAGCTTATCACGCAGCCAAAACACTGTGAAGCACCTAATAAACTAGATATACTACTCTACTACACAAGAACAATGGCACTGTTGTATTCTCCTTATCCCATAACAACCATGAAAAATAAGAATAAGCTAAGACAGGCAATGCTATACCTAAGAATTTTATAATGAAGCAGAACATGCTTCCCTTGGAGCAAGGGAAGTTCTTCTGACTAGGAATAGTTTGCAGTGAAGTGTGTGTGTGCTTGTTACCAAAACAAACAAACAAAAAAGGAAAAAGCTTTATCCTTTCTAGCATACCAGATAGCATATCCAATAGGCTGTCCACTTAAAATTACAAGACAGATACAGTGTATACTTCTGCCTTATTTAGAGGATTTGCCTCTTCTAAAGGTATGATAGAAGGGGAACCTTTATCCATCATCTTGGAACTATCAAAGCTGATGAGTTTGTTCCTTTTACTATGTATGAAAGTGTTGCTTTCTCAAACTATCACATTATTAGTCACATATATACTTCTAACATTATAGGTAACAACCCTCTGGTTGCTGTTCTGCACTTAAATTTTAAAGATCCCCTACAATACTTTGATTTTCTCATTTTTTTGTTCATATCTACATATTTTCTATATGCCTTTTATGTCTAAGACTAACTCTTTCTGCTTAAAATAAACACCACTTGGAAAAAAAAAGGTGTTTATATACACTTATATAAAAGGTTATAGTAATCTCATACATTATAAAGATAGCACTGATATTTTTAATTAGCAGACTTATATTTTAAACACAACAATTCTATTGTAAAAGACACTAAACTATTTTTGGCTTAAAGGAGGTCCTACTTTAAGACTTTGACAGCTAACAGGTTTGGTTAACACAAAACATTACAATATTGATGCTATGAATTTTGCTAAGATTTTAGGGACAGACTTCTGGTTTCAAATAGGGCACTTGCACCTGTTCAAAGTCAGCAACTTTGCTTTTTCACGGTGCCTAGGTGATACAGCCACGTTTGGACAAAAAATACTGGTAAGTATTGCTCAGTAAAGCTTTGTCTTATATTACCCTGAAGTCCTGAGCAGTTCAGCCGTATTCCTCTATTTAGGCCATCTTGTAATTATGTGAGAATATTGTGCACTGTGAACCTCTGGAATTGACCATCCGTCCCTTTCAATGCTGCTCGAGCCTCTTGTCACATCCTCAAATATCATACAGATGCCCTTTCCTTTTTACTTTTGGGCAACTGTCAGGAATAATCTTGGAAGAGAATGCAACTTCGGAACCTAGCTATGCACAGACAACACAGGAACAGAGAGAGGAGGAGGAGGGCTTTGCAGAAGGAAATGGGGCTGTGTCTGTTAGACAACACCAACTGTTTGGGCTATAGTACAATTGTAATTGTAAATTTTCAAGGTAACAGTACAAGTTTGAATCTTGCTGTTATCTCCTCCAAATAGCTTTGGTTGCACAATAGGCACCGGTGATTTAGGAGTGGGAGATAAAAATGAGTTGTACACTTAACATTCTGCTTACCTTTCTGTAAAGTCAAATATTCCATCAAAAGAAAAGTAATTCTTTTAACATATCATTGACACTTACATCCTTCTGGCCCACTCTCCTTGCTCACAAGCTATTTCTTATGCTAAAGAGTTTATTAACCCCTAATCACCCAGTTGCTTCTGGACGTGATTGCATGTGTAATTACCTTTTGTCAGGTACAATTTGCCTGATAAACATGTCAGAACACTTGCTGCTTAGTCTGTTGAAACAGATAAATGCTGTCTTTCCACAGCCTTGGGGCATAATTAACAGGGAAAAAAAAGGCAGTTATAAAAACACACAGAAGCTGATTCAGTGAGGCAGGAGTTCACAGCATGCAGCCCGCCAAGGCCCATTGCCTGGCCCGCTATGCTTGCCTGAGCGCTTATTGAGTTCCAGCCTGCTGTGACAGGGCAACAGGGGCAGCCCTCAAAGACTGAGATTTAAAGTAGGTTTCCACGTGAACTTCAAAAAACAGTGGGATATTGCCTGTTTTTTTAAAAAAAACAAAACAGAACCAAAAACAACCCCCCCACCAACTAAGTGAAGCAACACATAATAATACTGCTAGAGTCCCCGTTTTCATTAAGTGTTATGTGCTGAAGAAGACTCTGGAATGGGACCAGGAAATAAAAGAATGGAGAGGAAAAAATCTGGAAAAGCAGAAAGGACAAGTTAAAAAAAAAAAAAAAAAAAAAAAAAANGCTTGCCCCATAGCCCCTCAGTTGTGAATCATGAAGTACAGGAGAACTTGCTGCTTCTGTGACAGTAGTTGTTAGTGTGGCAACCAGAATCAACCTCTTAAAGGCCAAATTAAGGCAACATTTCCCTGCTTCTATTTTAACCACTAAAACTGTCACTATTACCAAGAGAATAAGTGAAAATAAGATGGACTGGCTAGCAAGAAATAGTCCACACTGACATGCATTGTAGTAATAGAAATACATGCACAGAGTAGGTCCTGGCAATAAATATTTTCCTGCCTCAAAAATCAGTCAAAATCTACACAGTGTAGCACATCACACTGGCGTTGCTGGTGGTGACTTCTTCAAGGTTACCATGTGCAGTTTGCCTTGAAATTACAACAGGAAAACGTTTTTGTTTCTTTTTTTTTTTCCACATGAATCTCTCTAAAGTTAACATGTATGGGAAACACTTCAAACCAGACAGAAAGGCAATCTCTCCCACTACTCTTAGAATTGGAGGCATTGAAGACCATTAGCTGTTAATCGACCTCTCAGCCCCACCTAAGAAGCCATCCAAGGGTGTTCTGTCAGAACCAGCTTATCACGCAGCCAAAACACTGCGAAGCACCTAATAAACTAGATATACTACTCTACTACACAAGAACAATGGCACTGTTGTATTCTCCTTATCCCATAACAACCATGAAAAATAAGAATAAGCTAAGACAGGCAATGCTATACCTAAGAATTTTATAATGAAGCAGAACATGCTTCCCTTGGAGCAAGGGAAGTTCTTCTGACTAGGAATAGTTTGCAGTGAAGTGTGTGTGTGCTTGTTACCAAAACAAACAAACAAAAAAGGAAAAAGCTTTATCCTTTCTAGCATACCAGATAGCATATCCAATAGGCTGTCCACTTAAAATTACAAGACAGATACAGTGTATACTTCTGCCTTATTTAGAGGATTTGCCTCTTCTAAAGGTATGATAGAAGGGGAACCTTTATCCATCATCTTGGAACTATCAAAGCTGATGAGTTTGTTCCTTTTACTATGTATGAAAGTGTTGCTTTCTCAAACTATCACATTATTAGTCACATATATACTTCTAACATTATAGGTAACAACCCTCTGGTTGCTGTTCTGCACTTAAATTTTAAAGATCCCCTACAATACTTTGATTTTCTCATTTTTTTGTTCATATCTACATATTTTCTATATGCCTTTTATGTCTAAGACTAACTCTTTCTGCTTAAAATAAACACCACTTGGAAAAAAAAAGGTGTTTATATACACTTATATAAAAGGTTATAGTAATCTCATACATTATAAAGATAGCACTGATATTTTTAATTAGCAGACTTATATTTTAAACACAACAATTCTATTGTAAAAGACACTAAACTATTTTTGGCTTAAAGGAGGTCCTACTTTAAGACTTTGACAGCTAACAGGTTTGGTTAACACAAAACATTACAATATTGATGCTATGAATTTTGCTAAGATTTTAGGGACAGACTTCTGGTTTCAAATAGGGCACTTGCACCTGTTCAAAGTCAGCAACTTTGCTTTTTCACGGTGCCTAGGTGATACAGCCACGTTTGGACAAAAAATACTGGTAAGTATTGCTCAGTAAAGCTTTGTCTTATATTACCCTGAAGTCCTGAGCAGTTCAGCCGTATTCCTCTATTTAGGCCATCTTGTAATTATGTGAGAATATTGTGCACTGTGAACCTCTGGAATTGACCATCCGTCCCTTTCAATGCTGCTCGAGCCTCTTGTCACATCCTCAAATATCATACAGATGCCCTTTCCTTTTTACTTTTGGGCAACTGTCAGGAATAATCTTGGAAGAGAATGCAACTTCGGAACCTAGCTATGCACAGACAACACAGGAACAGAGAGAGGAGGAGGAGGGCTTTGCAGAAGGAAATGGGGCTGTGTCTGTTAGACAACACCAACTGTTTGGGCTATAGTACAATTGTAATTGTAAATTTTCAAGGTAACAGTACAAGTTTGAATCTTGCTGTTATCTCCTCCAAATAGCTTTGGTTGCACAATAGGCACCGGTGATTTAGGAGTGGGAGATAAAAATGAGTTGTACACTTAACATTCTGCTTACCTTTCTGTAAAGTCAAATATTCCATCAAAAGAAAAGTAATTCTTTTAACATATCATTGACACTTACATCCTTCTGGCCCACTCTCCTTGCTCACAAGCTATTTCTTATGCTAAAGAGTTTATTAACCCCTAATCACCCAGTTGCTTCTGGACGTGATTGCATGTGTAATTACCTTTTGTCAGGTACAATTTGCCTGATAAACATGTCAGAACACTTGCTGCTTAGTCTGTTGAAACAGATAAATGCTGTCTTTCCACAGCCTTGGGGCATAATTAACAGGGAAAAAAAAGGCAGTTATAAAAACACACAGAAGCTGATTCAGTGAGGCAGGAGTTCACAGCATGCAGCCCGCCAAGGCCCATTGCCTGGCCCGCTATGCTTGCCTGAGCGCTTATTGAGTTCCAGCCTGCTGTGACAGGGCAACAGGGGCAGCCCTCAAAGACTGAGATTTAAAGTAGGTTTCCACGTGAACTTCAAAAAACAGTGGGATATTGCCTGTTTTTTTAAAAAAAACAAAACAGAACCAAAAACAACCCCCCCACCAACTAAGTGAAGCAANGCTCAGTAGCTTCTGATTTCTGCCCTGTAGTGTTTGCAGGTTATGTATCCACACACTACGGGGAGTGCGAAAAAAGAATCCTTACCTGACCTCTGGATAACCCAAACAGGAGATTAGCCCATTTCCAAGCAAAGCAGGTTGTCACACTGTTAGGCCAATTGCTTCTATTGACACTTTGCATAAACATCTTACACAGGGTGATCAGAAAGGACTGTTATGCCATTAACGCTCCTTTTATTTTTTTATACCTAAGCCTTACAGAATAAAGGCCTTTCTGAGTAAGGGATAACAAAAGGGTCAAAAGGTCACAAACATTCTTTTAAGTAGGCAAAAATCGGGGAAGTTTAGATTCATTGAAAAGTGCAAATTGGAACTTCTTTGCATCTCGCAACACTGCAGCATGCTTGGCTTTTCCCAATTTCACTTACAGCAACTTCATTAATCTATTTATTTAAAAGTAAAAGCAAAAATGCACAATTAAGATGCTAAAATCTTCATTTTAGGACATAGTAAATTGTCTAATCTTTTTAGATAATCAGTAATCTAAACAGATTTAGACATTACCATTAAAATCCTCATGAGAAACAGTGTGAAAATATGTACATTTTTTTTTTCTTGAAGTGCCATGACTCAACACTCTCATGTACAGTTTTCACCTATAATTTACACAGCATGTGGTTCGCACCGTGTACAGCAAAATATTCTATATTTTCCTTTGTTTTGTCTTTGCTTTGATCAGAGATGGAAACAATCTCCCTTTAATAGTATAAAAGCCACCTGCTGGGCACCGCGGACTACAGCTAATTGGTAAATTCTTTGAAATTTTGATATAATGGATTTTGACCTCTTTAATTAAAAAAATCCCAAAGCCTAGAATACTGATGAACTCTTCTGGGAAATGAATAGTGCCAAGCATACACAACTGCAAGCTACACCCAGTCTTCTCTCAGGGAAGAGTAGAGAAATAACATCACATTTTTTTCCTCGAGGATGTGTGGCTTTTGACCTCGAAAAAGCAGCCCCATGACTGTTGTTAGCTATGTATCATTTAGATAATTAAGAAAAAAGAATAGCAAATATAGTAATATTTCAGTTATTACCCTTTTTGTTGGGGTTTGGAGCTAAAAAAGTTTAAAGATGAGTGGGACTTTTTCATTTTAAACACAGTAAACTCACAAAAGCCACTTACAAAATATCCTACTCCTCAACATTTCCCAGTCCAAGGAGTTCACACTGCACCTATATGCACCTTGTATTCAGAAGAAGAAATGGGTTTCATGACTGAAGAGGAAGCCTGTCAACCACAATCATTCTTGTTTCATAATTTCTGACATAACATTAACCTTTCAGTGGAGCTATAATCTCATCAGTTTGTGAACTCTGAGGCAGCACTGTCCTCCTTTTGTTAAAACCCTTATTTATACTCTGCCTAGCATAATGGGGCCATGGTCCATGACAGGGACTCATGGGCACTGCAGTAGCAACAACGACACTTTCTTTTTGTGTCTTCTTACTTTTCATGCACAAGCGTACACAAATATACATTACACAGGTATATGCTTATTTCCAACAAATTAACAACAAAAAAAATTCCTACATGAAGATAACACCTCCATTAGTTCACTAAATGCTATCTCCCTGTTTATTAAAGCATGTACACCATGAAAGCACTTACTAGATTGGAACTAAACTGTGAAGAACCAGAATCAGAACTGGACAAAGACAAGTTTTGTTCACTCTAAACATTTCCCAGTCACATAGGAACAACAGAAGTATTTAAAACATTGATATCAAAGTCCAGCTTACAAGGAAAAAAGACAAGAGTTTAGAATAACAACGTAGCAACCAAATGCAATTATCTCTTCATCAGTAGGTGTTCCTTACTGCTGACAAATACCTTGTTAGCCTGGTTAGTAAGTCTGCCAGCCACTTGCCAAAATATTTTGTTTTATTTACTCCTGGTGACTTATTTTGTGAATGTGGTGAATTTTAAAATCCCCCCCATTGATCACATAACTGGAATAACATACATAGGTCTTGTATTTCAAAGTGTAAACTGATCTCTTGATCTGTTAATGTCTCCCTATAGTTTATGCTACTCTTTTTCTGGATTTTCAAAGTGATGTTATGGGGATTTAGCTATGCAATTCCCATTAGTGTCAATGGGGGTCGCAGGCTAAATGCCTAGGCAATGCTTTGAAAATTGAGCCCTGGATTTTCAAAGGAAGGAAGGAAGGAAGGAAGGATAGTTTGTGTTGGAAAGACAGTGTCTTTCAATTTTTAAGCCACAGCATTAAAACATGCCTTTTTTTTTTTTTCTTTTTAGCACTATGCATTTAGAAATTGTGCCTAAAATGGGGACACTGGTTCACAAGAATGAAACAGTTCTATATTAAAATGCCTCCATTTGTTTTGAATTTGTAAGTGGAAATCATATCTGTGACTATCTTGAATGTTGGGATACAATCTTTAAGACATTCTTAAGTGTACAATGTATAAACTCAGAAGTTATGACAGTTGAACCACTGGGAAATGTTATGCTAAGAAAAAACATGTTATTTGTACTCAAATAAAACCTTTATAACCTAAATTCCTCCAAATGACAGAATTCTTTCCTAAAAACTGGACCTTGAGGTACACCCCGAGAGATGCCTGGTCTTGTTATATTCATAAGCAAGCCCAAATACATTCTTTATTCTTTGGCACTTCAAATTAATTTAAGCCTGCCTACAAAATAAAATGCTTGCTGTTGAAGTCATGTGAACAAGATTGTTGCTGTTATTGTAACCAGAAAAAACACTCACAATGTATAATTTTACAAACCCCATTAAAACTTCAAGCAGCTCAAGATGTAAAGTCTGAAGAAAGTCACTGAAATATAGTAATTGAGGCAAATATAAATAGCTAGGCCCTATGCAATACACAATACAGCAACAAGTAATAGCTCTTCAAAGAAGATTTAATTACAGAGCAAATGTTTATTATGAAGTATGTTGTTGTTCATCATTAAAGAATAAGCTGGACTAGTAGCAAAAGAGCTGTCTTTTGAGTCTAGAAACAGGGAAGAGTTTGAAAGGCAGGAGCCTGGCAGACAGTCAGGCTCCAGAGGGCACGGGCTCGGGCCAAATTGCTCCTGTCAAGCCCGTTAGCCTGTACACGAAGTCCCTTTAGACAAAGCATAAAACTATGTCAATGGTAAAATCTGTGTGGATTAAAAACTGTGTATTATGCAATGGTCTTTCACTTTGTTGTTGTTGTTGTTTTTCAGCTTCTGACACAGAGGCGTACGCACTCAAACAGCATGCAGGGGTGATAAATGCAGATCCCCAAAACAGAACATCTGCCTCTGAAATAAGACTTTGAAAACACAATTTCATCTGTTAAAATTATGAAGCACTTAATACAACACAATTATATTTAAGCTGTAATTTTCATTTGGCTTGTTTTTGTGGTTTTGTTGTGGGCTTTTTGTTTGTTCGTTTTTTTTTGTTTTTTTTTTTTGTTGTTGTTTGTTTGTTATAAAACCTTCACTGGTTTAGAGATGGTGGGACTAAATCATCTAACTTGAAGTAAATGGAATAAAATTTAAAACACAAAGCATGTTCACTTAACTTCCATACTGTGTTCTGGACATGAACACTCTTGTCCCATCTGTTATATTTAATATTTATCAGTATCCCTGTGAGTAACTCTAGGTGCCTGCAGTCTCACCAGAGGTCAGTATATATACTATACAAGAAGTCATTATCTGATAAATGCTGTTTTGAACTAACTAATAAAACTGCCCTTGTATACATGGACATCTAATCTATAACATCAGCTTGTTGTACCCTAGAACTAAACATCCATAGCAGTTTGCTCAAGTATAATTAAAACTCCAAGTTTTTATTTCAGTCCAATTACTTCTAGGATTGAAGGAAGGCGTTTTAGATACATGGCCCTGGCATGCGAATGCAAACTGATGCCTACAGGAAGACAAGAAATTATGGCACAGCTCCACAGTGTCAGTCTTGTGCTCACAGAGGAGGCTGAATTGTGCTCACAGAGAAGACTTCATCTCTTTGTTTGAAGCTGCAGCTCACAGAGCTGGCCCAGGAAGCTGCCAGACTGGCCATTGGGAATTAGTGATTCAGTAGTAGAACAGGGTATTTCCTTCTTCCAGGTTTCCAGTTATTGCTTATCATACTCTGACTTCGCTCAAAACACAAGAGGAAATTACATTGAAGAAAAATACTGAAATTACACAGAATGAAGCTTCCAGCTGAACAGAATGGTATGCATCAGGTCTATAACTTTATGAGCACCTCTTAAATCTGCTGCATTTGGTCTTCACAGAGGTCTATGATCTCTCGTATGTATCATCTCTGCTGAAGTAACCCGGGGTTGACAGCAGTAGGGGAAAAAGTTTGTTTCAACACAACAGTCTACTTATATTTTAACCTATAACTTTTTTTTTTGTTTGGTTTATTTTTAAGATTCATGAAGTTCTCAAAAATCTGCAGATCTAAAATTAAAAAAACACCATCTCAGTACTCAAGTTTATTCAAAACCTTCAGCTATTTATATACAAGGCATCTCTCTGAAAAGCCTCTGCAGGAAGCAGATACAAACATAGCAACTATTCAATAAAGTATCTTAGCTGATCTAGGATGCCAAGTTTGAATACATGGAAAGCCACTGAAATGTAAGATGCAACAGGCCAGATACCAGCATCATTTTGTTTGCATCCAGAAACAAAAATCCAATGCAATCCATAAAGCACAGACACTTAAGAGATGTGCTCACCATGAGTTTACAGTAAACAGATTGTTATTTCTTCCAAGTAGTGCATTCAGGATATGGCTACATAACCACCCTCCATAGCAGATGAAGTTACATTTCTTAGGGAAAGCTATACTACACCTGGGAACCACTGGACAAGGAATTCTACAATCCCTAGCTCAGGAATGTAAGTACAGACAAGTTAAAAGAAAAGACAAAATCACTAGGCAAAAGTTTCAGATTCTTTTCCAGACAACATTCACTTTCTTCTTCACCTACCACAAGACATCTATTTCCTCCTAACTATAAAATTATTCTAATATCATTTTAGCAAATACTACAGCCCATACAAAATCCTAGTACTTGTTTTTTGTTTTCTTGTCTAGATATCTTGGTTTAGCAAAAGCTTCTGAGCCCCATAAGCTGCAGTAACAAGAAACCTGGATAACTCAGAATTTTTGTTGTTGTTGTGGTTGTTTTTTGTTGTTTTTTTTTTTTTTTTGCAAAAGATCTTTCTTCCTCTGCTGCTATGTTTGCAAACATATTAGGAAAATCTCTTTCTGGCAATGTCAATAGTCCAATATTACTTCTTCTCTAAGAAACACATACTCAAGAAATCATTCTTCTTAGAAGTTGATATTTTCCTTTAGAATATTCCTTTTCTCTTCACTTGTAGGGTGAAAATATTTTCTTAAAATATTCCATCTGAAAAATTAGTTGTTACAACAGCTCTGTAAGACTGAACTCTGTAACATGTCATTTGTAATAATTACTCTTCATATTTTAGTTCCAACAGGTCCCAGTAGAGATGGAACTTTTGCTGAGTAATGATGGCACAATTCAGCCTCTAATGCCTCCTGCAATTTGAAAACCTCTTCCCCTGATTTTACTTGCCACTTTGAAATGTTATCCCTTTCTGGTGAGTAATCCTGTGCTAGATTCTTTTGCTTCTTAAACGAACATTATTCTCACCCTTCATTGACTGACCACATCTATTATCACATGTAAGCAGTGTTAATCCTCTAGTAATTAACACCCTTATTAAAGTAATTTTAACTCAAAGAAGTTTAAATCGCATTATTGGTTTTATTTAATTAAGCTACGGGGACTATTTTACATTGTCATTTGAGTTTTCAGCTTGTGCCTTTTCAGTCTACCCGTTCCTCCCACCCTCCCTTTTACCAGTGTATTTCTGTATAGGAATTATTCAATATCATTCTGTTTCAGTGTGAACTTTTAAAACTATCCTCTATGTCAATGGATGCAAGGCTTAGACCCCACACTGAACATATTACCATTCTCAAAACTGTAATTTGGATGAGCATTTCAATGATATTACTAAATCTATCCTTCCACAGGTCTCAATATCTTGTTAGTGCTTAAAATGAAAGAGCCACTTTTCATGTCCTCCTTATACATCCTAAGCAAGGGCACAGATTTTTATTTAAACTTTAGACTGTCAAAAAGAAAGGAGAATCTGAACGAACCAAGTTGCATCACTTAGAAAGGCTGGCTCATCACTTTTTTCTGTTATTTCAAAAATAAGGTGGGTTTTAAATTGCATTCTTGTGTTTGTGTCTACTGCATATTCCTTTCTACAGGAAAATATCTGATGGCCTACATTCTCTTACGGATCTCAGGTAAGCTACTCAACTGACATGTTTGACACAGGGTCAAAAGATGAAAACTGTCTTCTGGTTTAACTGCATCATGTTACACTGTGCACTCTGGAAGATTGTGGGCTAATTGTGTGTCCTGGAACGATTTCCTGGAGGCATGCCATTGAAACTGGGAAAGCTTGAATTCTCCTGGGAATAAGGCAACTTGATGGTTTCACGGACTTATTACACCATTAACTGTGTGCTAAAAGTCCTTTCTTTCTTTTGGGTAAAAGCAGCTCTTCAAATTTCTCCTGTTTAAAAAAGAAGTGTTCTTTTTGGGTCTCAGCATAAATCACAGAAAATTATAAACATAGAAAGAAAAGGATAAGAACAATAAAATGCATTTGTAGACAGGAAATGACTTATCTTTTTTTGTGTGTCCTTCATCCCGTATCTTTTCTCCTCACCATCTAGTGCTTCCACCTATTCATATTTTGACTTTTTTTTTTTATTTAGGTTCTACAACTTAACTTATAAGTAAGCTTTGTTATTTCAGTATTCTTCAAAGCAGTGCAACTTCTAAGATGACAAACTGCTCCAAACCTGACAAACCCATAAGAACCATATATACTAACATGGTATAAGCCAGTACAATATAAAACTAAGCCTAAAACCACTCTGGTTCAGTCATATTGCTTATAGTACACTTAGTTCCCTTCATTCAGAAACCAGTTATTTACATAACAGTATGAAATTTAATACTTTCTTTTGCCACCTATTAGCATCCTTGTACTAACAGAGAGAAAACATGAGGGTTTCTCTTTCCAGATTTCACTGACTGAAGGCAGACAGAACAATATTCTTTTAATTGTAGTCCTGCAGTGCTAAAACACCCAGCTGAAGATCTGTGTCACAGTATGGTTGGTACATATTGTAAAAATACTTCTGAATATATGATCTTTTTTCCTAAGGCACCAAACAAATACACATTCATTAACTACATTTCACCCACAGGATTCAGAGGAAGACCTGTGGAGCTGGGGGCTCCAAAACTGGACTCCATCCATCAGCTCAGGGCTAGAGAAGGGCTCAGAGACAATGGTAGAGATCTTGTAGCAACTGTCTGTCAGTGGGAAGACAACAGCTTGATATAATGTATTCACAAACTTCAGGAAAGTCATGCACTTAAATCTTCCTTCCTTGTATTTACAAAATTTCTGACATGACAAAGATAAAGGCTAGGATCAGATGGGGTACAGAACTGCTAGCAGAAGAAAACTAGAGAGAAAATTCATTCCACTGAATAACTAACACTGAATGGAAGTGTATCAGTGACTTGAAGAAAGGGTAAGTAGTAGTTTACAAATATAATAGGAACATGGATCAATTTCTTCTCATTCAAGTAAGAGGTTTGTTAATTGAGAAATTATCTGAACCTTCTGAAACTTCTCTACCAACTTCAGCAAAAAAAATAAAACACTCTCCAGATAAAACTTATTTAGTGCTTTCTCTCATAATGTCTATGGAAACAACCACTTCATAATAGTCTCCCAGACATACAGCATGTCAGTTATTGAAGAAATTTAAAATCTCGCCCAACTGAAGCCTTGGGGTTCAACTACCAAGGATAGAATTGTAGTGTCATTTAGGTCAAAATCTTAGAGGAATTTCCCCTGTAACTATGGCATAAGCTTTCTTGAATAAAAAGATTTTCTGGAGATAGGAAGTTTTCATTGTAACAACAGCTCTGTAGGTTTTGAATTAATTGATTATTTTTAAACCTTGTCTTGTGAAAATACCGTTGACTAGGAAGCTGACTGAAAGCTGATTGGATGTGACTAGTGGTAGCATTCAGATAGGGACTCAGATATGTTCCATCTAAATAGTCTTGACAGCATCTTTTGCCTACCTGTTTGTGTTTTTTTTTGTTGTTGTTTGTTTATTTTGGTTTTGTAATATCTGCTCTGATCAACTTTTCCAGTGAAACTTTCAGTAATTTCTAATATTTAGGAGCTAAGATTCCTCTGTACTGCTCTAAGAAGCCTATGTTTTCACCTCTACCTGACAAATGAGATCAATAAATGCCATTTCCTGTCTCAGTTACAACATTTATAAATTCTCCTAACAACAAAAAAAAGCCCTTCTCTTGTTCAACTCAGGTTTACGTTCCTATGTGAAGGCTGTTATCTGCAGGTCTCTAAGTCAAGCTGAGCCAACACTTCAGTGAGTTCTGTCATTTTCTAAATAGACAGTACAGATTACTTGTCAACTCATCTAATTCTTGTGTATATTTGCTTCAGTAAGCAGAGAACTAAGAGAGCTGTATCTCTTTAAATGAACTAGCTTAAGAAAATAATTTTCGCATGGTTTCTTTATTTCTGATAACTCTATGGTTAAGGTACTTACAGTATTCTTTACTATCAATTAGGAGATGACATTCAGTTTAAGAATTGTACCTTTCACCACGTAAGTCTTTTGTGCATATTCTACTATACTTTCCTCTGGACAATCTGATGCAGATTTTGCCCTAGATGGAGTAGTGTATCTTGCAGCTAAAAGGCAGTATGTGTATCACTTTAGCTGAGTAAGGAATTGATAAGACTACTGAAGTAACAGCATTTTCACAATGAGATTTTCAAGCCTGTTTTTAGGTATGCCCCCTCAATGTCAGTAAGCCAGGATATCTAGAGTGAAGACCTGATACACTATCAGCATATTATTTGGATTTCTCTGCTGAAAAAGGGCCATTCAGATATTGAACTGGATGCAAAGTTTTGCAGTGAATTTGATGAGTGACTTAATGTCCCAAAGAACACACATACACCTAATACCTGTAAAGTGTGCTCTTAGTTCCTTGCAGTAACAGGATAGGTATACGACTGCCAGGAAATGATTGACTTGCTATCCTGCTTTGATTCTGAAAGTCCTTATCAAGACAGCATATCTGAAGTCATGTATGGGTTTGCCACCCCCTTGTTAATTTCTGTGCATTTGTTTCCAAAGCTTCCCAATTTTTACCAGCTTGCCCGTATAAATTCTGTCTCTGTAATGAGCTGACTTGTTTCTGTATACAGAGCAATGATCGAGATCTTTCTCACAAATGCAACACATAACTTACGATCTGAACCTACTGTGATTCCCCATAGGTTTCACAGAATCGAGCTGAAAAGGAGAAATCAAAAGTAAGAGATTCTACTGGGAGATATAAGTGCTTACAAACAAATTGTCATGCTCGTGTGAAGAATTCTCACTTGTAAGAATATAATACTCCGAGAAGACATTGTGTGTCCCCTAAAAGGCAGGTAACACACATTTAGCACGCAGTCAGTCCCAAATAACTGTGTCACTTTCAGCACAGGTGTGCATATGCATGCTACCCCTGTATGATGCAAATACATGAGATACTGAGCCTTGAAATATCCCAGTTCTGCTCACAGCCTCAAGCCCTCCTTCTGCTTTAGTGCAGTCAATTTATGGAAAAGGGAAAGGCCAGTAGGAGTGTTGCCTTCTTCCCCTAGAAACGTGAGGATCTATGGTCTGAAATCCAGAGGTTTAACTCCTGTTTTGCTGCAGCCTGAAATCTGAGCTCCTTTCTTTAGCTGAATAAGCAGCATTGCACTGAAAACTAGAGAAGCACAAATCCCATTACATAGCACCCTGAGGCTGGGCTTCAAGTTACAGATGTAACATGCTCCTCTTCTTGTTCAGAGAAGCTGGGGAGTGCATGGTGGGGGGACAGGGATCAGTAAGCATTCTGAAAGAGCCTCTGTGAAGATGAAAGTCTCAACAACCGTTTCCCTCAGGAAGTGAAAGATGAAATATTCTTTACTACTTGCTAATTAAAAATTCAAACTGTTGACTTATGAAAGAGAAGCTTAATTTTATCTTTAAACTCTGAAGTTCTTAAGACTTACTCCTAAATATACCATTAGGGGTTTCTCCCCCTTGAAAAATCCTGATTTTTTTTTCAGTTTAAGATTCTTCTCTAGAGTAGAGGCCAGGGGTAAGTGTACCCTACTAATTTCAAAGGCTAAGCACTGTGTGGGCTGGCAGCTTGTGAAGGAAGCAACAGCACACGTCTAGAGCCCTCAACCTCCAAGACTCATGGTGGACAGGTTTGGCAACAAGCTGCAACTTATTCTTGGAGGTCTACCGAAAGGCTCAAGAGCACTCTCCACAGAGAACACAGATGGTGAGAGCTTTGGCATGTTGCATGTTGGGGGAATCAGAGACAAGCCAGAGCTGAAATGCAGTTACTACCACAGGAAATTAATTCAAATTAAACCCTGCAAACAAAACAGCGAGGGAGACTGAGCTGTCAGCCTGCCTTTAGTGGCAGACAATCCTGTTGTTGGGATTAAAGCCCAGTGATCTTTTACACAGTTCCTACCTACAAAGAGTTACTTCTGAGTTTATCAGAAGGACAGTATCATCCCTTAGTGATGAATGAGAAGCAAAGAAGAAAGAGGAGGACTATATTAAGGACTAGTAAGAATTTTCTCCTTCAAATAAACTTCCATCTGTTGCATGCAACACTACAGTTCAGAAGGTCAGCAATATGCTCACCAACAATACATGAGTAAATGGAGAAGCAATTCAACTATCAATGCAATTTCCATCAGGTTTTGGAATCAGAAGAAAATGAAGTGGTTGCTTAACTCTGGGGTTACTAATAGCATATGATTATGTTCACTTGAGACGGCTGCCGCTGTTGCAGGACCAGCACTGACAGAAATGGGACAATGTGTATTAACAATATGTACTTAAGTGCCCAAAGAACACAGATGAGACACAGTTCTCACTCCTGGCAAAAGAAGAGAATTTCACAATCAAGCTAGCTGAGTACTTGTTTGCAATCAGATGGTAGAGGAAGAAGGTTTGTTTGAAACTGATGTAGTGCCCGTGGTGGAAAGAAACACCATAAACAACTTGTGAAGTCAAAAATGAAAAAAAATCAAGCTATGTTTACAGCTTGGGTTAAAAATCTGCAGAAAATGATTTAATTTCAAGAATAGGCAATTACCACCCAGTTGGTTAAGAATCAGGAAATTTGCCCTAGGACAGCAACTGTTGACCTCTTGGGCTACCACAACATTATCATTCCTGTCTGCTACACACTACACTGTCTCCCCAAAGAAGAATGCACAAATTGCAAGATTCAGACCTTTTCCTCAGAGTATTTAAGTGTCCAGGACATCCAAGAAACTGTCTGACATTCCAGAACTTTAACCCTAATCTTCAGGCACTAGAAAACACATCATAACCAAGACAAAACTAATTCATGTTAGAGGCCGAGCTTCTTCAGAGACTAACTGAAGTAGGATGAATGAAGACTGTTTATTTTTTATGGTTCACTCCAATTTACCCAGGATGTGAATTGGTAGCAAAATCACAAAAGTTCCCTCCACCTCACTTTGGGCCACTGCACTGCTCTCTTTACCCAGGCTCCTATATAGACAGTAGGAAGTAATTATCTTAAAAGAGCAATGCAGGTTGCAGGAGAGCTGAACCCCACCAGAGACCAATCTCTTTAAAGCAGCACATGTCAATTTGATTATCACCTTGTTGAGCTGGACTACACCTCAGTGACTTTAAGTAAGTGAGGTGAAAGGGTGCACATAAGTATGACCCCAGGTCATATGCTAAGACAAGTGGCATGAAGTATGACACAATTACTGTAGCTGTACAGAAACATTAATCTATCCCAATTTTTTCAGCAGCTGCTTGCTGCTTTAGGAGCTGCTAAACTACCTGGAGCTTCAAGTTTCTAGATGATCATGGCCATGTGATTCTCTATTAACATGCACTGTGTGTCGTTAGCCAGCCGCGCCATCACATCTGTAAGATGTTGAGATACTGTCATTATAGGAATAGGACAAAAGTCTTTATTGACTAGTGTTTCTACAGATTACTAAAATCTTTCAGGAGCAAGTGAAGCATGACAAGAGTGTAAGAGGGTATAGGATAAGGAGAAAGAGGTGGCTATCAAAAGGGACATTGGTAAGTGCATGATTCCTGGCCTCTTACAGCTTCTTGCCACTAATGACTGTTCTCTTCCAGAAGCAATTCTTTCTCATTCCAACTGTTTCTATTTGCTCTTCTACAAGGAAGAGAAAAAGGAAAGAAGTGGGCTTGCTGGGAACAACATGCTGTCCATACATTGTCTTCAGGGAAAGATGGAGGATCGGGAACTGTTTGGACGAAAATACCTATGGCAATTCTTTTCAAAGCTGTTCCTCCCCTGGGTGATCATCCATGTATAGCTGTCTTCCAAGCTGACTCCACGTAAGCAACTTTACTTCTTTAGCAAAATGTGCTGCAATATTCTACTGACCAGTTCTCATTAATCTTACACATTGCCCGAGTACAACAGCGAGCGACTAAGCTGTTGTTGAGATAACTGGCTTCCATTAGCAACCATGTGATTGGCAGGACGATAAAGTCTTTTCCCTTGCAGGTCAGCTGCTTTTTAAGAAGAGGGCAATCCTGCTGATCCATCTTTTAGCTACAGTCTCTCATTGAGTCCCAAATCTCCTGCCTTTTAGCTTTGATACGGTTCAAGCTTTCACCCTTGTATCAGCCCCTACCTGTCATCAGCTCCTCTGTACCAAACAGCCAATATCAGGGGTTTGACCTCAGGGCACAGTCAGGGTGGGCAGGTAAAACCTGACCACTAGACCTATTTCCTTATCTTTCATATCCTGCAATTCATGACGAAGTATCAAATTCAAACTAAAAAACAGAAGCATGACCTTTTATAAGAACTTTCTGAAAAAGGCTCTGTTGCCTTTCTAAGTATTCTTGAAAAGAACTGTCACCCACCCTATTAAGCTAGAAATGGATCACAAATAAGGAAGAGAGAGAAAACACTGCAAATCCTTACTAAATGGTAAATGTTTTTAGCATGTGCTTGCGATACCTTTTGGTGAGGCGTGCAAAAATATAGTAAAAAACAAACCAAAATTAATAGACTATGACTATTCTACATCTACAAGCTCCATCTGCAAACCAATAAAGACTTGTCCAGACTTTTGCTGTTTATAAAGTAGCTGGAATGGATTAGATTCTCATGGCATACAGAGCATCCTCTATAAAGCATTATTTGCATCAAGAGAATTCTAAGTTGCTAACATAAACTGAGAGCTATCTTAAGAACACAATCCCTATTTATATAATATGCTCCACAGTTGGTGCTTAAAACATACAAAAATATTATTTATTTCCTGTAGCAAGTGTTTACAAACCCTGCCATCCTACACAGCTGGAAATCACTTTTTCCCTTGAAACAAACATGGGCTCTGCAAGAACTTATACCTCTTAGGTGGATGACAGAAATGGTGCCAGACATCGCTCAACATCCTTTCCCTTCAACTAAACCGACTTAGCACAAATTGGAAGATATTTAGTCACTTCTAACATTGATAATAAGAACACAACAAAGAATCCAAGAGAGGAAGGCTGCTAGTCAAGGCAAGATTTGTGGTATTTATAGTCTGTCAGGGTACATCTTTACATACTGAATGCTGGAATTCCTAATGTAAAAGTATCACATGGAGAAAATCTTATAGCCATGATTCTCTATCTTCCTCCCGTAGTCCGCATTTATCCCATTGGACATACGGTTCAGTTATATTACTGTGAGAATGTAACAGACAACTCTACCTTGTAACTTCTTAATTTAAGAAGATATTTTCATGAGGTCTTTTCTAACTATTTGGAGAAACTGGAATACTTTGGCCTCAGGAATCTTCCCTTCTGAAATGCCTTTTCATAATCTTGCTGTGAAAAGCCTTCTAAACTATTAAAAGCAAAACCATGATACAGGTATGGAATTATTTCTACATTTCTCTTTTTTTTTCCTGATTACTTTGACAGGCTCATAATGGTAGTGAAAAACATCACCAACATCTGCAGAAATCTAAAGACCCTCCCTGTGCAGTTAATGATTCATTTCACCATTTAAATTACACTTACATTTGCAATTTTGTGAAATAATAAATCCATTCTGAAAGCTTACTTCAAGTAGCAAAAGTATTTGAAAATTAATTGCTATGGGTGGATATAGTGTCAGAATTTACAGGGAGCAGGGAACAGAAATAACTGTGAAATTAAGATAAGTAGAATTTAGTCTGGAAAAACCTTCCTTTTCTCAAGAACTGTGGAAAAGAGCTTCCAATATGAAGGCATTTAAAACTAAATTTGATGTAGGATAAAGAACATCCAGTCAGAAGAAAACTGCTTTCTAACAGCATAAAAGAATTTTATGTAACAAATTAACGAAAGGAAATACTAAATAATACCATGTCCAATTCTACTCTTCAGGGAATAGTTTTGCAGACAGGAGCAGTTACTCAGAATGGAATCAGGCCAGCACACATGAGTGCAACACGTACACTCTTGCAAAAAAAGCGTTACAGCACCTTTACAAAATTGTCAGGACCAAAACTCAATCTTATATCTATGTAACAGTACCACCAGCTGAGAGTGCCCCCTAACAACACATTGGAGAAACACTTTTATGCTAAATTACAAGGAATAGTGCCACTAATAACACTTCAAATAAGCACGTCTCAAAACTAATTACACGGGAATGCAAAAACATGAAAGGTTCTTGAATTTAATAACTTCAGCATTGGTCAAAAGGGGAAATAAGTAGGATAAAAAACAACAACTAGTGTCTTACTTGTCTGAGGTCGATGAAAGCTAACTGCAGGGTGTCTCCCTGGAATCCTGGCACAGGCTCAGAACTTGCAAACACTGCAAAGAAAGGTTAAAATATTATGGATGCTGATTTAAAAAAAAAATCTATCAGAAAAATCAAAGTTTGTGCAATATGAATACTAGCTAGCATTACAATGAAACTGCTTTGATATAAATAAATTAATAACTCAGCGATTAAAACCAACCAAACCAACAAACAATTTTCCCATCATTTTTCCATTAACCCCAAAGAATAATATATTTAGGAGTATTATTAAGAATTTTGCTTCAAATCCTAGCCCAGTAGTAATGCTACAACCACAGAAGCCAACATCTTTTTTTTTGGCCTGAGGTGAATAATTATTGAAGAATTTCAAAATAATACCAATTCTATGGCTGTCAACATATTTTCAAACATCTGCTTTTGTTACAGCATGTGCGCTATAAAAACCCCATCTCTAGCCAAGCAGCAATAAAAGACAAACACAAAGGTGGGAGTTAGTTTAATGTGTAGACAACAGGTGAAAAGCTCTATGTGCCACAGTCAGAGCAGAGCTGAAATGCCTGTTCACGCCTTTTAGCCATCTTACCAATAATGAACTTCTGCTCTTTTTGAACCCAAAACCAGACTGTCAAAATTGGAAAGCAAAACAATATTCAAAATGCAAAAAACAGTAACACTTCCAGTAATGAAAAAAAAGTCATATTTGATCAATAACTGTCAAGCTTAAAAATAAATAGGTTTTTTTTTTCTTACCCCAGTCGCACATTTATAACAAAGACACTTGCAAAAACACTTTCTGCTTCACATCCCTACTCAAGTTAGACATCTTACTTCAAAAGAGCTTCAAAAGCTCTTACTCATCTCACATCAAAAGAGAATTTTTCTTATGCTCTTCAGTTAGAGCTCTTAATAAAACAAAGTAGGTATTATTGTAATAGTTTTAGAGAAGTATTGTCCGAGGCAGTGAAATGTAATTTTTTTTAAAGTTTGAGAAACATGTCATTCAGTGGTGAAGGAAACAGAACATATATATCCAAAAAATGTCCAGATCCAGTGCTCATCTCTGCTGTGCTACAAGGACTCCTATTAACATTTAAAAGTAATATAAAATCTTTAATAGATTTTTTTTTTTTTAATGGCTAGTTGGGAAATTTGGATCATCAAGTGAAAGTAACATACAGAAAGACATTGGTGTCTGAGCTAACATGATGGTAAAATAATAGGCTCAATCATTTACTTCTGAATGTATGGCTTCAACTTAAAGCATTCAACTTAAAAGAATTCAGATAGACTATTCATAAGTGTAAAAAATTATTACATGGAATACAATTGTAAATGAAAATAATAAAGATTCTTACTTAAATGGTGTAAGTAGCTACTAAAACTATCTCAGAATATCTAAGAACAGCTTAGTAAGAGATGAATATAGTATCAGAGTAGCAGCTTTACAAGTAGAGGCAGGATTTATTACTTGTATTACACCAGTGCAAAACTTTTTAGGGACAGTTGTGTAATAGGAGAATGAATTACACTGGAATGTGATTTGATACTTCATCAACTAAAGGAATGAAAAATAGCAATCAAAAACTCTAGGGAGAACACTAATGTCACAGACAGGTGTTGGTAACAGTTAGCAAATGTTCACTGATTACTGTATTTGAGTCTGAATTTTATTGTCTGGCTCCTCCAGTCAGTCCCTAATGGTAGCACAGGAAGAAGGAACCTCTATGGCACAGGAATTGCTACAGAAATGAAAAATGAATATATTTGAAGAGTGTGACCTGCAGCAAAACTTTTCAATTAGCTATTGTCACTTTATACTTTGGGAGGCACCTTCCTTGTACTTCAGGTACTTTTACTTGCCACAGGGCAAACACTTGCATCCTTCCTGCAGCTCGCGAGGCTAACATGGTTTGGAGTTTACCCTAAGACATTAAATAATGCAGTATAACTTAGTTTTTCTACATAGTACCTACTACCATTGCAGCTATACAACAGGAAGCACATAAGGTACCAAATGTACTGTATAAGCTTTGTTCTCCAACTACAATTTTAGATTATGAGGGCACTTTGAATACTGGGGACGCTCATTATAGTACTAGCATTTATTCTTACATTTGGGTCATTTTTGACAGGTGACTACAGTACAGCTTGTTTCATTATTACAATTTCATGAGTTCAAAGGGCAAAAAGATAATCTACTTATGGTAACAGTCAGACAGTTCTCCCTCTGCCTCAGCTCAGGGCTTTTAAGTTTTGCTAACAATTTTACAAAGCTAATTAAATATTTTCTACTGCACAGCAGTTTAGGAAGATATTATAAGAAAAGGATTAACATTCTTAATGCCTTTGTCCTACGGGCCCTTTTCCAAATAGTAACGAAACATGGCCATGTATACATATTTTAAAACATTCACTCTCTACATTCATTGTGGGCTTAAATAGGATTTGGAGGGGTAGGGGGCTGGCTGGTTGGTGTTTTAAATGTGCATAAAGAACATTCAGGAATTTTATAACATATGAGAATGAAATGCAAAGATCACCATTAAACTGTCATAAACCACTGTATGCTTGGCAGATTGAATCAGAAACTTCAATGTTTTCAGGAAAGATAGGCTGAAAATATGCATTAAGTAAATCTGGTACTCACAAGGTTTTTGTTAACATCTCTCCCTGCACTTTGCTGATACTGCATAGACCTTTTCTGTGTATATAGAACAGGATCTTTGGCACGATGTGTGTGCACAATCTCAATGTACTTCCTACAACAGCCAGTTTGGAAATTCACAGGAGGTAGGATGCAATGAAAAAAACAAACCAGTATGCAGTAATACAAAGACAGGCTGGGAAGTAACATCTACACACAAATGATAGATTTAAATATTACAAAGATTACTTCAGTCCATTTTCCTTTGAATACTTGTATCTTTTAATTACATTTTGTATACAGGATATATGTGAATTGATGTATATATGCATTAATGGGTATCTTAAGAAAAAACCTGTGTCTGCTGAAATAGAACCTAAGACACCTTTAACTGTGACTAGTACTGAATTTAGATTTATTAACAGGTCTCTTAATTTCATTCTCTCAAAGCCTCATGTTCCAGCCATCATCCAAACTGTGCCTCTCTGTCAGTTTGGGAATTCAGTACCTAATTCCTGACGAACAGTTTTGCTGCTCAGTGGCAGAAATTAGAAATCAGAGTCCAGACTTTGGATCAAAAGCTAAACAAGGACAGTTTTACTTCAGCCTCATAGCACTGCTTCATAGGCAGGACAGCAAAGCTACAAATGTATTTTAAAGGAACAGTGGAGAATCAGGTGACTATCTCAGCAGCCTTTAGCCACTTTGCAGCCCTGTTGGATGCTCCAGCTGTTCAAACATACCTGGAAGAGAGCCTTGCTGAGGGAGCTGCCAGCTGGCCAGGCAGCAGCCCCCAGCCCTACCCCCTGCACCTCAAGATCTCCCTGCCTCTTCTCACTGCTCTGCTGCCATATGTGGCTGGAAGATGAAGGATGGTCTCCAGTGAGTTAACCTGACTTCCCAATGGGAGAGAAGGCAGGTAAATTGAGGGGCTTCCAGAGGAGAAGGAAAAACCAGGAATTTGGGTTCCTCAGCTTCTGGAATGCCCAGCTGGTGATTACCTTTTTGTACGCTCAACAGACAGCACTTGGGTCAAGATCTCACCTTCTCTGGGACACTGGAGGTCTCCACACAAAGTGGGTGAAAAAGGAGGGACAGTCAGGAAGCCCTACATGGTTAGGAAGGTATATCGCATCCTGCTCTGCATTAATTCTCTCTAATCCATGCTCATTATAGACAGGACCCAAAACTTTTTCAGCATTTCACAGATTCATGTCTGGGTGAGGAAGGATGCCCACTCAACTGTATCTCCTTCTGCCAATTAATCCCCTCTCACAATTCAGCTACGTTTAAACATATAAATTAGAAAACCTACATTTAACTCTTCCAGCAATTAGAATTTCCGATGAGTTCTAATTAATTCATAAAAAGCTGATATAATGTATCTAGATCTGGAAAAAGCTTATCTTCTATTATGTACACCTTGCTTCCCACAAAATGAGATACAGGAGCCCACATTTTAATTTCATCTTCAAGAAACAGCAAATGCCTCAACCCGTTACCCTCCTCAAGTCCTTGAAATATCACGTTCAAACAAAAGAGTATGCTTTGGGTTTTATTCAGTGGGACCCAGTACATTCTATTTTTCTGAATATTGCTGTAAGAAACCAAATCATCCTAGTAGATCACTACCACTGAGAAAGAATGGTGTAAAATACAAAGTTAAAACATTGCTGTAAGTTCTGAAATATGTAGAGAGAGTGGAGAAACCTCATTTACAGCATCTAAGTATACTTCACTGCATCTATAAGTAAAACATCAAACCCATGTATACAATACAGTAGAAAACCACCCAACAGTTGTGAATTATCTGCACACCCTAAGCACCGATTGAAATGTCACTGCCGTATCCATTAATCCCAAAGTGTCAAAAGAATAAAGCTGGGGGAGGGTAATGAGAAAGAACATAAATCACAGGCATCACATTGAGGCCTGGAATGTGCCTGTAATGGACCTTATGAAAGGAACCACAACAGTAAAGCAGTCTGAGCAAAATCTCGTGTCAATCCCTTATTCCACAGATTGTAACATGTCATTTATTGCAACATATTATCCTGGCAAACTTCCATAATTATAGACTAGTCAAAAGGTTTCTGTGTAAACCCTTTTTTTTTTTTTTTAATTTGCTTTAAAAGCTTTGCAGAAAAGAAGAATTAGAAGTTTATTCCATTTCATCTGTACAGCCCATACTACAAGGCACACAATGGTAGAAAGAATGCATTTCTCAGTTGTTAAGTTACTAGTTTTCTGAAACTTTCTCATTTTGGCCCAGGGTTTTCCATGTCCTGTCTATGCTGTATGCTCAGTGTTAACAGCTAAATATAACAAAACATGTTTTCTTAAGGTTATATTTTAATCTTAAAATAATGAAACATGTTAGATTAAATAAAAGTCTACTAAGAGCACTTCCACTGTGCAGGAACCAAAGATGGTAGGTAGAAAGAGTGGCAATAGAAATTAGGATGGTACGTAAGAGGAGAAAAGCTGAGAAGAAAAAGCAGAGATTGGACAACAGCCAGACTTGTTGGGACTTCTCATTACTTTGTTGTGAACCTATTGTTTGTAATGTGAAAGTCACCTGCAAGTCATGCATTTTATTGCCTGTACTGCTAGGCAGTACAGTGAAACACTGACGGTTAGTCTATACAGAGTAGTGACATACTGCGCTGTTCACAGATGATATTTTAAATACTAGGAATAATACAGTAGTGGGTAACCTTTCTTCACTGTTAGATTATTTGTTCAGAAGACAGTTGACAATTTCATGGGTGCATCAATTCAGCTTGTCTAGATGAGTGATTCTGGTGTCGATATTATGAATACTGTGTATTTCCTGTTTTTACAACTGGGATCTTTTTACACCTAGGCAACTCCACAAATGCTCATATATCTATCCCTACTCACCTACCTGAAAAGAACACTATTAAATTTGCAACATCAAGAATACTTAAAGTAAAAAAAAAAAAAAAAAGATCCATCATCTGTTTGACAAACTTGTGTCATCATGAGACAAACTTTAATGTCATGATCACAAATATTTTTCAATCTGACCCCGATAATCGCATCAATTCATTCCACGCACTGAAAAGCCTTGAGTCTGTATAATGAAGAACTGTCAGAAAGATGCTTGCTTTACATGTTACAGAGTTTAGCTGGAATGTAACAAATAAGGCAGGAGAAGGAAATACAAGTGTATGGCTAAAATGTCAAAAATGCCCCTTAACTCTGTCACTGGACTCCCACAAGAACCCTTTGTGATGTTTGAAACCAAATTTCCAGTTTCCCATATATGGCTGCTAATAGAGTAGTCATGAATTCTGTCACATATTCAAACTAAAAACCTCAGGATATGACTGGCAGAAGTGCCCCATTTTATGACTGTCACCAAAATCACTGAGATCCATGCTTCAAACACATAACAGGAATGATACTTTGAAAAAAACAGACCAGAAAAATCTAAATATATGCATTGAAAAAATGCTAGCGGGCCTTTTCTCTGTATCTCAGTCATCAACTATAAAACCAGACTTAAAACACGTTCATCCCATGGAAGTAACTTCCTTCATACAGATTAAGAGCTTGCCCTCGATGGTGAGCTCCATGCAAAATATGAGGAAATTAAACAGATCCTGCGTTCAGTGCTGGACCAAATGAATTTTACAAAAATACTCATGTTATACTTTGATCAGTGAAAATAAAACAACATCTGATGTTTTCTAAATACTATTCTGGACAGTCAGAGGGGCGGTAGTTATTCTAGGAGGGAGGAAACCCAGTGTAACAGCATGTTTAAAATTTGTATCATACTAAATAAACTCAAGAGGGAAAATTAAAATTTCACAGACGTTTGACTTTTCCTTCCTCAACTATAAAAGCATTATATTTATGTAGTAGTCTGGGGTATTTTTGTACTAGAACATAGTCTTTTTACTAGATACAGCAATTATGATCATGTTAGAAGCAACAACAGATGTATGTTTTAATCAGATACTTGAGTTAAAAAGTTTAATAAAAAAAATTCCACTAAATGTTCACATATTTCTTTTTTTTTTTAACAAAGCTTTAGTAGACTTTGGTAGAAGATCACTATTTGGCTTACAGTAAGAACTTTTTTTGCAGTGTTAAGACCAATATAGATTATAGATAGGAATTCTGGAACCTTTACTTACATTCACATTGTATCACATCTAAGTTAAACTGCTGAATTGCTCCCATGCTTATTTGTTTTAATTCACTGTCCAGTAGCATCTGCATTAGGGATGTTGAAAGATGCTGGCAGGCTGACATGCAGGCTGTCTGGGCCACTTTTCCCTAAAAGAGCAACAGGTTTTAAGATAAAACCAAATGATATGTCAGTAAAGAACTACTTATGAGATTTGATTTTAATATACACTTGAAGTCCTAATGATGTAGGACTTAGATTAAAAGGAGACAGATCACACTTGCTGTTATTTCTTTGGCCTGTTAACTTTGTTTCTATTAAAAAAATTCAGATAACTAAATTATATGTTAAAGCAATGATTGATATTTCTGCTGGAAATCCAACAGTCTTCATGAATATAGGGACATTTACAAAATAATAACAATATAAGTTGCTGAAGCATATGACAGCTTTGTGTATTTTACTGAAACAGAATGAAAGCAAGAATGTAATGAAAATCAACATGCTGCATATTTTTAAAGTAATCAGTAAAAAAAACAAATCACAAACTTTACATAAACTAAAACCATTGCTTTCAGATAGAGCATTCCTCATAACAGACTGTGCTAATTATTGTCACTCTGGTTGCTTGAATTCCCTCTCAAAGCTTGTTGCTAAATTATTTTAAATATTCATGCTTATCCATCATCTTTTCAGGTGCTTAATAAATCAGTAAACAACTACTTAGAAAATGGAATGTAGCCCTCTGCTGTACAAAACAGAAATAATTTTCTAATCACATTCTAGTTAGTAACATTCTTCCTTATGATATATATGTAATTGAGACGAATAATTTTCCAAACATGAGACCAAAAAACAGCACAAAACCAGACATCAGATTGATAAATTATTACAAATTTAGTACAGAAAAATTGAAAGGTATGTAAATTTAAACTCAGAATTAAGAAAAAACAATTAAGACCAGATACCCGATCAGATGGCACCATGCTATTCACAACACTACAATCTTTTAAAGCACAGTGATCTTGGTCTTCAAATGCAAATATGAATCTCTGTAGTCTAATGTACTTAAACCGTGCTTTTCAACTGAAGTCTGTGTCATAATATGCATTGAAACAAAGGCAACTATTAACATGCTTACACACACACACACAAAATCATAGTTACATAATACACCTACTGTGCACACACCACTATTGTTTTACCTATATCCATCAGTAAAGTGATCACACCTATTTCTCTACAGCAATGGCTCCTCAGCTGTTTTCTGCAAAGTCAGGTTCACCAATTCACTGCTGACTCACAGAAACACAGATAAACAATGAAAACCGATAAGGACAGACAGCAGTTCACTGGTTTGGAAAGTTCTGCTCCAAACATCTGAAGAGCCATATCTTGTCCTTCATAGGACAACCTGCTCATATAATTGAATTTTCATGTATACATATAACAGAAAATAAACTTGCCCCTAAATACTTTATAGTTAAAAAATCCATTCTTTGTTATAATGTAATTAAAAGGTAGACAATACAATGGAAAGTATTCTCTCTGCTCATATGCCACACTGAAACATTAAATCACTTTTACTAGTACCTCTTTAGCATTAGGACACCTTGAACTGTTAGGAGCTTTATGTCTAAAATGAGATGTCAGTTTCTTAATTGAAAAATCTCAGAAAAGCAAATAACATTTTTGAACAAAACAGATGAACTGACAACGAGGAATGTAAGAAACAATGCAAGAACAGCATGCTTAGCATGCTTAAAAGTCTCCCAAACCCAAAGGTAATTACACTGGGAGACATGCAGCTCTATTCCCCAAGCAGAGCAGTATCAATATGAATGGGGGCAGGGAGGGGGAAGAGATGTGAGAAGGGGAATCAATGGGCCACAGTTCATTTAATTACAGTGTAGTAGGTTTGAAATACTTAATGGAAATGTCATTTTGATTTAATGGAACAACTAGTGCATCTCTGTTTAATGTACCGCTCCATCAAATCAGCTCCATGTCCTATTTATGCTGCCACTATAATGTAATAAAAGTTCAAATTAATAGGTTGTCAAGAAAAAAATTAACATTCAATTTATTTTATATGCAAACAATGTGTACTCCTCTGTTATTTTAAATAAAAGACATAATTTTATATTTCTAACAAGCATGTGTAGTTAATTGTTACAATCTGGCAAATATCAATAGCACTGGAGCACAAGATAATGGTTACAATACAGCAATGGCATGGTAAAAGCTGTTTAGACTTTAAATAAGTGCCGATACATGTATGTTTAATGTTTACTTTAAAATTCCATCAAATGGAAGCATCCTAATATTTAAACTATTTCCAACTATGTAACTTGAACTACAGGCTTATTGTTCACATGACATATCAACAAATAATAGAAGTTTATACTTAATACAATCCCTCAATTTTCTTAAATCTAGAGAAATAATGAAGCTATGTATATCAATCAAAATGCTGAGTTGAGACAAATGTGAACTTTCCTGTTACCCTCTTCAAAATTAAATGCTTCCCAAATCAAAATGTTGGATGCATAACATTCAGAAAACAAGCAAATTCAAATTCATGTTTGACTAATGAGACCTAGTTAAAAACCTATCTCCAAATTTCCACCATCTGCCAATTAATTATTCCTTGCCATTTTTTCATAATGCATTTTGAGAGGAAATGTAAGGATTCATGAATATGGCAATAACATAATTCTTTTCCAAAATTAAACAAATCTCAGTTAATTTTAAAACATTCTTATTGTTTATTATTTGTGAGATTGTAGGCTTTTTCAATTACTAATTTTATTTTTTAATGGGGGGGTGTGTGACCATGGTTACTGTATCTAGCAACTAAATACCTATATTCAATAGCATGCAGAGATTCAGCAGGCTTCTCACATTCACTCCAGTTGTCTCCCCTTTGGAGACATTACTATTCTCTCTGCTGTGCCTATGTTAATTGCTGCTATCTACAAAACCTATTCTTCCACTCAACCAATGTAAAGTTTAGGAAACAAGGAGCCTATTCTGTAAGTAAAAACACCTGCTAACAGTGTTAAAGGCAACTGTTTTTTCAGCCAGCTTTCACATTTTGCTGAAATACAAGTTTGTAGAAAGAGAAAACCCTTAGACAAACTTCTTATTTTTCAAAGGAGCTTGTAAAGAGAATCTGCTGACATATTAAATCCTTTTTTATAGGACCGAAAAGCTTTTCTCCTAAGAACAATTGCAGTAGAGAGACATTTGGCTCCTAAGAAATTCCCAAAGGGTCAGCCGTATGCATCCTTCCACAGCACTGTCGGAGTACTGCTTTCTAAGACCCATGCTAGCTGTCTCAAAAGCAGCTTTCATCATTCATTATGGTGTCAGTCAATATGATTTATGGACTGCATTCAACAAAGTCAAAGCATATAGAATGAGAAATATGACTACAATCTGCTAATTTGTTTTGTATTGAGCCACTTAGGAGTCAAAGACCTGATGTCAGGCTGAGACCAGCAACACAATTAACTGGCCAGTGACAGATTCATCCATCCTCCCCGCCAGGCTGTGCCAATCAAAGACAGCATGAAGCAGCATTTGGAGAAATTGGTAAGAAAACCCATTCTCTAAGCAGCCTGTGGAGGCTGCTGATTGACAGTTTTTGAATATAGCTGCAGAAAATCACCACCACTTTACCCTCACTGCAAGCTGTGAAATTAGGCTTTTGCCGCCAATCACAGAAACAATAAAATACCACAAACTGCCATCCTTGGCTTAAAAGGAAATAGCGAAAGTTATCTGTTAAATCTAAGAAGTTAAGGTGAAGAATTTAACATTATGAAATGTCATCATGAAAAACTTTCTGAAAATGCAAAGGAACTAAACATACAGATTTCATTGGTCGTAATAACTAAAGCATTATATTACTTAACATCAGGACTAAAATCCGACTATTGATAAAATTCAAGTATACTAAAAAACACAAATGGAATTTTTACAAATCAATTTTATCTTTAGTCTCTGCCCCAAATTCTACTGAAACAATAATAAAAACGCCCAACAACTACTTGAAAGTAATTCATAACTGTTACTTTTCAACGGCCATTCTTTTCCAACGAGTTGTCCTATACGAACTTTGTACTGACAGAGCACATACCTAGAATAAAACTTCAGCTAATTTCAAATTTAGATTTAAAACACTTCTATATATACACCCTCTGTAAATTTAAATTAACTAAGCTGAAAATGGAGGGTAACATTTTTCTTTAACTGTTCAAAATAGAAACTAAAAATGCAGGTCCTTAATAACAAATTTTATCATCCAGTTATTTAATGAGATTAATGGCTGTATAATGAAATTTTAATTTGATTTTTGATTCAAACTATCTAATGGCACTATAAACTGCAATATAAGCTTAAAACAGGATGTGAAAGAATATGAAAAGATAAATGATCTCAAAAGACTAAATTATTGTGATTTTAGAAAGCAGAATCATTTAAAACTGCATGACTCAACTTATAACCTTGCAAAAGCAACACAGCCTCTCTGCTTCACATTGCTGAAATTCTGCTAGTGCTTGGTCATGACATAACCAGGAATACTGACACTTATTCAACAGTGGAGGAAGTATTTTTACACAAAATATTCAATATTCATAGTGTTCGTGACACCTCTTAGCCTCACGTTGAACTATCAAGCTGAGTATTCAAACCACAGAAATGTTCATTGGAATGAACCACCAATGTCACCTACCTTGAGCAGGACTATTGCCAACACTAGCTCAGGTCTGTTCTCCTTTTCTCCTGGGTGGGTCTTCCAAATAACTGAGGATGGGTATTCAACAGCCTATCTGGGTAACCTCCTCCAACACTGCACTATTCTTGTCACACTAACTTTTTCCCTAATGTCAAATCTTCACCTTCTAAGCTCTCAGCCAACTACTTTCCAGATTGTAGCAATGAACGGGGTTATTCCCACACTGTCCTTTACGTGCCTCACACATTTGTTCACTTAAACAGTGAACAGCACAGTATACATTGCTGTACTGCTTAATTAACAAGATTGAACATACCATTAGAAAAAAATTATAAAAGTAAATTCAGAAAGCCAGTACTTAGAAGCCACTCTTAACAGAGTGGTATTATATTTCAACACTCTGACAAATCAAAATAAACTCCTTACACAAAAATTGATGACCTGAAAATTATCAGAACTTGGAAGAATTCTTAAATGCAATCAATCGTCTCCTTAAAATAAAACACTGCATACATTCCTTTGACCCCAGACAGATGTAGCAGTGAAATGATGGAGCTTTCATTGATTCTTTATTCTCTTATAGTACTCTACCCTAATTCTGTATGCATGTCTCATATCTGCATTTTGCTACCTGATCTCCCTTCCAAAAGGTCTCAGTCTCCTCTGAATTACTTCATTTGGGATGCAAGGTACACCCCAACAACCTTCTACAAGGTTTTTAGGGCTCCTGTTGTTCCAGTGTTCAAAAGTCCAATGTTATTCATTATGTGATTCTCCCGTGCAACCACACAAGGTATACAGCAAATCATCAGCAAAACAGAAGGATCTTTTTATTAAATAATTAAAAATTGAAGCAATAAGCCTGCAGGCAGTTCATAGTTTTTCAGTTCACATGCTTTTTTCTTCATCTTGCATCTACTTACCGACATAGCTGCATGGTCATTGTTGTTATTCTGAGAAGGAAACCAGTAAGGCAATCAAAACAAAAAAAAATTAAGATGTACTGTCAACATCCAAAAAAAACAAAAAGGAAAAAAAGGAAAAAAGAATAATAAAAAAGAATAAAAAAATTGGCAGCAATAAAAGGAAAAGCTTCCAGAAAGAACAATTATAGCTACATAACACACACCCCCCCTTTTTTTTTTAAAAAAACCTGTGAATTTATACAATATTTTGTTGAGGCATAACAAAGGTTACAATTTAAATAATACCAATTCATCAATAAAATATTTTTCTGTAATAAGGCACCATATGACAAAATATCAAAGTAGTATACTTCAAATGACGAAGCACCTGATGATATGCCTTCCCAGAAAGTTGACATGATAAAGAATAATATATTCCAAAATAGTTACGTGAAAAATAAATGCAATGTTTACCATCGTGGCTTACTGAGGCTCCCTGTACATCATTAACATACTTTGTTCACTCGAGACTTAGAATGGCTCAGGACAATAAGAACCCAAATGTAACATGACCCATTAATAAATTCTAACATAAATTTAGTGGTAATATAACTATAGTGGAATAAAGCTATATTCTTTTTCAAAACCTTTACTTAAGTACAGTAAACAAACACAGAAGTGAAAACTTAGGAGGATAAAAACAAAGCTTCAGAGACACAAGACATTTTCAATGATTCAACAGAGATATCAGACCCCACTAAGCTGTGCCACAAAGTGTGCATGTCCAGTAAAAATGTGATCGTAGTCTAACTCATTAGAGGCAGATCATTAGATCTCTAATCTTACTATAAAAATAATGCAAAACGCATAAGACAGATAAATAACATAAGATGTATTTTTAAAAATTTATGTCTACACTGGTACAGAATTACTTCAGTACAGCTCCACATGGAAGCACAAAAGGAGACAGATCCCTGTGCATTTACACACCTTACATATACAGCTAAATTAAAAGAAGACTTAATGACAGAAACTCACAACAAAAAAAACCTTAAGTATTATAAAACTTGCACAAGAGTAGAGTTTGAAACAATAGCAAGGAGAAAGTCAATGACCCTTGAATGAGACTTCAGAGAGTCAGTGTGGCTAGCTAGTGCCCCTAGCCCTATCCCAACACACTCAAACGTTATCATATACACTGTGGGAGGAAGGGAAGAGATTCCTGTCCTGCTCTTTTCCTTATGAGAATTATGACCAGTGTTCTTTGATTTCCAGTAACAGAAGAGGTTCTTAGAAACTGTTTTGAGCAGTGAAATGTTTCTGCTAGCCACAAAAAAAATTATGGAAATGACACCGATAATCCATTAATGAAAATGAATACTGAAACTATTCCGAATCTTAACTATGGCATATGAGAATCTAACTTAGTTTAGCATTCCAAAGCATTTAGTAATTTAATGAGCTATGGAATTAGTTCTCTGCTTATCTTTGAAAATGCTTTTCCTATAAATTTTCTCTTAAAGTAAGTTACTATTACAAGTACCTTACTATTACAAATCCAAGCAGAATCACCATAATGAAACAGTACACACATTTTCATATAACCTCCACAACTCAGGCACAACAACATTCATGGGACTGTCTGTTTCTACAACTGGCCAAGCCAGAATAAGGAGCAACACACGGGATAAATCAAAACTGTCCAGTTTAAAATTACAGCATAATCTCTTCACAGGAACTAGCTTTCTCCAAAGGTTGACTCGTACCCCAAGGCATATATTGCTATTCTTTTTACACTTTTCAAGTCCTAATGCCACAGATGCTTCTTTCTATCCCTCTTAATGCATTACTTCATTCTGTTTGTGTCTCATTGCTGAACAGCTATATCACAACATACAGTCATGACAGACTTCTGTGTATCTGCTAGAAGCTGCACATGCATTAACTGCTCTGTGCATATACCCATCGAGAAGCAGTCCTACTGCTTTGTATGTTAAGTTACAATGAATTTAACTATCTAATAATCTTGTTATCCTTTATCCATAAATGCTCAACTGGTTGGCAGAGAAGCACATGCCTTACACATCACATTCACATCAATACTACATGATATATTTTGAGTAGGTTATGTCCTTGAATTGGTAAAAAAAGGACTGAAGAAGCACAGCCTTTTCACATGTGATTTGGAAGACCAGATAAGCCCTCTATGCCAGCAGCTTCAACACCTTGCTGTGCACATAAAGAAATTATCTTTTACTTCCAGTCTGGAGACTCAAAACATTCTGTGCACTGAGGATTTATTCTTTATAGTCATTGCTTGTGGGTAAAGCACTGGGGCATCAGTGTGACAGTAGCAACCAAGGATAAACTGATGAAAATCACATGTAGCTTGAAAGCTATGAGCTATTACGATTATAAAACAAAGAAGAAATAGTCTTTTTTGTCTTAAAGCAAGGGAAAATCAGACAAAGGAACATAACAATCAGTATATAATACAGGTTAACAGTACCTTTTTCCCTGGGGGAAAATAACAGAGGATATATTTGAATGTGAACCAGGATTCATTACAATGGAGCTCAGTTCACTAGAATCAAATAACTTTTTATGATCAAAATTATTTAGCTAAAAAGGACCTTGGATAATCCAAGATCTCCATTAATCTGATGGTTCTATGATTTGGACCAATTCTGCATTGTTTGAATCAATGCATGTGTACACAGAACCAATATGGTAAATCAAGAAGGTGATCTGATGCTCTAGAAAACTATGTGAGTTCTTACGCTATTTGTAAATTAGCTGTCGTTAACAATATCACTAAAGTATTTGAAAGTATTTTCTAAGTACTACCGTGGGTAAGCACCATCAACATACTAAAACACATCTGAAAATACATCTGTACTGAAAAAAAATTAAAAATCCATCTGCCAGTATGTTCACCATTCAAAAATTACACCCGTCTTTAAAATATTAGTATTTTAAAATAAAGTAATGCTCCAGTAGTTTGAAATTAAACTTAATTTTGAACACTTACAGGTAAGTGAGTAAAAACTTGGAATGTGCTTCTTAAAAAGTTAATAAGGTCCATTAAGTATCCACTGGCTCTTCCATCTGATTCAGACATTGTCCAATCATAGTCAGCAATCTGGATGAATTCATCTATCTTTTGGTTAAGTTTCGTGTATATTTCTCCTTCTGCAGCATGCCTTGCATCCTGGGAAAAAAAATAAATTGCGTGCAATTGTCAGAATTCTGGAGTAATAAAATGCAGATAAAATTATATTAATCAACAAAACAGTGCAGATGTACTTCTAAGATCATCTCATGAGATGTAAACGTGATCAGTACTGCTCATAAAAGGAGAATTTTGACCACTCAGAAAGAATGGAGTTGTCATGATTTGCCACCAGATGAATTTAATAACAGTGGAAGATACCAAACTCTTGAAGGCCTAGTTAGGGAACTGCAAGCAGTTTTTCATTAA
>VWZY01001945.1:595250-629732 GCA_013399075.1 Chloroceryle aenea
GGTGGGGGTGGAGAGGTGGAGAAAGGAGTGATTAAGAAGAAAATAATTTTTTACTGTAAGTGGAGAATATAGCACTAACAACTTCTCCTGGTAAAGAGACAGGAGTGAAATCATTAAAAGAAGACCCAACAAACTTAGATGTTTGCAACGTTCTGTATTTTTCCAAAGCGCATAGATACTAAACTCACTAAACACAGATATAATATTCTGTACTTTCTTCTAAACTTAGATAGTTTATGAATAAACATAACTTGCAGCATAAGCAATAAGAACAAAATATAATGCAAACTTTCAACTGCATTTATTAAATGAGATTCAAGGAAAAGAACATCAAACCTCTTAATGAAATCAAAGACTGCATTAAGTGTTTTCTTTGCACGTTAAAAAGATTGTGAATTGACCTTGCACAAAAACACAGATATGCAAATTGAAAGACATACATGCACTATTGGTAGACAATGAGCAAATTAGGCAGCCTAGTTCTTAAGGACAGGGCAAAACTAGTCAAACTACTGGTAAGTCAATGGTAACCTAACTACAGTTGCTAGGCCACAACCTTTCTGTCTATTCATGAAATCCTTAGCAAAACAAATGACAGTTAATGGGAAAACTGTTGGCAATCACCTGGAAAAATGAAGCTGTCTTGCAATGATGATGTTTTATTTCACCTCACCTATCTTTAACATCTATGCCAGAGGGATATTGTAATAGGATAGGCTACATATTGCATCAAGAGAAAAAAATGTTAAAGTACAGAAAACAGAACTACTCCTCAACAGGATTAGCCCTCTTTATCCCATAAATAAAAGAAATCACCCTCTTTTATTTATTTTTTTTTTCCTGAAAAAAAAACCCACAAATACATAAACTTCAAGTTGTAGCTGATGCGGAATCCCTGATAACTTTTTGCTTTACTTGTTTCTCTTTCAAAAATTTCTATATTAGCCCCAGACAACTGAGAAACTGGCTGAATTCATGGCACAAGGTAACCTATGCAAGCCTATTCTTCTGTAAAACTGTTTTCTTCACTAACAAAACCCCAAACCACCCCCCCAAGCACTCACATTTGCTTCTATTTTAAACCATAAAAGCTACTCAGCCAGACTCGGACAACTAAATACTTTCTGCCATATTTTATGTATATGAATACCAAAACTTGGTTCTCTGATGTACACAACCACCTGGTGCTCAAAAGAAGTACCTGGTGCTCACCCACTACCAGAGCATGAAGGATCTCCAAGAATCTCTACACCCGTCCCCAGTGCGACAGCGTGGCAGAGCTTCTCATGCAGGGCTGTTCAGTTGCTTAAGACCAAACCATCTCTGCACTCAGCACAGCTAAATCAGCTGTAGTGACCTTGCTTTAGAGCCTTTCTAAGGTCATCATGACATAAACAAGCCTGAGCAAGGATCTGAATTTTGACTTATCTATCTTAGGGGTAAATCTCAGTCATCTTGAGTTTCCTGACATTATTTCTATAAGTTGTCTCGAGCAATTTCATTTTTATGTGCAGGTTTCCTATTAACAACACACGTCCATCTGCCTTACAACTGAAAAAGGACTAAGGTCTTTGGACTAATATTGTGGAGATGGACTTCACAGATAAGGGCTTGGTTTCTGCTCTGCCAAGAATATCAGATGGGACTAAACAAGTCACAGTATTTTTGTTTGTTCCCTCTTTTCAAAATCCTTCAGAATTTTTGCATAGGCAAATGCAAGAATGAGGAGAACTTCACCTAATGAGATGAGGAGCTATATACAGAAAGGAAACTACATTTTTTATTGTATCATTATTTTCTATACATTTTAAAGATGTTGCCACACTAACTGTTGAAATTATAACTATGTAAGCTGAGTATGCTAAGTATGATTTACTTTCATTTTCTGAGATATAAGCTTAAGTACTTCTGCCATTTCTGGTGGCAGAAAAAAAAACTGTCAGACAAAATAGAGCTTGTGCAAATAAGCAGTAGGCATACCTTAGAAATAGACATGTTCCTGGTAATCATTTTAACAAATATTACTGTGTCTATAAAGGACGTGTGTTTATTATTGTTGTTGTTTATTATTATTATTATTATTATTGTGTATATAAAGGATGTGTAAATGAACTATGAATTCTAAAAAGATAATTGAATAATTCATGCTTTGTAGCACATTTTAATACTGTTTTTATGTTACTAAAGTACACAATTTGAAAATATAGCACAAAATATTTCTATTATAGAATAAAACCAAATAAATAATATAAACCTTTTAGATTAAACCAACTGTTTTGTTCAATTCCATTCAAAAAGGGGAGAAGTTACAGAAACTGGAGCCTAACGTATTGAAAGCTTCTGGCGCAGCTAAGCTTTGATCGGCTTTTCATAAATAATAAAATACATATCTGTAAAAGAAGATCGATGCTTTTCACACACTGACATATTTCACATCATACTGATACAAAAATCAGTGTTTATCTGCTCAGTGTTACAACTGAAATCTTAAAGAGTTCAGAATTGGTTTAGAGTCAACAATGAGAAAGCATGCACCTTTGCCCTCATCCCTTTTTGCTTTAAGATACTTCATTTATTGTGATTTTAATGTAACTTTTCAGACACAGTCATACAACGTATGACATATACCATACCTTAAATGTAGAAAGTCCATAAAGTCTTGCAGTGTGAACAGTCACTTGTGAAATATTTGTAATGTTAGATATAAAATCCTCAAGGTATTTACAGGCTTGTTCCAGGTGTGTTGTGTTTATGATGATTTGGACAAGCTACAAGAGACAGAAAATCCTGATTTTATCACCTATTGTCATTTGATTTCATAAGTGGTTACTGCCTTCAGCAACAATGCTACTAGAAATTATTTACAGTATACCAGGCTACTACCTATTAACTGTTACTTTTCAAGTCTGCTTTCAAATACCACTAAGGGATAATACTAAGGTTTACATAGAAATTATGCAATTTTAAAAAATGAAGAATTCAGACACCTACTTAGTGAAATAGATAGATATTTTAGAATTAGAAAGGAAAAATAAAGGAAAACATATTACCAAAAAACATTTCACTGATCTTTGCCATAAAAATCTATGTATTTTCGGGGAAAAAAAAAAAAAGTAAAAAAATATTACAACACTGTCTGCAGAATTATGCATTCTGAAGTTAGGAAATTTCAAAAACAACAGCTTGTCAACTCCTTCCCTCCCAGCAGTGGTAACAATCTACTTGAACATGATATAAATGTCTTTATAAGCAGGATCTACGTTTGCATTCAGTTCACAAATTAGACAATGTATATAATGCATACTACCCAAAATACCACTATATTATACCTTAATTTTCACTGCATAATGCTTGGCAAATTAAGTTTTCCCTTTTTAACATTTTTCTTGTAAAACATATGGACCTGATAATGAAACACCTCAAAAAATACTACTGAATATATTTTCATTGCCTTAGAAACATTCCCATACCTATTTCAAGAACACAGAAAACTACTACATCTCAGAAAAATTCTATGGCTTGTCTTAGTAACATGGCAATATATGATTTATGGAGTTCTTTGCTTCCAATTTTCTTCTTGATTTCCTCTATACAGAGGTTCTTGCAGTTTAAAAACAACATTCAATATAAGACTGCTTTAAAGGGAACAGTCTAAGTCCTTCTCAGTGTGATTCGGTAGGTATCTGCTGTCTCCTGACATTGCATGTACCTGCAGTGAATGCTCAGAGTGATTCACTGTCTCACCCAGTATTCTGTTCAGTAAACAAACCAACAATCCTGATGAAGAAACAACATGCAAAAAACCCTACTAAATTGCAATTACTATAGAAAAACTTTTATGTGTTAGAGTGAGCTTGAGAATTTAGATTTCTTGATCAGGTAGGTTTACTCTGAAACTACACAGCTCAGGTGAGAAAGATTTTCTTTCCCTCACCTTGTTCTTTTTTTTCCTAATAGGAAGAAAAAGAAACTCAACAATGTGCTACTAATTGCTAGAGAGGAGCAGAACACACAAACCATACTCCCTATGCAAGAAAATAAGTAAGTCTTTGGCTTACTTCTTGCAAATCTCAGTCTATAATATAGGAGACAGAACTCTCCCATTGTTATCTCTCCCTCCAAAGGCATCCCTGTGTAAATATACTTCCAGCTAGACCCAAGGCTGTATTGATATATGGATGCTTTTTTATACTTCTTTCATCTCTGTAAATATTCCATTTTAATTTAAACACTACTTGTTTTTCTTGCACAAATCTTACTACTTTAGTACATCCACAATTACAAGAATAGTTTCAGCACTAACTGCCTTAAACCCACAGTTTTGAGTGTGTATTTTGAAACTTACCTCTGTTAAACCTATATGAGGTTTTTTAATTAGGTTCTGTAAACAACTACTTAGAGTTCTTGTAAGCAGCAAATTTGTAGATTTTCTGAGCATATCATCTATTTCTGTTGAGCTGAAAAAAAAAGGGGTTTTCTTATAACTGTGCTGTACATGGCAATGATAATACTAAGTTACTTAATACTTAATATCTTTAATTTTCCCTGCAAAGGGAACTTTTCCTGTTAAGAATTCCCCATGTGCATTTAACTTCTGGTGCCTCCAAGTTTAACACAGATGAAAACACTGAGAATATCTCTTTCACTTACCAAATTATCCATTAACTGAATTTCAACACTGAAGCAAAACCTGTTATTTTTAGATTTTGGACATGTTTATTGACACAGCAGTTTGGAAAGAGTAATTTGTGGGTTTTAATGAGTTACTAAGGAGGTCAACATGCACTCATTAGTACGTGTAAATTATAAACAGTATCAATTAAGAAAGTGTGAAAGCAAGTCATTTACATTTCTAACAGTGGAGAAGTGGGTGACAGGCGACAAATACCTTCCAGACTTCAGATCTATGAATGTTATTCTATGTAATTAAAATAAAGCTTTTGAAGGTCACAAGTGTAAAGGAAATGGAAGAATCATGATGTTATCCATCAGAAAAAGGTGGGGTGGAAAAGGGAATGAGCATGTAGACAGCTCATATTGTTGCAGGAGAAATCATCGCTAAGGAAACTCAGAGCATTGAGAGAAGGAAAGACAGTTTGAAGTAATTAGGGACACTACACAATTATTTCTGAAATGGTCAGTATCAAAGTATATATTTTGAATCTTACACAATGTCAAACAAATAGAATATCTAGATTATTCAAACCAGTTAGTACTGTTTAAAAAAACCCAGTAGTGTTTTAGACTGCTTACCATGCCAAGCTATGTGAACCCACACAGACATACACATTGTGTATATAATATATGCATATGTAATTTATGCTATAGCATTGGGAATCATAGATTAAATATAAAGCACTATATACATAAATTGTATGTAAATTAACACAGAATCATTAAGGTTGGAAAAAGGCCTCCAAGATCCAAGACCAACCATCTACCTAACATTATCATAACTACTAAACCATGTCCTGAAGTGCCACATCTACACATTTTTTGAATACCTCCACCACCTCCCTGGGCAATGAACAAATGAAAGAAGCACAGCTACTAAGTACACAAGGAAATATATTTTCATTTTAATATATATTTTTAGGTTACCTGGAAGTTACAGGTTATCTTATAGTCATATTCATGATACTTGAAGCTTACCTGCGGTGAAGTGACTCTGAAAACTTAAGGCTCGCATAAATAAATTCCTTAACCTGGATATAAATCTGAGGCACTGACTGAGACATTGGAAGCTTCTTTGGAAAGGATTGCTGTAAAAATAAAAGATAATATTATCTTATACTTGAAACCAATTCTAAGGTCATCTTGGTATTAAACACAACAATTAAATAGCCACTTAACACTACCAGTATTTTAATCTATTTTAAGCATTGCTATTTTCAATCAAATACAGCTAGAGATGACTTCTACATATGTTTAACCAGTTTATGATCAAAATAGATCTTGACCACTTATTTAAATTACAATAAAGATTGGAGACTTCATGTAATTTAAGATCCCTCTGAAGAAAGCAATTTATAAACACAATTAAAAAACTGGTCTCACACTGCTTTTAATCTGAATGAACAAGTTAGAGGCAAGTGGGATGAGACATTCAAAAATGCTAACTTTTTTTTTTTTCCCAAAGAAAGCAGTACAAAAAAAACAAACCAAACCAACAACAAAAAAACCCAACCAAAACCAAAACTAAACAAAAGGCTTAAGAAGATCAGTACTTCTGGAATTTTCAAAGCATCCTGAGAATGTTTAGGCATGTGCATTTACTATCATATATTTACTTTCTCTCAGTAATTCACAAAACAGAACAGTCTGGATCCTTTTTAACAATTTGGATTAACATGTCAAAAATACTAGTAGTCTGTAAGAATAAAATCCTTCTTCTTCCTTCAATTTTAAAGCTGATTTTATATTTGGAAGGACAGAAAGAAATATATGCAATTAAATCTACACATACCAAATAGGTATTTCTGCACTGAATACGTAATTTTTGTAAACTGCAAAACAATTAATTTTCTGTTTATGACTAATGCATGAGAAAAGTAATTAACAAGTGGTATCATCCCTGGAGAATCCCATTTCTCTAAAAAAAACATTAATCAAGAGAAGCTCTACGTTTGTGTATTAAAAAAAAAAAAAGACAAAAAGGATTACCATGACATTCTCCTAATTATACCTCTTTCTATAAGATTAGGTGGTGGGGTGAGCACCAGGCTTTTGTGTCATTCAAACATTTTTAACAATAAAATTTACTTCAAATATGTGTTAATCTGATTTAAAGCATTATTTTTTTACAGATAAAACAAGTGCTATTACATACAACTATTTCAGATCGTCCACAATATTCTGTTAGGAGGATTTGAATTTTATATATTCAATGACCTAAGAGAGGCAATTCTCTACCCTCTACAGGAGGACACAACACTTTCTACCTGATTATTAGAATACGCAGAAAAACAACATAAAAACAAAAACCCACAAAAAATAGAGCCAGACAATCGTTTCACTTCTGAATACAGCAGGGAGTAAAATTAGAGGATATAATCAAACTATGATAGCTTGACACATTCCGTCTAAACAGCAGAGTGTGGACAAGACTCTTCTGTCCAGTCAGACTGGATTTGCTATACCTAGTAGGTTTTGGACATAATTCTGCCTAACATGTTGCAGGCATCTCCTATAATAAACTTACCTGTAAAATGTAAGTGTGATTCATCCTAACCTACAGTTAAAAATGAGACACTGATGCAGAGAAACAGATACTTTCAAAGATGAAATTCCCCTTAATCTGTAAAAGGCATCAGAGATGCATCAAATGGAATTAGCCCTCTGGGGTGTCTGTTCCTCTCTATCAAATACATAGGCTTCTTCAGTGACTAGCCCGAATTTACATATCTATTTTTAAAATATTTTATTTTTTTTAACACATCAAAATGCAGATTAAATTAACCCACCTAATATGATTTCCCAATGCCTGAGGCAACAAGAGAGGGGTGAGGTGGATGAGATTACAAACAGCAACCAATAGGAGTGAGGTTGGAGTATTTATAAAGCTTCCCCTCCATTCCTATGGATTCCTTGTTATCTGGTAACACATAAAGTAACACTGCTGTCTTTCTTTCAGAAAATACACTCAATGATCTTTCTCCCCTATTTGATTGCCTAGCTGACAAAACTTTAGGAACTCAACAATCTGAGACTTCAGCCAAATTTAGCAAAGGGGCAGAAGTCAACTAAACTGCTTCAAAAATTTCTAGACCACAAGAAAAAACAAACAACTCAGACTGCCTGATTTCTAATGATGTCCTTTGGCTTTACATACAGGTTTCAAAGCTCTTTTCAGAGATAGGCAAAAAAAGCCTCACCACATTTTCCCTGCTTTACAGATAAATTAACAGGGACAGAGAGGTGTGAAGTGTACTTAGCAGCACCATGCAGCTGGTCAACGACAGAGATGGGAACAGAATCCAACCCGATTCCTCGCTTTACTCTCAAGCTCACCAGCCCCAAAACTAAGCATCAGTGAGATTCTACCCATAAAATATCTAAAAAAGGGCCTGCTCACTATGAAATAGAAATCCCTCTCTGTGCCATAAACCTAAATGAACAATGCTGAGTACAGGGAATACATTTTCCTTCTAGTGAAATAAGAGCCAGAGCTTTGCATTAATCATACATATATGTAACTACACATGCCCATGCAAGTAATGTCCATGCACACGTGTTACTACATGAAACAGAGAATGAGACAGGCTAGCAGATAATTTTATTTAGTACAAGTTAAAAATCTCTGCAATTGCTAAATAGTATCCAAGGTGTGGTATACTTCCAAATCTGTAAGGGATTTTCATTCTGTTGATCTCATTTTATTTTTTTAATGGCTAAATAAGTGAGTATGATTGAGGAAAGCATCCAGAAAGCACTCAGGGGTCTTACTCAATTTTTTTTTTTTCCTTTTATTTTCCATCTTAATCACAATGACATACACTTGTTACATTTGCCTGGTAAATTCCTGATTAATCATGGAATTAGAGCATCTTTTTACTTTTTCAGGCACGAGTAATGATGGATCATGTATAAATTGACCTTCCTCTACAACAGGTATTCCCACTGTCATGTCATTCTTTGATTTACTTCCCCTCTACAGGCTCCATCATGAGCCTGTTATTTCATGAGTATTTGATGTTCTCCGTGTGCCTCGCTTAGATACCACTGCTACATACAGTCAATAGAGATGATTCCAATAACTTCAACTAGGTATTGCTACAGTGTTATCTAAGTACCCTTTGGACTTTCCTACTAGTCAAATGCCTATACTAAAGTCTAGAGAGCTTGGGAACCTAAAGTAGTCAATTTAATTTTAAGGTTTTCTATTATACAGTGTAACATGTTTGAAGATGAGAACATACTAAACACCTGTCTGTGAAAGGACTTTGCAGTGCAAGAATGGCTGAGGCTATGAAAGAATATTCCATTTGAATTCCAGTATCAAGATTTATTTACAGTCCCTTCACGTTTATTGTGCCACACATTATAAAACACAAATAATTAATTTTAAAAAGGGAATACCAAAGTTCCTGTCTCTAACTGATCCCTGTTTTACATGTATTTTACAATACCAAAGCATATATGAGTTACTAAACCAAACAAGTTGCAACAAAATATAACTAAAGACAGACTGTATTAGAATTATAATTACAATTACATAAACCCTGTATCAATTAAACTGTATTATTAATTTGTTTACAAAACAATGGGTTTCATTATTCACTCAACATCAGAGCAAATGACTAAAGCTTTAATTTTCCTATTTACTTATGACTAGATAATTACACACAAAGATGATTTAGCCTCAATCTACCTAGCTTTTCACATTTTAATTGCTTTTTAATTATAAAAATCATTATCGTCCCAAATGTCCTTAATTGGATTTTGGCAAACTTCAATAACTTAAAACTTTTCCTTACCTTATCAAGTTCTGGATCTTGAAAAGGAAATTTACTTATAATTATTTTGTATTCCTCTTCATTTGCTACAGGAATAGGGCTGTAGTTGTCCACTTCAAAAATATCCCTGGTGAATTAGTTAATAAAGTGAATAAAGTTTAGGACATGAAACTACTTATACTATTTTACATTTATTTACATTTTTTAGCACTAGAAATTTTACTACCACACTTAGGTGTGCAGCTTCAAAAAGTTATGAGCTGCAATCGCCATAGTTTCAGACACCCAAACTATTTTTAGATTAATTTGAAAGTACTTTGTATATGCTAACTCTTTATGTTGCGTCTAATCATAGAGAAAAAAACAACTGAAAACATTTTAATATGTATTATTCAAAGTATAATTCAGCAAAGGAACTTAAGATAAACTAGTCTACTCCACAGTAAACCATAATGAGATACTTATTAGTTACAGTAGCCTACACTAAGGCAGATACTCAGTGTGCCTCGGGTAGATACCGCTGCTACATAGAGTCAACAAAACGATTCCAAGAACTTCAACTAGGTATGGCTACAGTGTTATCTAAGTACCCTTTGGACTTTCCTACTAGTCAAATGCCTATACTAAAGTCTAGAGAGCTTGGGAACCTTATGTAGTCAATTTAATTCTAAGGTTTTCTGTTATACAATGTTAAATATTTTACAGCAAATAATTTCTGCACATTTTGACATTGCCCCTATCTGAAAACAGGCTTTGGCATGCAGTCTCAGGCTGCTGTATTCCTGAGTTACTCAATCAAATGATTCCAAGGAATAGGTGGAAAACAACCCAGATTAAAAAACCCACAAAGATGTACTGGCAGTGTCAGTCTGTCAGGGAGATACTTGTATCACCTAACTGTAAACCTTAAGACAACCTAAATTAGGAATGTAATGCCCTATTGGAAAATCTTACAGTTATTAGATTCCTAATAAAATAACAGATGTCTCTCTCCTGCATGGTTCTCCAGTAACATCCTTTTGGAGACCTTCCTTTTCCCCATTAACTACAGAAGCAGTACTTGACAGCACTTCTCCTAAATATTAATTACATGTGATAAATATCTATACAACCCAAAATTCATACACAATACTAGATGAATTGATTCTTCCAGAATTATAATTCCATCAAAAAACCTTGCAATAAGACAAAACCAATGGAAGTAAAACAAAAGGCACAATCATTTAGAAATACTAACCTGAACAATCCAGACCACTTTTTAAGAAGTGTTTCATTGTATTGGTCTCTTATCTCAAATAGAAGATCAAATAGTCGATTTACAGGAAAACCATAGCCCTGAAGTATAAGAATTAAAACAGTGGATAATTCAATTGCTATTGCATATTATTCAATCTTGTCACTTCTATAAAGCAAATTATACTCCTTGAAACACACCTCTACAGTCAGTATATGTTAAATTATTACTAAATACTTTAAGCCATGGTTTTGGTTTTCAAGCAGAAATTTGCCCCATTTCCCTATAACATTTTAACTTTCTATTTACATGTATAGCTAATCTTTTTTATCAGTCTGTTAAACATTGCAAAAATACTTGTCAATGATGTTCATTTGGTCTTTCATCTAGAGAATTAATGATAACTGGAATGACAGTCTTCCTTAAGATCAGAAGTAAAGCATTTATAAAACACAAAACCACAATTTACAAAGCAAACATTAATTTTGCACAGATATTAATAACTGGATGCTAGCTGAATAGCCTAGAATGCACATATTAAGCTGATAATACTGAAAAAGAGGAACCAAGGCAATAAATACATATATTTTAAAAATATTTTTGTGCAATTTTGTTCCTGATTCATAGAGAAGATTCAGGAAAACTCAAAGCATTGCATTTAAAGGAAAAAACTTACTCTGGGAATTTCAGTTAAATTACTAATATAGTATGTACCTGCAAAGTATCAGCAAATACTACAATGAGATTCTTCAGTTCCAGAACAAGGTCAGGATCACTGCAATATGACTGAAAGTGACAAATTCTATTGTTGTTAACAGGATTTAAAATAGGAGATATATGTTTTCAAAGAATATTATCACAGAAGATTAAGTGCTCCAGCTTTATCCCTTCACCTGAGCAGCTGTCTTAGGAGTAACAAACAATTGAGACTCCCTTGTCTTCGCTTAGACCAGCTACATAAAAGTATTTGTTACATTTTAAAATGAACTATCAGTAGTATCAAAGCTCATAAAATGTAATTTAAAATATGAAATTCAATACATATCAGCATGTTGTACTGAGATTCAAAATCACCAAATTACATTTATTTCAGTGGAACATAAGTGGACATAAAAATGCTCTGCTAAATCAACATCAGAGAGGTTACCACAGGACATTCATTTGAACACTAAGCTTGGGTCTACCTATTGCTAAACCCCAGTTTCCCAGCTGTATGGAGAAAACAATGTAAAATGCTTGCTAAAGTTCAAATTACAAAATTTATGGTAAAAAGACAATTTTTTTTTCCCCTGCTGCTAAAATACTGTCTGTTGATCTTTAGAGATATGCAGTCATACAACTAAGGCTTTCACCTCAGCTTCACTATTTCAAATACCTGAAAAAGTGAAAAAATATTTATATTAAAATAATTTAAAGCAGCATGAGATTATTAGTTAGAGACTATATACACCTGTTTAACCTTTAATTTTTGCTGTTAGCATAATGAATGTGGGTTTGGTTTACAATACCTCATAAGAGAACATACAGTTATTTAAACATTAATGCATACTAGGATGACATTAGATTGTGACAGAAGTGGTTTTGATGGGAGTTTCACATTTAGAGAAGAACTACCGATCAACAACATGACAAGACACTAAAGAGTTCTTTAGAGATTACACTTTTATTCCTTAAAATACCAAAGTATTTAGCTTAAAAATATATCTTTCTCTCTCAATTTATTCCAGTCCTCTCAAACGATTTCAAAAGTAAGATAACATCTCATGTACCAATGATCTGTAAAAGTCTTATGATAAAACTATAGTCACGAGTTGAACTTTTCCCCCCATTTTTCCTTAGCATATATGAAATGTAAAATAGTCCTCAAATTAAAGACTAATTGTAGTAAAGATAAAATTGCACAAAGGAACCATTCCTAGAGAACATTAAAAGAGGAAAGATAAAACTCTACTTTTTCCAATAGCAAAAGTTATACCAATAGTAAATTCTGCAGCAATTTACTATCAGTCAGCCTGAGCGAACAATGGTATTCCACCAGTTTTTACCGAGGAGCAAGAAATACCATCAGCATCATGGGAGCCAAGGTAGAAATGTAACTTTAGGAGACACACTTTGAATGTACTGAAATACTCAGTTGATACAGAATTTGCCTAACACCTTTACTTCCAAGATAAACATATTACTAGTATAGCATTGAAGAGAGCTCCAAGGGTTTTGCTAGTGGAGTTTATTTTGGAAACACTGCGTTTGGAATGATAATTAGGAACATTTCCTGGTGGTGCTTTCAGTGCTGAACTATTCAATCTGATCTAATGAAGAGGTCAGTTGAGACTAATGAGGAAGGATTGCAATAATAACAGCAGATTAACTCTGCATATTCTAAACTGCTGGACTAAGAGAAGGTTTGGAAGACCCAGTGAGTTGTAAATCAGTGGAGGATTATGCAAATAGCCCATGGCTGCAGATCACAGCCTGATACTGTTGGGAAAAAACAAAAGCTTGGCAGGCTCCCTCCCAAATCTGAGTAATTTTTAATCACAAGGAAAAGAAAACATGAGAGAGGTGTAATTTTTCACTTTGTTACTATCCCAGCTTTATATATAGACCCCTGAAGGAAGAGGATTTAAACTGCAATACCAGTAAGACTTTTTACTTACTGAATGTGTTCTAAGAACAGCAATGATCTTGGAAAGGGCCATGTTCCAGAGTTCATCGGTGTATGTTCTAGTTACCAATCCTTGTGTTACATGTAAAATGTGGTCTTCTACTACAAAGAAACTAAAACAAAATAATACTTAAATTATTGGGTTGTTTTCTAATATTAGAGCAAACTCTACCCTTTCACACACAAGCACAGTCAAACCCTTCCCCAGTTGAGCAGTGACACTTTGGTAGGTTTGGTGTTCTAGCTTGCCCAGCACTAAATCAATGTGAAAAGCTTGTTTCATGCCAGCTGAAGCCCAGGCTGCTGGAGGGTCCTTGTGGGGCACTGTACTGATAGGATATGGATGCTCTTCCTCACTCAGATCCGTCTACCACCACCCGCATGACTGTGTGGAAACTGAATCTTGCAGAAGAAAGTTATCAGACAATGGGAGAACAAAGGGTGAATTGAGAATCAATATAGTAAAACTGAAATAAATCTTTGCTTAGAAAACTTACCCTACAATTTGACTGAAGTATCTTCTATAGCCTTCTACTGTTTCATGCTTTCAGTGAAAAAGAAAACAAGTTTAGGAATAAAAAATACCACTAAGTATTAGCTACAATCCAAGTCAATGCAAAAAAGTAATGGTTACCATGCTTGACTGTGGCTGCAGAACTAATCGTGCTTGTTTCCTTCTTTGTTTTCTGTAGTAATTTTCAAATATTTCTCCATCACCCTAAAACAAGACAAAAGTAATTAAAATAAGAATATTGTCTCAGTATGAAAAAGGTCCTTCTTAAATTAAGGGTAGAATGCTTTTAAGCTAAGACACATATTCTGCATTTATTCCACACGCTGATCTCCAGTTGACATTAGCAGAGTTTTGCACAAATGAAATATGCAGAAATCATCCTTTTATAAGTAGCCTGCAGAATGTACTGTAAATAAAAATTTTGCTCATGTGCCTAGATTTTGTGAAACAATATTATGCATTATAAGCAATATTTATGCTTTTAAACTACAGCTTTCAGAGTATATTAATATTTATAGACAAGGCTTATTACTTATTACTCTATAGCTGAAACTCATTTTTTTCCTAAGACGTTTCTCTAGGTTATTCAAGAAACTAACTGCACTGTAAAATTAAGTTACAAAAGTGGTTCTATACATATATAATACATCTGAACACTGTCTGCATTAACTCTGCCTGAGGGGAAAACAAACAAACAAACAAACAAACCCCACATTAGATTTATTTAATATTTGCTTATTCTCTTTGGAATTGGTAAATACGATGACTGTGGATTTGGATTTTTCTCCTATCATGGTCCTCAGAAATACAATACCCTTGGTGCCTAATGATTATATTGTGAGGAATTCAAGTGACATCCTACCCATCTCATTAAGATGACCATTCAGTAGAAACCATCTGTCTATTTGAAATCCGCGCTACATTGGCTCATCTACCTACTGAACACAATGTAATTTGTATGCAAGCAGAATAAAGCAGCTTAGCATGTTTAAAGTTTGCTTTTACTTCATGAGGCTATTATTAGGCCAGTGCTATTTAGAATTCCATTACTTGGGCTTCCAAAAAAATTTAAAAATCTAATTATTACAGAGACTGTATATTACTAAGGCACTGTTATATACATAACTCCTTTATAAGATATAACAAATGAAGCTTAAATTTAGTATTTATACTTTGCAGTATGCTCTAATTCACACTAACACATACTGATCAGCCATACTAGCCATCTACCTCCAGCCCAAATATTCAATGCTGTTTTCAGACACACAAACACATCTCTACTCAGTCCTGACAAGCTTCTCAAGCAAAAAAGTGTAGCTCTTCCCAAATCCACACCAAAAATGGAGACATAAAATATTTTATCATTATTTATAGACCATGTCACTCTATTCAGTCAAGACCAACAATCTGAGCATATCAGTTATTTAAACAGATGTTCAGAAGCAATCGGTAGAATAAAGCAACAACGCTGATGATTTACTCACTGAGTAAGCAAAGGAAAGGTAAAGTAAAATATACCAAAGCAATGTATTTGTTTTGTTCAGCTTCCATAAATTCATGAGATTATATCAATATAATAGTAATTCAATTCAGCTTGGGTTATAAATTCTAGGAATATTCCTCATATATTAAGTGTTGTTTCACAACAGTTGCATTTACTTTTCTGCTATATAGCATTTAGTTAAAAGACAACATTACATGCCAAAGGGATTAAGCGTGTTTTGACCAGAATTTAAATATACAGTGTCTCACACAATATAAGGTCTAAAAAAAGCTCTTTACATATTGCCCAGAATTTTCTAGTCTACAGAAGGGTTACTTGTCGATAAATACAGTCTATGTTTGGTATGTATGCATCTTGCAAACACCAGGTTGCAATCACAAGCTATGTAGTATTCTGAGGTATAAAAATCCTGCTTTCTTCTTAAACGTAAAGGAACAGAGTAGAAAATTTCTGTCCTGCACAAAAATAGAGTATTTACTACAGATTTGTAGCAGAGAGTGAATTCACTAAGGAGGTGACATTCACTGTAAGTCCTTGATACAGAAATGTAATGAATAGACACTTGGTATCAACTCCCCTCCTTTGCTGTCATCATGAAGATCTCTGAACTGCAAAAGAGATGGTTTACAACGGGAGATAAAGAAGACTCCAGGAAGTGGTTAATGCGCAACTCGTAATAAGGCTACCATGGCTTATTAATTAGATTATGTTGGCAGGAAACACAGAAGCCCCATTCTGAAGACATCGACAACCTTTTCTTGATACCAGAGAGCACTCCAAGTTCTTTTCTGTACCCAGTAAATGTGGGTGCAAGCCCAAAAAGCCTATCTTTGGATCAAGGATCCAAGATCAGGATCCTTGACAAAGGCAAAAACATAATCACATATTAATTTTAAATGCCATCTATCAATTTTTCTTTCTCTTATCATACTAAAGGAAGAATAAGCAGATACTGTCAACTGGTGCATTTAACTTCACACATTCTTTTTCACTTATTATTTCACATTTATTTCCTCTGTAAAAAGAAATGGTTCATGCTTTTTTAATAGTTCTGTCAGCCTGTCTTTTATTGAGATGAATAATTACTGATGCTTTTGTTTGGATTCCTTCAAAACAAAACAAAACAAAACAAAAAAAAAGGAAAAAAAGAAACTAACAGTGAAATAATACTTTAAACATGTTACACAGCTGCAAGGATTCAATAAAAAGAAGATAATCCAGCCTGAATGCTGAAGCCAGGTCCATCCGAGATTGTAGGATTAGCAATACTTAAATGTGCTTCATCTATATGCCCCTGACATTTATTCTATAAGTAATCTGACTTCAAAAGTAACTGAGACATAGGAAAGGTGAGAAAATAATAAATAATTTCTTACCAAGTTTAAAAAAAAAAAATCTTATCCTTGCTTCTGCACTGTATCTCTTTTACAGCAGCTAAAGCAGTTGTGTCTCTGCCACTGAAGCCAGTCTAACCTGCCTCAGCACAGCCTGTCACAATCTCAATTTTTTTCTCTACTATTCTGATTTCCACGAGGTTCAGCCTGAGTCCGTATTGATCATATCCCCCAAAACGTATGAGTAGCATGGAACACGTGGAGGAACTGCAAAAGTCCCAGTACCACTATTGAGGCAGATATGCATATTTTACATTTATTCTTAAGAACATTTATGTAATTAGTATCTTGCTTTTTGTCATTTATTATGCATATTAAAATAAAGCATGCAGTTGTGCCCCGAGTAGCTATACTCAACCCATCTCAGCTGGTTCATCTACAACTACTACTACTACTACTAGAAACAATATGCTTGCTTGCTTGGGAATTCTTACAGAGTATGAAAAATAAGAAAATGAACATTCAACTCCAAAAAGTAAAATATCTTTGGGGTCACCTTAGTACATACCAAAACTGAGTAGATATGCAAACACCTATAGACTGGAGAAAAGTCTACAAGATCTTGGGCAGTTAAAACCTGAAGAAGGAAAGAAAAAAGAAAAGTACATAAAGTATAAAAAGTATATAATCTGCAAAATGTGATACATTACCAACAGAACTTGTCCACTTAATAAGGACCCAAAAAATAGATAGGTTCTATTACAAAGGGATAGATTAACTGCTTGACTCCCCTCTTCCTCTGCACTAGAGTATTAGATTTTATTTGTGTTATAAGACCAGAATTCTTTCACTCTGTTTTCAGAACACCAGATTAAAAGGTCTAAGTACTCACCATTTTATTCAGTTTATGAATACCAACTATTTGATAGCTGAACGAGTTCTAACACAAGCTGAAGTCCTCAACACAGGAATGCTGGCTTTAGCAATAGCAGAAAACTCCAGTGAGCAACATATTACTAACACTAGGCAGATAATGTATAATATAAACTGCAAGTGAATTCCAGAATAATTACAAGTTCTATCCAACTGAATGTCTCCAACTGTGACGTGAAAGCTAGCATTAATACAATTAATATTTTGGCACCATTTTTCACCCTAAAATGCTGATCTGGACTGGTGTCCCTTGAAGGTAGCCTCTGGTTCTTCCTAACTAACAGAGACTATCTACAGACAGTGTACTGCAAGTTTTGCTCAATAAACCTACAAAATTCACTTTAAATAAGATGTACTGATGTAGTATAAAGTTACCTCTTCTTCATGTTCATCCTCATCTTCAAATGTTCGCTTCAATGTAATTTCATTCTTTGATTCCAAAATTCTGCTTCTACCTAAATGCATATTCCGACCATAGTTTACATTATTCTGCTTCTGAAGAGAGGTAGTAAAAGTTTTCTGCTGCTGTGCCTGTTTTAAGAGTATAACGAGGGATGTAATACAAATTTCATCACTGATCACTATTATGCTATGACATGAAAAACAGGTGGTGCTATTGAACACACATCAGTGTAACTGCAAGGTGTGTGTCCTCAGCCTACACCAATGACTCTGTCTTTAATTGATTTGGGATGAAAAATGAGTTTGATAGCTAATTTCTGCATATTTTTTCCCTAATGCCAAGAATATGATTTTAAAGGTATAAAGAATAAAAAAAGTAATCTGTAATTTTCCTGATCATAAACAGTAAATAGAGAATTGATATTTAAATGAAGTACAGTTACAATAGTTTGCAGCAATTAGTTTGCTATCTTCAGTTAAGCCTGAGTGAGCAGTCGCCTGCAGAATTCAGATACATTATATTGAAAGAAATGCAACAAGGTAACACAGTATAATCTTGCAATTAATTTTCATTTATAATAATCAATGCTACATTTTACAAGAGTCTTAGATGACAAAATGGAAACCCAGCCTCAACTTGGCTCAACAAGAAGTCAAATGAAATCTTTATTTACTCTTCAGATAAGTTTTAACAGCATTAGCTGCCTTAAAGCTTGTCCAGTAGCAGTGGTTTGAAGTGCCAGACCATTTTGTGATTGAACAGGCAAAAGCTCCAGCTGCCCCAGACTCCTCTTGGCTCTCACCTCAGTCCTTCGTACTAGTAGTACTTTAGAAAGATCTACACAGTTATCCTAACACATATTTTAGTCTTACTCATTCTTGACAGCTGGCCAGATAGGCTGCTCTCTGCTTCAGTGTAGTAGCTGCAGAGTTACACATTGCCTAGCAGCTGACTACTCAAAGTTTTTCAAAATTTTCTGCAACTTGAGATAATACAAAATTTCTCCTTTCTTTCCCAGTGAAGAAACTACCTCATATCTAGGACACAGATACATATTCGGAAAGTTTGATGCTATTTGGTGTCATAATGCTGCTTCCTGTGTTAGCCAGGGACCACTAGAATTGACAACTTCATGTCCAGAAGAAACTACCCAAGATGTTAGCAAGCATTTCACAGCTCTCTGTCTTTTGTGTGATGACTATAACCCTTAGACAAATCTTTTGGGCTAACCTGAGACTATTGACACTGGTCTGATCAGAAATTTTGACACTGGTATTTTCAAGACCTGTTAGGTCAGCTTACCTGCTTCATGGCAGTTTCCCCAATTCTGTCAGAATGCTTTCGAATACTCTCTAGGAAATCTTTGAGATCTGACATGGATATTTCTTTTATTTCTTCACGTAGTTTTGGAAGATTTTCTATCATTATTTGGCAAAACCGGTATTGGCTAACTCTAGGAAGATACAGATTTTCTAGCTGTTCCATTGTTTTTAAAGCAGAATAGTATCTATAAAGAGAATAAAATAAAATGATGTAGCTTCTTATATAATTCTAATATCAAATATAGGATATCAATATAATGTATGCAATCAATATACATTTAATTAAATTACTCTGTTCTTAGAAAAATTAAGAAACAAAAGGTCATCCATGTGATGCTTTAGTGTGGAGAAAAAACACAGTTAACTGTCAGAGTGATTCAGTCAAGTCAAAATTTTAAGTAGGCTCCCGTGGTGTTATTAGCTGTTATGATCAACAGAGCTCTAACGCCACATGGAGCATCCTGCAGAACGGTGGCACTCAAGTCCTAACCACTATTTCCTATTCTACATTGAATTTATTAGTTTAACGAGTTCTTTTTGCCGAAACACAAACTGCCAAAATTGTAGTATATGCACCAAACAATGAAAAAAGTCTTGGAAAAATGTGCAATAAACAAGCGGCAATAAAGAGAAACACCATGATCAACAAATCTGTGTAGTCAGCAGGTTAAAAAGAAGGGCAGGAAACAGGTTAAACATGAATAGGAAAGCAATTAGTTGTAGATGTGACACTAATTTTCCTTTATGCAGTATTCTTACCAGCCACTCAGACCAGGAGGCTTTTTGAAAAAATGCATTTAGTTTGGCCTATTAGACCAGAATAAGGTGAGGTGATGCCTTCTAGCTTGGTCTTGAAAGGGAAAAGCAGAAAAACTGAGATCAGACTCAGTTAACTTGCTGATAGTCCCAACCCTTTCCACAAATAAAGGGTAACACCATTAGATAATTTTTATCTTTTCCTACTATAACCTTAGTTCCTTTGTCTTCCTGAAAGTCCTACGCAACCAGTACTGGAGAATTACCAAATCATTTTGAAAGGGAAAAGCTGAATATGAGCAAAGTCCCTTCAAACGTTCAAGGAAACCTGGAAAGGTTTCCCTTCCATATCTTTCGCTTCCTGATATTACTTTGTAGCTATAGTGAGTAAACACTTTCAAACTGAAATACAGTTCAAACTCCTGGCTCCCCTTCTGTAGACAATCAATAATAAATTATTAATACTACAATCATAACTTCTTGTTCCATTCTGAAATAAACATATTGCTTCAAATTTTCTCAGTTGAGACATTTCTAAGCTAACAATTCAGCATAGCTGGAGGATGGGAAAAATCTCCTCTTTTATTCTGTAACACAACTGTTTTCAGGAGACTGCAAATAAAGAGGTTTCAAGTGTAAATTAGGAGCTTTTGTTTATTATATACTTGGTTTATATAAAATATACATAAGGTGACAGGAATGTTGCAGATAAGAAGGGGTCTGGGGGGTTTATGTGTGTGGTTTTGGGTTCTTTTACATAGTAAATGACCAAGAGTGCCACATGGTGAGACTTCTGGGAAATAAAACCATAATAGCATCAAAATCATATGAAAGGTTTTTATTTAAATTATACGGATCAGCTTATCAGAACACTGTTAGTTCATCTGGAAGGTTTTTGACTGCTGTCTCTAAGATCAGAATTAACATAATCCATTTTAAATCCATTCTAGAGTCCCTTACTAATTATATATATATGGAGCTCAGGATCTTGCTCTTTTAACATCTGTTCTGATAAAGCACTGAGGTCTTATAAATTTGAAGGTCATCTGCAGGTCAGAATTTAAAATACTTTTAAAAGTATTACATATTATTTCATGGAATGATGTGTTTGTATATTTTGCTTTAAAAACATTTTGTGGATTTATTTCAATGTTGAAGTTTTGGACAAAAATATTATAACTTCCCATCATATAGTACCAATCATATAAGGTAAAGATTGCCCATTTGATTATATTAAAGTATCTTCAATGTTATTTTTTTCAAATAAATATAGCAGTACTCTGTCTATTCTTCTGAGCTAATCCTGTAAGAATATATTCCCCAATGCAAAAATTATAATGGAAGCTTTGAAAATGAAGACACATTTGAAACACCAATGGATGTTATATGATAAGAGTGTGCACAACTGATCCATCTTGTCATCAAAACCAGAAAACTGTAAGATGCATTTTACTAACATCTCTAAACCATTAAAATGGAAACTTCCAAAACCAGCAAGTAGGATTGGAAAACAAAACAAAACAAAAGAAACCCCAAACAAATCAACCCAGAAGATTAATATTAGTGTTTTGCATCATCTTATTCTAAAATGGAGCGAGAGTTTTACAAAAGTTTTACAAAACATGCAAGTCACAGGCACAAGAGTAGTCAGGTCTGTATTAGAGTTTGAAATATCAACACACAAAAAATCCTAAAGAAAAAGAAAGTGACCATTACTTTAGTGTACTTGAAGTATTAAGTTGTTTTAAATGAGAGAGTCATTCAGAGGCAGTTAAGAGAAAGTGTAACTTCCTAAAAAAGCCCCATCAAGTTAAACTAGAGAGTCAAGAAGCTACACAGTACAGGAGGAAGATGAAATCAAAGGCTGTGAATTTTACTGAGAATGGTGTATTTGTACTCAAGCCCTTCTTAGTAAAGAAACATACAGTCATGTCTCATAATTGCCCATTGAAAAAAAAACCCAAGAGACAATAAACTTAAAATTCTCATTTTATTTAAGGAAATAATTTAAAATAAAAAATAGTAGTGTTCCTCAACTTTTGTGCTTCCCTCAGAGGCAAATAATGTATATTCCTGCTTCCTACATCTCCATTGAGTAAATATGAAATTGTTTTTCACTCTACCAAAAAAACTAAGGGAGTTCATGGGAACTTTTCAATATTACTGAAAATTCACATCCACAGAGATCTTGGAACAACTACATACTTGTTTTCAAATCTACTTGCCTTAGCAATTCTAAAACTAACTTTTAAGTTTCCCCATCAATTTTATCAGTTGCCCCAAAGGACAGTGAACTGAGATCAAGGCACTACTAACTCTGAAACTTCTTTAAAGTGAGGCAAAAGCTCCGTATTTCTGAAAATCAGATTAAAAGACTTGCTCTGTAAAAAAACATAAGATCTGTGGAACACCTTCTTCAGCCATAACAATGTGGTAGGAGATTTATTTTTTTTTAAACAGAAGTAATTGAACAAATAAGGTTGTGAGAATGGTGAGAAAGAAAGCAGCTTCAGTATCAAATATATATTTTGATGGTTTTTTTTGCCAGATCCATGGTATTCCCAGGAAGTTTTGATTTGCAGTTGGTAAAATCTAGTGCTTCATTTTGACATGGTTCCAAAACAAAGCAGAAAACCAAAATCAAATCACCATCCATTTTATCTGTTCCAATATCTTTCCATTCAGACATCAGTAGAACCAAATAAAATAAACTATGAAGTTTTCCTTTTTGCATCCTTTATGGCTTAAGGTTTATTTGAATGCTTGGAAGGTTTATGCAGAGAAAAGCTGCATTACTGTCTCAGTGAGATTTAGTAACCTAAATAACTAATCAACTCTGTCTTTCCCACAGTTTGGAAGAAAGCTTATAAAGGTCATAAAACAAATCCAAGTTTTTCAGGGAAAAAAAAAATCTCACACTGAAAGACCATACTCTTTCCTTAGTCATCCTCAAAGATTTGAGATGGCTCAACAACCTTAGGAGACTGATTTATGTAATTGTTTTCATGGTACTGTGGTTTCTTTTGGTTGTTTGTTGGTTTTTGGGTTTTGTTTTTTTTTTTTTAGGTTGGTTGGTTTTGCTTTTGTTTTTTCATTGTTGTTTGTGTTTTTTTAGTTTGGTTTTGTTTTGGGTTTTTTGTAGTAATCATTGTGGAAGGAGACTTGCAAAACCACCAGGTCTAACAATTCCCAAATAGACCACAATCACCTGAAGCAGCTGTGAATTTTCACCAGAGACACACATCAAAATCCAGACATGCAGGCCATGGTAGTAGAGCTGTACAAAATATGTGATGATCTTATTTCTGACTTAAAGATCTAGGTAGTTCAGTCTAAACGCACAGCCCCCACTAGGTGTTTTGGAGAGCAGTGGAGAAACCACACCTCTCCCATGTGCTTCCTCAGCCAAGATTTTAAACCCTCCATACCTCTTTCAAGTTAACTGTGTCTGTTTAGGGCAGATTCTGCAGTTACTTCCTCTCACAACTATAGTTCTTGTCAACTTGTGTTATCCACGGCTCAGGAGACAGATAAATAGGATACAGAGCCTTTCACCTCTAGGTCATCAGTTCAAATGTAGCCCATGTTTGTATGGACCAAAAGTTGCTATCAATAGATGGCTTTTTGGACTCCTCAGTAAAACTCCATTCCATCTGGATAAACCAGCCGGTATTTCAGACACAAAATCCTGCATTATCTTAAAAGGCATCTGCCATGAAGAAAAGGAAATGGATTTCCAACCTTTATCCTAAAATAACTGTCCCCCAAAAATATAAAATATCCATACTTCCATCTTCTCTTCCTTTAAACATTAGAAACACTAGTTTTATTTACAGTGCAAGCCCCTAAGACAATGGAATAATGAAAACATATTCTAAAAGGCTGCAAGCAGAGAAATTCATAAGAAAACAGGTCTCCTTTTATAAGACCAATTAAAGCTTTGCTGCAATAACAACCCTCCATGAAGGTTTATGAGGAAAAAAATATCTTTGCCTAAAATAAACATTCCTCATTGTTTTGTTAAGACAGGGATTGTGAATACTCCTCTGTCAGACTCTTGCAGGAAAGCTTCACAGCAAAACTAAGGAAAGTCAGTTTTGAAATTCCTTGTGTCTGCACACAGAAGTTACCAGGTCTTTGCACTGCTTTTGCTTTTGCTCAATCACATCATGATAAAGGCCAGGATACATTCACTCTTTAAATTTATTGCCTGCTAAGCTACAAGGAAATCACCATTTGAATTACCTGCAAGTTCCACAGGATAGCCACCTCTAGGCTGTATTACAGACAATCCTAAGTCACAGGCAAAGCACTAACTGTATCATAGCTAATGAAAGAGATATCAGAGCTGGAGCAGTAGCCTGCAGCAGAGCCTAAACCTTCTGTACTTCATGTGATTTTAAGGTATGGTACATCAAAGCTATGGCATCTCACCTCTCCCTTAGATCTTTTTATGATGTGACAATGACATGTCCAAACCCCTCAATTCAGTATACTGCCCTTTGACTTTTAAGACTTCCTGTCTAACAACTCCTTCCACAGGAAAATTATCAGTTCTTAATCCCTTAAATAATAAAATTTAGTTTTAAATCTAAAGAGTATTAGTGATTTCTCAGAAAGCACATGAACCATCAGGAGTCTCTACAAAACTACTAGTGAACACAGAGTCGAAATGTTAATGGCAATCTGCAATTTTATCCCAGTGCTTCCATATTTTCAACATAGAACACAACGCTTTCTACGGAAAGTGGTGAGATTCAGTCAGTACCTGCTGCAGTCGCTGACCAGAGCAGCAAGGGTGCTAGACTATTTACAACTTTATGCTGAGCTGCTCCAAGACCTCTGCAACAATGTGCTGCCAGCTACTCTAAGCAGATGTCATACCAGTGCCCTGTTCAGAGGAAACAGTGTACAGGAGTTCAGCTGATAAGATCTACAACAGTGGTTCACATTTAGCAAATTTTGATCGGAGTAAGAGCCAGCATTGTACTGTAGCTATTTGGTTATTCTTAAAGCTCTTACATTTCTGTGGAAGACCTCTCATGCATGCACAGGTATCATATAGAACATATACCACTGTAGAAGATGCATTATATTTGCTGCAATTCTGATGGATCTGACTCATACAGTAGAACTGATGCACTTTGGACATGTCTGCACAGAGGCTTTAATAGTGATTTGCTAACACACAGTGGCTGTTGTTGAGGGTTTTCAGATGTCTACTAGGTATGGCAGGAGCTGTTGGCTACCAGGACAGTAGAAATCCGGACAAACAGTCCAAAAGTAAACCTAGAATACACAGTAGCCCTGTAGACACCTAACTATACATATCTAGTTCCAAATGGAATGTCAGGTCCAGACAGACTCATTAGCAGGACCTTGCTGCAGTGATGCTAAGTGCACAAAGACACAGTGACAATGATCATGAATCCAGAAAGGATTCACACAGAGCTATCAGTGTCACTGAGGCTGTATGAAAAGCAGGCAGGGATGAAGGTGGCAATGATGCTGTAGAAATCAGGAAGAAGAAAATAGCAATCATGGTGTTCCTGGGGTGAGTGCACATGAGATGTAAGGCAGTAGCAGCAGTCACAGTGGGATAGGATGACAGCTACAGAGGGGCAGGGGCAACCAAGCTGTCATGGAGAGACAACTGGGTATACTGGGGTTACAGCAGCAGTGAGTGGCTCTCTGAGACGATGGAAACCAAAGACATAACACAGGAAGGAGCAACTGGTCACATACCAGTTAGAAACCTTTATTCTATAAATGTATTTTAACTATCGTTTGGGTTTTTTTTAACAAGTCAGTTTGTCACAGAGTGGGGGGGAAAGCCCCAATCCACAACATATTTCCCACACTTCATTTTCATAGTCCCATGTACACAAAAAATTAGCACAGAAATACCAGATAGGTCTAAAGAAAGATATATGGAGTAAAAGTTGGAGTATACATTTTTCTTGGATTATGGATTTGATTTAAATACATCATGGTAGACTAACCAGGTATTCATGTACTCCGCAAGATCTTTACTTCCCATCAGTCTTATTAGTTTTGCATCTTAAACCATTTCAAGTATTAAGAAAATAATACGCTTTACTTCACATTTTTTAATCATAATTTCACTGTATGTCATGCCTATTTAAGTAAACATTATTCTTCATAGCAATCACTAAGTTCCTGTAAGTCTTTATATTTAATATAACATTTGTTCACTTGCAATGGCATTCTTGAAACACAGAAACAGTATTATGAACAGAAGACTACACATACTGAGCTACAGGGCTCAGAATACTTACTTGTCTACATTAGTGTTTGCAATTCTATCAGTTAGTTACAAATGTTATATTTTACTTCTAGAAGTAAATTTACTCACCTTTTTACATTCATGTGTTCTTTTAGCTTGCTGTACATTTCAAGCACTGCATAAAAATAAGCAGATTAACATGTGGATCTCATTGTGTCTAGCTCATAAAAAGAGGAAAATACACACCATAAAGGACAAAATAAACTATAGAAAAAGGATATGCTAAATTTACCTTATTTTGTTCTTACTATAACATGTGATAAAACCAGCAAATAAATATCTAGAATGGAGCTAAGAAAGAAAAAACCCAAATCTTAACAACTTTTAAATTAAAAAAAATGATAAACAAATCAGTAGATACTATATATATCAAGCATCTACTTTCACTTACTACACTCCATAACTTTTTCTGTATATAAATCTATGACCTGTCTCCATTAAATGGCAACAGTACCACCTACTGTACTCATAACAAGTCAACAACAAGACTTTACAAAGAAAAATCTCAAACCTGTTCTACACCAATATCACCATCAGGATAAGACCCTTACAGAGTTGAGTGCAATCCTACAATATTACCTTTCTGAAACATCAATTAGAGCCCTTATGCTCTATAAAAAAAGCTTGTAATGACACAGAGCTAAAACTACAACACAAACAGAATCATTAGCATTTTCCCTAGAATTCAAACAGTAAAAACCACCCTCCTAAGCAACAAATTCATTGTTTATCACATTAAAAATATTTTTTCTTTAACGCTGTATGTGGCTACATTGTTTATACATCATTTATAACTCTGTCTTCTCACAAAGTGTCATAGTAGCTCTATGTCAAATACTGTAAAAGATAGGGAACCTACAACATTGACATTTTAAAAAACCTATTAATTTTTCTCTTGAACTGGATGTTACAGGACCACAACTTATAAAATAAAATCATTTTCCATTTTGGTTATTGTGATTCATTAATTTTCTATCATATTTAGCTATAGGTGACTCACCTGGAAGACACAACTGTAGTTTTTCCACAACTGTTGTAATATTCCGTTGCTGAACTCTACATCGGATGATTTCTTCTGTTTGGGCTATCACCTTAGAGATATTAAAAAAATAAAATTAAATTAAATTAAAAAAAAAGAGAGAGAGAGAAAAAAGAAAAAAAAAAGGAAAGAAAATAATAATTACATTATGCAAATAAATTTAATTTGTTAGAAATATTCATAATGCTCATATAGGAAGCACCATTTTCTCACCTCTTTCCCAGAATCCTGAAGCCTTCGGTTGGTATCAGTAACTTGGACCTTAAAAATAATTTCACCTTTGTTAGACAAATATGCATATATTGCCCTGATGTGACTGCTCACCCTTGTAATCAGATCATGCTTCATGAGAAACTTAGAACAAAGAAATGCAAATTCAAATTAACTCTACAGCTTGAACTTGAACTTTTGATCGCAAAGGGTTTTTGTTAACTTCAATTACTTATGACAGTTCTTTCTAACAGATTCTGTGGCAAACTTATCAAATTTACTTGGGATTTTTGAACTTTCCTTGTTTCTGTAGGTCTGTCAAACAATTCAAATCATTGACCCAATTGACCACTGGTCCCTTTTTGATAACCTCAATGAGCTCTATGGGCCATTCATTGTCTGTAAGAAATGGTGATTGCATTTTATGGTAATTAAACATTCATACTTTGCTGAATGCAAACACTGGGTGGTTGATTAACATCAAACGTGGAAATCTCCAAACCACAGCAACATTTTAATGCTGCAGGTGCAGGCAAAGCTCAACCTCAGATTTTCCCACATAGTAAGTGACTCATTAGGTCATCATAATAAGGAAGCACATTCTAGTTTATTAAAAATCTCATTAATTTCTGAACAAAGATGCTCAATGACCTCATTGATGCTGTATTTGGTCTCTTGTTATCTGAATATCCTTTATATAATGCTCTTCTAATCATAACCTCTGGTGAACTATGCTCATTCTGTCTGGTGTGCATATTTTGCTCTCAAAAGTGTAAGGAGAGCTAAAAGGGACGGATCTCATAATTCACTATTCTGCATTCTGATTTGGGAGTAAATCTTAGTTCTCATTTCTAATGAAAACTACTAACTCCACCTACTCTCCTATTCATTAAAAAGTAAACAATTTTTTTTTTTCTTGCATGACTGCAGTTTTCTTATTTTTCTAATCAAGATTCATTTTTTTTCCACAGTCTGACATATAAACATGATTAGAAAAAAATAAAAAAAAACAAACACCCAAACATTTGTTCTTTACTTTCCAATAAAGCCTTTAAAAAAGGCAAAATAATTTTAGTAACATTTTCTGAAAAGATACATTTAAAAAAAAAAATCTGAATTAGACTTATTAGACTTCACAAAATACTCAGCTTTGTAAATGTAAATTACTGGATCAGGCAACACAACTGTTTGCAAACATCCTGACTAATCCACTTTAAAAAAATGGTTGCAAACATCAGTGTATGTGATAATCACTAAATTCTTATTCTTCATCAGAAAATCAAGTTCCTCATTTTAAATTCAAAGACAATGATATATGAAACTCTGAAAAACTAATTCCTTACCTTTAATTTTTCTGCATCAGCCCTAACTTTAAGAAGTTCTGTAATAGCATCCACAAAGCCCTGATGGTGAAAATTGCACATCTTTTCTATCTCCCTGTCATGGTTACGTATGCAGGCATCTAGTTTTTCCATAAACCTCTGATGTGCATTTGGTTGGTCATCATATACAGACCTGTTAAATACAAACAAGAAAACCAAAGTTTACTTTTTACCCCAGTTAAAAATAGTATTCAAGGACTTTTATTTAAATGTCTCTCTTAAAGAGAAAAGAAAAGCACACAAACTTGGTGTTACGGTGGCATCATTTGTGATCCACTCCACCAAAATCAGCACTAAAAGAAAGAGATGGCGCAAAACTGAGAACTGAACCCAGCCCTTATGGCATTAATCCAGGTGCTTAACCAGTTACATCATGGTTGACCTGAGCCTCACTGGTCTGTTATTTATGCCCTAATGCTCAAATATGGGTACAAAAGAATCAGTTTCTCCAACCATCTCAAATAGCGTGGATCGCTTTTCCATCAAATTCCACTCTTTGCTAAATATAAAGAAGTGCAAACATACAAATTTGCTTTTCTGGTATTCCTACCACCAGAGTTACCCAACTAAACCAGGGTTGGATGCTTCCAGACAGAAGGACAGGCACACTGTGCGGCAATAGCTGGTCCCCTGGCAGAAGGCAGTCCCTGCTGTTCCCTGCCTCCTACTGTCTGTGCTCAGTGCCTCCATACAACATCATGACATTCACATGCCTAAGGCTGCTATCTCAATGGGTCCTTTGGTTTATTTTACTAACAGTTGAATAGCACACTTACAAACCTAAAGTAGGAAATGCGAGTCCTGGAGAAATTACCGGTGTAGCTTGTTGAGCTGCATCAGACATAGAAATAGAAAGCAATGCAGAAATGTTCAAGCACGAGAGTGAGCGAAGGAGATGGGGCAATTTAAAGATTTAGACTTTAGCAGAGGAAGCAAGAAAAGAGGTAATACAGAGAACTGTAGTGGAAATCAAAAGTATGAAGTCTCCCAAGAAAGGTAAGGTAAGGCAGATCCAAAATTTGATTAATAACTTGACAGAGCAACAACAGTAAAGACAGGTGATTTCTGAAGCAGCTTTTCAGATAGAATGAGAGCAGTAATACAAGAATGATACAGTCATACATATACAAACACGTTTGTACTACAAACGACAAGTGTTCAAAAAAATCAGATCAAAAATCTTTAAATTGCTCTTTTTAGCCTCTACTCTCTTTTAGTAATTACAAAGCTTTCTACAGAAATACATAAGGAAAAGCTTCTTTAAAAGGTGGGAGTTGGGGTGGGTGGGTGGAAAGTATAAATCTTAAGATGGTGGGGAAAAGAAGTCTGAAGTTCCAGTGGTCTCAATGTTGCTTGGAGAAGTACAGTCTTAAGTTCAAGATCCAGGCAACACGGAGTCAAAGCCTCTAAAACTCCTGAGAAAAAGTATTTCCCACTCAGACTTCCCAGAGAAGTATGACTTCCCGTATTCTTCCAGCTCTTCTTTTCTAACCAGACAGCTGGGCTCTGCCACAACCTGGATTCATCATCACCCACTTAACAAACCTATAGCTGAGTCTCTGACAAGGGCTTGACCTTTCAAGGAAGAAAAGGATATAGAAGAGATTGAAAAGACTCCTGTAACCAGATTCTCCATCTTTTTGAGTCCTCTTGACCTTGGACAATACACACAGAGAAGCAACTGAAGTTAAAGAAATGAGAAAGGTAACATGCTGTCCTACATGACAAAGGAAGGAAGGAAGACAGTTCCTCATAGGCTGCTTGCTATGACTACTTTCTCAGAGAATCATCTATTTAATGAAATAATCCTAGAATATTCCCCTTTTGCTTGTGATAGGAAAATAAAGCTATGGTACTTAGACAGGCTCTTTCCTCCAATGTGCACCAGGGGAAAACTGTAAGATTTTTGACCCATTAAGTGGTTCACAAGGGAAAAATACCCCTCAGCCTTTCCACCACTGTAGCTTGAAATAACAGCTGGAAGGATCAAATGTGTGACAGTCAGTCTCACCTCCTGAGGTTCCTGTCAGCCTGTGTGAAAAGGAATTCTCAAGACTGCCCAGGATGACTAAGTTTTAAAGGGCTGTGGTGATAGCTCACGAGTGACCCACACCTGCCAGTGGGAAACACCTGCACCCTGAACCTGGTGCTGGCTGGAGGAAGCAGCATGAAACTGTCCCAGGAGGAAAGAAATGTGCAAGACATGTAGTCAGCATTGAGTGAACTCTCATTAGGCAGCCTAATGTTCTGCTTTTGAATACACGGGGGATCAACATAGACCATAGCATCTGTAAAGAACTGGGGAAGAGATGAGAAAAAGTTCAACAACTGATGTGGTAGTGCAAGCTACAGTACAAGTTTGTTACATGAGTGCTGCTTTGTCTCCATAAGAAAAGGGTCAGAAATGTTGGAACCTACAGGATGGACATAGAGGGACATCCACCTGTCTCCAGAGTACTGTTCCTGGAGAAGAAATTAAAACATTACAAGGACCAGAGGTGTCTGACAGTGCCTTCATAGATATCGGGCATGAATGAGGTTCTTCTGAACAGGCTGGACTCACCATCTAGAATGCACTAGATGCTAAAGAAAAAAGGGAAAAGAAAAAGATAAAGTTAAATTTATTACTGTTTCTTTGAGCCTTTCACTTAAGGGTGGAAAGACTGTCCAAGTTATAGCTCTCTTCTCAAAGGGAAGTGAGAAAGGAGTATCATCATAAAGATAGGAGATTTCCATCTATTGCTGTGTAATCGTAACTGCAAGTTGTGTAACATAACTGTAAGTGAAAACACAGTAGACTAAATGTACCTAAAATGAGGACAAGACTGTAAAAAGATGGTGCAATAGGAACTCCATACTTGAGTTTATACCACCAAACATCTTTGGTGGTAGCAATGCGCTATCTTCCTTGACTTAGTTATTTTAGGGCATCCAGTAGCTGCAGTTCAGCAAGGCTGTCTTGATACCATTTTATCAATTTCAGATCTGCCAACACCATCTGAGATGCTGTTAAAATACTGAGAGAGGGAAATAATTTGGGATCAGGGGACTGCTCTTTAAAATTTTATCAAACAATGCCAGACAACATAGCCAGTAATTGTGGAAGCACTTATGATGTAGCATAGGTAATACAGTATTTACTGCTATAAAAATCAGTTGTGTTTTTTCTCTCAATATTAAAGCTACTTATAGTTCAGTTTAATTATAATAAAGTACTGACTGGTAATTCTCAGGGGTATTATCACAATGCAAAACCATACAGGGAATAAAAGTTTAAAACTGGGAAAGAACTCAATACAGTGTACATCTCAATGCACTGCCTTAACCACAAGATTATGTTATTAAAATGATAGTTAAATGTTTTATATACTACATTGTACTGTTTTCTGCAGGGATACTAATAAAATGGTGATCTGTGATCTAAACCAGTATTTTGACTTAAGATCACTAGTAGTATACATTCCAAACTAATTACATACGTAAACAGCTCCATCTTGTGGGAATAGTAACAAACCAACACTCTTCAGCACACTAGTGAAAAAACTCCTGAGAGAACTGCCAACCTTTGAAGAAATAAATCATCACAGCATTTAAAAGAAGTCCACATTTTCTATCACAACTCTCTGATCTAGGTGACAAGTAAGAAGATGCATTAAACCAGTTTCCTTAAGATGCTGTACTCACAGGACACTATGCATGCTATTTCAGAGGCTTCAGAAAGAAGTCTGACCTAAAGTACTGGCCTTTTTTGAAAGTTGAGAGAGATATGCCATCTCTGACCTTGGACAGAAATTAGGTTTTTTTCCAAAACTTCAAACACAGCTGAAGTGCTGCACACCTGATTTATCCATTATAGATCACACAGTCTGGTTTAGTTCTGATACTGACACTTATTTTCCATATATATACATTTCAAAAATTGCCTACACTTATCTAAATAAAGTAATAACTACATTTGAATAATTATCTAAAGGTGTACATTTCAGTAGATTACGGCACTGCAAGCAAACCAGACAGAAATTCTATGCTTTTCAGAATCAAGCTGTCAGGCAGACAAATTGTCATATTGTAACATCTTGGAGACAGAATCCTGAAAGCATCCTATAGCCAGTTCTTACAAATTACAAGAAAAAATTAACAGAATTTACAGCACAGACACAGAGTTCTGCTATCAAGAGAATGAGGAAGAGGTAACCGTTCCAGATGTATTTATTCAGGAAATTACTATTATATGAAATTACATCTGCCCTAAAATTATCTCTCTCACTTTAGGTTGCTTCATGGACATCAGTGGGAAGTGTCATAAAAAGGGGCAAACATGCCTAGGCTATCAAGGGAAATTTAACATGCATAATATATAGTTCTTTCAATTTTTGTTTATATTTATACACCTCTGAGTAAAGAACCCCAAGGATCGTCTTCAGCTTTATGCAGATGCTAGTGGTCTGAAATGTAGCACAAACCTGAACTGAGTGAATCTGAAAGACATGATCAGCTTGTATTACAATTGTTTTCAACCTGTGATCTATACAGCTATAGGAACCTATAGACTACTAGTGCTTGATTCACACCACTAAACTCTGAAAAGCAAGCTTTTTCTCAGTATGAGTCTTCAAATGCGGGGGAGGGCAGAAAATCACTGATGTGGGAGACAGAAGTTTGCACTTAATTTTGGCACAAACACACAAAAAAAAAGAATATACAATATACCATCTTAATTTTCAGTCTGGAATGAGAGAATATTAATGTGTGAAACTAGTTAGACATCAGTACTGCAAATCAGTGACAGGGCAGGTTGCATTTTCATTCCTAACTGAGGAAGCAAATGGTGCATCAATGAAGAGAACAAGCAGAGCTGAAGGATTTTTCTAGTAACATGTAGCACATTATTTGTCTACATTTCCCAGAACTCTCTATGTAGACGGAGATAACAACTGAACAACATGAGTCACATTAATGACAGCCTAGGTAAAAACAAGATAGTGCAGAAAGTACTAAAAGGGTGTGTGTGTGTGTGTGTGAAGTGTGTAGTTTATTATTTTTGAAACTGAAACACAACATTAAAACTGTGTATTTAATAGGTCTTTATTGACGATTTTTTTCTTTATATGCAAAAATCCGTTGAAGCACCAGAGGGCACCATTCTATGCACAAAAATAAAAGGCACAGAGTAAGTAAAAAGGCTAATTTTCAGAGAGCTAATATTCAGATGAGAACTGTAAAACCTAGTCTAACATTAATTCCAACTGACCTTTGCAAAATAATATTCAACAATTATTCTATTTTTAATTGGAACCCATATTCAGGAGAAGCATCTCTGAGCTTATGGAACATTGCTGTAAATTTTTAGCGTGAACAGTTCTCTTCTTAGTAATGATTTAGAATAATGGCAGCAAAGCCTCTGCAACCAGATCATTTCTTTAA
>VWZY01001945.1:643215-687906 GCA_013399075.1 Chloroceryle aenea
GTCGACGGGGTGGGCTCCCCGGCGCCGAGGGTGTTAAGCAGGCCGGGCGGAGAGAACGAGGGAAGGGAAAGGGTGGGTGATGAGGATCTGGTCGCACGGAGCCTCGTCTGCTCGGTTCGCCCCAGCTTGCCAGCGTCTTGTAGCTCTTGTCAAGTAAAGGGCTGCGCCGAGAGCGCCCTGGAATCCCGGTAAAGCCTCTCCGTCCCTTGGGCATCTCTGGGCGCTAGTGCCTGACGGAGACCGGGGGCAGCTGTCCCTGCCCGGCGCCACCCGCTCTGCCCCGCTCAGCGCCCTGTGACAGAAGAGGGACGCACAGAATCCGACCCTTGTCCCGGCCACGCTACGGCCAGAGCAGCTGCCCCCCCACTCACCGGTGCACCGCGCTGCAGAGACGCCTTGAAGGCTTGTCGGGCCAAACGCGGCCTTTTCCTCGGGGCTAGTTCTGTTTTGTTTCTTGGGATAATTTGTTTTGCTTTGTTTTTTCCCCCTAATACTTTTGTTTTGCTTTTAACTGCTCCCGCTCCTGCACAACCGGGCGGTGCTGGTCCCCGCAGGCGGNCCGGCGGGCGGGCAGCAGTGGTGCGGGGGGGGTGGGGGGGGGCGGGCGCGGATCGAATCCTGACGCGGAGGTTCTGCAGGGGTTTCTGCATTCAAGTTCGGTCACCGATTTGTTTCCTTCCTTTCTTTAGGTGGTAGAAATCTGGGGTCGGGGTAAAAAAGAAAAGGACAACAAAAAAGGTGCACCTTTTTGTGCAGTGGTTTGCTGTGTTTCCCTAGAAACTGCCATGCTGTTTCCGCGTGCCCTCGAGCATGTGTACGGCGAAGCTTCGATTTGCAATGAAGGAGGAATAGTCCATTTTCTATTTAAATTGTACACTTGTGGTTTGTGGCCAAACATGAGCTAGTCCTTGGGTTTTGCATGTGCAGGAGACAGGATACACCTGCTTTCTGGGGAAAGTTATCTGTGCACAACTGGGAAGCCAACGTAAAGAAATAGGCCTGAAGCATAAAACTTCAGGGTTGTATGTGTGTCTACTTTACAAGTGAATAACTGACAGCAGTTTACAACCATGAATATATCAAAGTCTGTACACCACCCAGCTACAAGTGCATTTGGCACCCTTCCAGTTACCTCAATGAAATTCACCATCTCTCCTGCCCTGGTGCAACTACACCTGAACACCAGTTAATGTCACTGAAAACTGCACGCCTTGTCTATGGTCGTGGTTTTATCATATTCAGTAGCAATTCAGACGAATTTTTCTATGACACCTACTGAATCAACAAGGTCTGTTCCAAACGTAGGCAAGTGCTTACAAAGTGCATGCTGCAGAAAGAAAATAGGAAAAATCCCACAGGCTAACAGGGCAATAGCATTTCCTTCAAAAAACCATTCAAATGCAGTAACAATCTTCACACATTCTTTTTTTTTTTTTTTTAATCATCAAATTACCAAATAGATTGACACATATATTTTCAAGGGTAAATTCAGTTTTCTTTCTTTAGCCTGATAGTCACTGCAACCTGATGCCTACAGTGCCAGTCAGGCTATTTTTAAAATCTTCTACAGATACTGACAACATACTTGGACACATAGCATCATGGTCTCTATGTATTACTTTTGTAGGGATAAACATGTAGATGGATTTTTTTTCAGTTGCACTCATACCATTAAATGGTTTCCATAAGCTGCAAATGAAAAAAAAAGAAATCAAATTCTCCAGATAATTAGGATTATCAACAGTAAAACCTTAAGTATTTGTATCTTTCATGATTAAAAACACAACCAAAACAAAAGTTACAAAACCAAAACTCTAAGAATAGGAAGCAAATAATGATTTTTAAATGTAGCTGTTATCACACTAAAAACACTGCTGCACAAAGGAGCAAATTTCCCCTTGTTTTCATGTTTAAGATTGATTACTTTCCTCACAGAGAATCTGCAGCCAGCCTTCAGTAACAGATAGCTTTGTACTGGTGAAAAGAAAGAGCTGAGTAGGTGACCTTGGTCTATTTTTTCATGTAAGGACAATCACATTGAAATTAACTTTCCTGTAGAATTCATGGTCAGGACAACAAAAGTTTCTAAGTTTCAGTTTTCTGACTGAAGAAACAGGTATATAATGAAACAAATCAATCAAAACCACTGTATTATTATCTAAAAGATGCATACCTTAGGGTAGTTCCAAGAGGCAGCTCAAAGGACTGGACTTCAGCAAGGGCATTTTCATATATCTGATCTTTGTTTTCTTCTAGATACAGTTCTGACAGATTTGACTTGCTTTTCGTTGCCATAGATTATCATAAAACTAGTCTAACTTTAGGAGAGGACTTTTATTCTGATTATCATTGACTAAGTGACTCCGTAGTCAGCAAAACCAGACGTGAAAAAACAGATCCTGCACTAACCTCGTGACTCCTGAGGACTTTGAGTCCAAGAATGGTGCACAGCTGCTGCTTTCCTGTCTGTGCTGGTAACATTTGCCTCGTATGCAGTACCCAGGCCTTTGCAGTCTTCTTTTAAGTATATCTCCAATTCATTTATCTTAACAGGAAATTTACTGGCAAAAATAATGTTTTTACATCTTTGTAATAATTAACCAGTAATAATTTTGTCAGTTTGAAAACACAAATTTAAAGTCATTTCAGACACTAGACAGTAATGCTCAATTTCTGCTAAGTTTATGAGATAAAAAATAAATATTAAAAAAAATCTGTATTTTTTGTTTTGCTGTATAAAAAGACTGCACACACAAGAAATAAGCTAGATATATGAAGTGGGTTTATGTACCTTGTAAAGGAGATTGGAAAAGCAGATAAACTTCTATGTTCTCATCTTTTTCCCTTTTCAACATTAGTAGATGTTGTTTACAATAACGAAATGAAAAAAATGCTTGTGCAATAAACAAAACAATTACTAATTCATCACCTGCATGGAAGAAAAAGAAAATTAATAAACTCCTACAAATGTTGAGAACAGTGCTACTGTCAAAATCATTGTCATGATGATGGTGGCAAAGAAATAGTTGCACAACTGCCACCAATTAATTCCAGGCAGTTATTTCAAACATGAGACTGGAGTTCTAGATCTTACATTTTAAACAACATTTTAGAAGCATAAATCAATATTATGTGGCATTGTCAATCTTACTCTATATGTTTATTTTGGATATTTCAAAGGTTTTAATCAAAATTTGGCTCCTATCTCAGTACTGCTCCTGACAAATTTGATGAGAGTCTTAACACTCATGGTGCAGTCAACAGTTAAATTCAGGAATACAGAATTTACTCGTTTCTGACCAGAGTGATACATTGTTTATTTACTTCTTCATGCCTGCTGGGAACACTTAGAAGACGAGTTCACATCAGTAGCAGTGGGAAAGAGTTCTAAAGGCTACAAGGAGTTACACATGTACCAATCCGAAAGGTGTTCCCTTGAACAAACTGCTTTTTATTTTTAAACCAAAATTAAGCAATTGCTCTGTTAGCATTAATACTCAAAACATTTCCTGCTTTTGTGTTCTAAGCAGGCTTGTGAGCCTTTTTTACACCTTTCACAAGAAATGGGAGCCTGTGATTGACCCATCCAGCCACTGGATGTCACACAAATGCAGATGAAAGGATAACTACTCGTTCTAATCTTAACAGACCCTAGAGTTAGTATTATTTTATCGATTATGAGGTGACACTGTGAAAGCAAACTGCAAAACCTGTTACACTGAGTAAATTGAAGCTTAAGCTTATTTGCATGATAGAAGAAAGTCTACCTGCTGCCACTGTGGCAGAGTACAGGTCACCCACATAAACCAGAGATGCTTTGGACATCTACACCCATCTATCACACACCCTGGCTTGCAAGAAAAGTAGGATGCAGCAATGGGAACATGACACTTTATACAGAGTGTTTTTGTTAATATTTTATGAAATTTTAAGAGGCTTTGGATACAATTTCTTCTTTCTTTCCCAAAAACTCACAGATATAATTAATTGCTTTAGGGATAAATCAACCAAAATAAACAGTGCTCTGAATCTGTTGTGCAAATGTTATTGTAGGTATTACAGCTGCCTGGGACTAAATATCAGGACAGCTTGTTTAATGACCAAGAAAAACAACATAAAAACAAGCTAACAAATACAAAAATGAATAAAAAAGAAATAGGCCGGTGTTATAGTATGTTCAGTTGTGGAAATGGATGTTGAGGTACCCTGATCCTCTGTACAGGGTTAGATCAAATTGCACCAGGCCCAGCTGCTTACTTTTCCAGAGCGGTTTACACATGCTGAAGCTGTGGAAGATTATGACATGCAGAGAAGGATCTAACGTGTAGTGGTGGATCTGTAATTGACCCCAGATGCATGGACAGCAGCCTGTTAATACCTGCTAAAAGCCCCTTCTGCTACAGGTGATCCTGCTTCTTCCTTGTGCTGCATGTCCAAGCTGCACTCATCCTCTCAGTTTGTGTCCTCTGCTCCTCCACACCTCTTCCATAATCTCAATGTTGATTAGACATGCCCAAAGTCTACATCTTTCTTTCATATGTGAGCTTTTCCTTTTTCTAGCTGAGCTCAGGACCACTCTCAAAGGCTTTAGGAACTGCCTTGTCCAAGGAAATAAAGGGAAAGACAAAAGGACAAATTCAGTAGTCACATGACACAGATGCATTCTTCAGCTCCTGGCAGAACAGTGTATCTTTACTTCAAAACTATCCTTAATGTGCTCAAAAGCTGCAGCTAAATAAACTCAGCAAAGACAGTGCTAAGTATCTTTTNNNAGAGTAGGAATCATATTTGTACAAGCTGAAATTTAACCAGGTGGAGAAGCCTGAGAAAGTATTCATCTGCTAGAAGTCCCTGACAGAAAAAGGAAAGATAAATTCTGTGCTTGTTAAATCCTCTCTATTTCTGTGAAGGACGTATTTCATTGCCTGGACAGGCAGAAACCTCAAGGCCTGTGAGCTCAAAAGACAACTGCTGACGTATTTCCAATCACCCTGAGATTTTCCTTTGAATAAATATGCCAAAGCACCTATTTCTTGCTGAAGGTGTAAAAATGGTTCACAAGCCTGTATAGAATAAGACAGAAAATTAAGGCAATTATCAGAGATTGTGAAGCAGGATGCAGAGGCTTATCTAGAACAAAAGCACTCTTGCCATGTCCTTTCTCCCTTTCCTCTCCTAATTCCTGCTCTTCCCCAACCCCAGTGGGATACCAGAGGGCAAAGAATTGCTGTTTTGAATCTAGCCTGCCTCTGTTAATGCTTTAAAAATAAGTTTTACTTACATGACAATTACAAAAAGAATAGCATGTGCTGTAGTACAGAGTCATCTCTGATGGGTATGTAATTCCAGTGTAGATTACTTTTTATTTTACATTACCAATGCAAGATTAGCAGCACTGAGTCATCAGAGGTTTAATTTTCTTTCCCAGTTTGATTGGAATCTATTTTGATTCATGGAAAAGCAGGAAGGAGGAAAATGTCCACCTTCAAATGGAATTACTATAGACAATTTTCACATGCAATACCATCCATAACAAATGACTTCATTAGTCATTGCCCAGATATCTCCTCTCTACATCCCTCCACAAGGACAACAATAGTGTATTTTTTTTTTCTGGCTTCTCCTGCTATGGTGCTGCCTCCTTTCCTGGGCTCATCCCCATACCAGACCCTTGCAAACCAGCTCATTCTCCCTAGAACCTGCACCAGCTGCTCCTGTTCACCTTATGCCTGCTTCTTTTCTGGTGGTCAGACCCATTTCTGCCTGCCTCTCAGATGAAGCATGGTAGCAACAACCTTATCAAATGGGTCTTGGGAGGGACAAGCAGATAAGGAACTGCTAGAATTGCTGACATCTTTTGTCTTGGTCAAGATATTCTTTAAGGAATTTTATTGACTCTATAACCTGAATAGCCATCTGATCTTCTTGCTGTATTATAGAATGGGCTGGGTTGGAATGATGTATCATAGAATGGGCTGTCTGGTTCTACAATACATCACTACTAAAACATCTCTTTATCAAGAATCTGAAAAAAAGTATGGTTTTAAGGTTGCTAACTTTCCTGATCACTCCATTCTATCAGTATATTACATGCCAGCAAAGAAATCACTTTGGTTCTTCTAGAGTGTTTAAGTGAATTATGCTTCCTAAAATTGTAGTAAAAATCTGTAAATACATTGCTTCTTTTTTTAATTACACTGGATTTAAGATTTGGAGTGTGTATATAACAACAGTCATCAAAAGACTGGGGAAATAACATTCTTTTGCACGTTTATACCTGTTATAGTAAATTGATCAAAACAACATGGTCATTAGGAAGGCAGTACATCACTAACCACTTCTGTCATTTCATTGACATCTTACAAGTGCATTAGAATATCAGGAGAGATCCTCAGCTGGTGCTGATATTATCTTTGTAAAAGTCAATAAAACCATGAAGACTGCTGGCCGAAGAGAGGCACTGCTGTCTGACAGCAGCAGGAATGAGAAGAGAATCATGTTTATATAACACTCAGTGCTGCTGAAGAACAAGTACTATTTCATTTTCATTGCAACATACAAACCATGAAATAATGTTCAGCCCCATCTCTAGGCACATGCAAAAAGTAATTAACAGTTCAGACTAAATAAATACATCTACTATATTTTATCACAGCATTTGAATTTCAGACTTGAAGGATACAGTTTTTAATAACATTGATAATAGCTTACCAAGTAGCTTCTTTATCGTTCTCCAGAACATAACACTGATGCATTAAATAAAATAAATAAATAAATAAATCCATCTGCTTACTAGACTCCTGTTTAAGGAACAGGAGTGAATTAAATCTTTGAGTGAAGAACGTGCTTCATGAGCCTGGGGTTTTGCTTCCTTGTAAGCAGTGAGGAGCTTCATTACAGTAACAGCCCTAGAAGACATCACTTTTCTTGAACATGAGGGGCTTTTTTTCTCCTCACATTAAGAGCATCTGGTCTTAGGTAGCCACAGCATTTAAATTCTTTACATAACTCAGGCAAACTTTCCCAAGAAAAAACATCTCTTCTGGTTTGGGATATGAGTGAGTCAGAAATTAAAATTACTTTTGCCAGTTGGATGAGTATATGATGGACATCCTACCGGTGATTGCCAAGTGACCCCAGCTTGTTGAGCGGCTCTGTCAGCTGGACTGCAGTGACTAACAGACACCATGCCCACTCTGAACCTATCCTCGAACAAACTAAAATGCCACCACCAACAGCCCACTCTGAAATGTTATCATTTTTATCATGGCCTATATTCTTTAAATGCTTTTTGGGGAAAAAAATAAAAAGAATCATTCGAATATAAGCTTGGGTCACTTTAGTCAACAATTAATTAAACTAAATGTCTCCACAGACATTTTCAGTCTCTCAGGTTCTTTCCTTAGTTTAGTTAGAACTCCACCTAATTGACTTAAGTGAAATAACTCTGCCTTAAAAACAAAAAATATTATCAGAGAGCTTTTTGCACCAGTTCTCTGCAGTTCAAGCCTCTGCTTCTGCTACATTTTCCACTAGTGCTTCACTGAAGTTTTCAAGAGGGGTAATTGACACCTTACCACTGCATGACGGTTGGTATTTTAATTATCCTACTAGTCAGACTTGGCCAGAGGAAATCTTCATAATTACTTTTGCTGAAGATAACCTAGGTTTTATTACTGTGAAAGGTCACTGTGAAAACCCAAAACCCCTCATTGCCAAATAATACCACACTTCAAGAGAAATTCTTATTTCCCAGTAAGTGAATGCAAGAATCATTACTTACCACACTAGCTGCTTTTGGTAATATTTCCTAGCTATACTCAATTAACATAGCAGGTTAGACCTTGTAAATCAACACTAATAGCTCTGAAAGGAACCACTTGTTTTATGAGAACATTCCAGTCCACAAACACTTTTTCCAGTGAAAACTGAACAATTACAATAAGACTCTGTTTTGGTAAGAAAATAGGAAATGATGCTAAACAAAAGGGAATGTTTATTTAGAAATTCCAAGGCCATTAATTTATATTAAGAACCTGTTTGCGCTCAGAGACTATAATCAAAAGGTGATGTGAATCATTGATCACAAAAGGACTTCATAGATAAGGAGTAAGTGCTGTGCTGGGTGATTGTATTATATATTAACAACTTTCATGAGCAGATTTTGCTGATTCATTTGGCAGGAAGTGAGCTGCCAAGGGAGATTTCTAGGGAAGGAACAATCAACAATATTTTCATATAAAATAACCTCCAGTTACTGTATTGTTCTCACAACATTTGATAATGAATGTTTTCCTGTTTAAGAAAAAAAAAAAACAAAAACTTAAGTCACAAAAACAAAGGCAGATCTGGTTTAGTGTTACACAGCTATAAATACATGTGCAGTCTGGCAAAGTATGGGAAGGGTCGGATCAATTTAAAAAATGGTTAAAGTTCTGCACTGTTGGGAATTAAAGATACGGTAACTGCTATTTTCTTAGAAGGAAAAATCTGTACCTTTATCTACCTCCTTAGTAGGAAGCTCACTGGCAGTGGCATGGCTGGGATATCCTCCAGAGAGCAGTACTTGCTTTCCATTCAGGAGACCAGGACTGCCACGAGTACCAAAGCTGAGCCATAATGCTGGGGGATTGTTTCAAATTATGGGGGAGCTCAGTGCTTCAGAAATTTAAACTGAATGACCATAGGCAGACCCAAATCAACAGGACAGATCCAGCACCTCAGGACACAGCTGTCACCAAGCCAGTCCCAAGCCTACCAGCCTTCTTCCAGGGCACGCAGCATGGAATTGTGGCAGCTTAGCCCCACAGCTGAGACAGCTACAACGGCAGCACAGGGAGCCAAGCCAGCAGGTCCCTGCCACTCTCTCAGGGTGAGGAGACGCTGTTGGCATTGCATTATTATATAGGTTACAGTGGATTAATTCCTACATTTCTTAGCCAGAGAGGTACATTTGTAAGACAAACTAATAACTGAGACATACAAAATGCAATCTATGGAAAACAGCATAATACTGGAAACTCACCAGTATTGGGAGGGTTCAGATTTGCACTGCACATAGTGATTCTAAAGTTAAAAGCAATTAATTATCTGACTCAAAAGAACTAAAGATGATAAGGATTTTTTTTTCTCCTCTTTATTACTAAGAAGAAACTGTTCTGCAGTCCTACTATTTATTTTTAAAATTGTTAAGGTGAAATAAAGGGTGATTTTATCTATTTATATATTTTAGATAATTTTTTAATTCTAGGTAGTTATCAGGGTTTTTTTTATCTCCATTAACAAGCATTAGAGAAATGTTCATCTGTGGTGAGTGTCACTTTATAAAACGAGTCTTGACTTGCTTCACAGTATTCAAGCAAAGAATTAATATGCCTTCCATAACTAATATTCTTAGTGACTAATTATGCCTGAAGATGCTGTCCCACAATAAACTTGTATGGTAGCTATTTCTCCCCACCCTTCTCCCCCACCTCACAGTCTAACATAAGATTTACATCTACTGTTCCCTTTTCCTCATAAATGCCATGTGTCATTTTTGGAGGTTATGAGCCCAGAAGTTTAAATGCTGTCACCTGAAATGTATATGACATTATCCCCCATATCTTCTTCGAAACTGGACGGAGAAATTTGTCCGATAGTGCCAAAGAAATTAAGGCTTCAGCCTTTTTCTAGAAACTTGTTTTTAAAAGGCACTCAGGTGTTTTCCTTGCCCAAGAGAAGCCATTGAGAGGCTTGGAGCCCACCACAGACCACTGCCCAGGCACAATGGAAGGAAAACTAACCTTAACTGAGTTTCCTCGTGTGTTTAAATCAGCTGCTTAATGATTTATTTTTTTTTTTAACAAATGTAGCGTTTGAGTTTGAATAGTACTTTAAGCGGTAAACTGCTTAATGTTGGAGGGGATTAAGTTCAGAGTTCATTGTGTTGCCTGTCATTTAAAAAAGATTAGATTGTTTAGTTCGGCTCCTACTGGCAATGTAAAAGTCTCTGTATTTATTGACTGTCTGGAGTCATTATCAAAGCTTCTAAAACCAATCGACACCTTGTAAACAAAAGTCCCATTATTTTACTGATCCAGATAAGATTTACATGGTATCCACATTTTTGCTATGATTGATTGGACTGTTAGAAATATTCATACTGCAACAGGTTAAGTAATAAACTACTACAAATTCAGTTAGCAAATTAAGCTTTTCATTTTTTGGAAAACATGAATGAATGCAACTCATCCTACTCTATGCCAGATACAATTTGTAGTTTGGAGTTTGGATCAGTAAAATTCTGAAAGGTTTCAAATATTCTTCCAGGTAAAAAGATCCTATCAAAGAGAGGAAAAGATATTTTACACTTGGGGATTTTTCTAGTGACTATCAGTAAACTGAGAAATAATACCACGTGGAAGAGTCTGACATACTACAGTAGCAGATTATGTAGTAGGAAAGCTGTACATCACCAAACTACTACTATGTAATTGTTGAAATTTATGAACTATATATTTTTCAAATAACCATACAAAAAATCAAGTAGATTTGGAGGCCCAGACTTCCAAGAATCATTCTGGAGAAATGACTGAAGGGTTTTATCTGCTTCATAAGGTGGCAAAGCCAAATGACAGGGCTGTCAGCTGAACAATCACACTTTAAATATTTCCAGCATAAGCAGTCCTGTTGACAATGCCCAAGGACTTGCATTTGTAAGTCAGATGCTTATTAACAAAGAAATGCATTTCTGAAATAGAATGATGCATTTCACCATAACTATTTAGAAGATGGATTATTAAATCATAAAGCATAACTGACGGAATAAGCTATTTCAATCTGATTTTTAAATTTTGGCATAATTTTTATAACTATACTGTCATAGCAATGTTCTTTTCACCATGATCATGTAAGGAGGTAGGTTAAGTTACTCCAGGAGAGGTGAGCACTTCTCTTAGACCTGATAATATAGCTTGTTTAAAACAAACAAACAAACCAGCCATGTTTCTGAATATCCAACTTACGCTGAGCACACTACGTAGGACTCTGACAAACTGGTTTTAAGGAAAGACAGTTCCTTTTGAATGTCAGCTCACATTGTGCAACAAGACATTTTTTTGTGGTGATCCTCTTGCTGAACTTTTGTTTGCTGACATTTGATAAATACTTGCTACTACAGATGTTAATCAAATGGTGTTAATAAATCACATCAGTTTGCTAAAACCTCGTATGTTGACAGTGCCAACGTATCCTGTAATCTATGACAAAAGGATCAATAGAAGCACATGAAAACATTACCACTGTGGGACAATGTTGATTTTTGTCTTAGAAATACTTACTTAGCTCCTGAACCAAATCATTAAAATCAATGGAAAGTTTCCCATTGACTTCACTGGGCTTTGGGTCAGGTTTTTAGACTCAATTCAGGTAATATTTTTTAACTTTGCGGAGCAGAATGGGATCTTGATCCTTAAGGGCAAATTCCAGGTATGTATGTAATACAAATAACAAGAAGTATCACCAGGGACAGTTCCACTGCATGGGTTCTTATGAAACATAAATTTAGAAGGTCTGCATGATAGGCAAAAGATTCATCTCCCTCCACTATTACTACTACAGTTTGTGTGACGTGTTTTTTCAAACTTGTACCATTCTCTTTTTCAGCATATTTAAACAACGCTTTAAGTAATGCCCATTCCCATTACAATAATTTCTCAAAGAATTTATAGCCTACAAGGTAAAAGTCTGTGTAATGGGATTATAACCATAACAACTACACAATGGCATCATTAAGGGTACTTCAGTTACATTTACTTTCCTAGTGCTTGAATTTATTGCTACACTCTAAAGCTTCTATACAGAAAAAAATACATTTAGCTCAATTTACAGAGCTGACTTTGCCTGAGAGAGATTAGAACTAAAATGATATGAGATAGAATCAAAGAATTCCATCTTTTTAATTAGTCTGTTAAAGGCAGGAGCACCTAATACAAATATTTAACTTTGTTGTTGAACACTGCAGCCAAAGTCATGAAGTAGAAATTTATAGGGAGTTCTAAAGTCACTCGACAATTATTTTATTGGGTTATGACTTCTCAAATCGCTGTTTATTGCCGATAGCACTACATTTCAACATAAATAGGATTCATAGGATTAGTGCACTGTCCTGTTAAAGATGTTTAAACTTCACTTTAAATGAGATATGGTAATTGAACTTCTTTCTTGTTGTGTAAGAAGTGCCTTTAAAGAAGGTTAGCTATTTTTATACATACTAATGAATCCCCAGCTAAAAAACCTTTTTGGTCAGATGCCAAGCTTACGTTGGTACCTACTGTTTTCGGTAAAGCATAAGGCGGAGAAGGAGAAGAGGAAGGGAAATTGCTACATAATGTTCTAATAAGAAAGAAGTTATTAGCCAATACTGCTTAAAATACTTCAGTATGGATGGGATTAAAAATTAGAAAATAAAAAAAAAACAAAACCCCACTTTGGTCACTATGTAGATAGTTCAAATCCAGACAGTTTAGAGTTTAAAAGTCATTTGAACATTCTGGGGCTTTTTTTAATAGCTCTGACAAACTCTCTATCTTTTTGTTTGTTTGTGAGCAGACTGAAGCACAGCAAACTTTAGCAGAGACCTATAGACAGGGCTACTGCTCTTTTTCAGGATGAGCTCTTTCAAGAAGAGTTAAAGAAAGCTCATGATTCACAATGGGCTTTGTCAGAGCTGAAACAATTTCAAAACTTCCAGAAAAATAAGGGATCCAGGCTCTGTGCCTGTTACTTCATCATTCTTGATGGTTGCAAGGCAGCAGGTTTTTTAAGATCACTTTGAATAGTTAAGTACAACAGAGAGGTTCTTATCGTTGCAGACTTTTAAAGCTCCTTGCCATAGGTAGTCAACATTTCCGAGATGGAACATTTTTTACTGAGCCTTTCAATTCTCCTTCCTTAGCTACAGGGGTCATTGCAGCACCGTTTGCAGGATGAACATACCATACCTGGTCATTTCCAGCACAGCCTCTCCATTTTGGTAAGTATATATCTTGGCGGGGGAGAGTGGGGCCCGTGTGCTGGGTGGCAGAGACACACATGATGGATGCTGTTTTAACATTTACTAGTTTCAGCTAGTGAACTATGGAACCCTATTTTTGTATCTTTGGCTTCCCTCACTGTCAGAGTGCTGTTGCCTTCTATTTCTGTAAGGCATTGGAGGCTGCACTTACACTAGGAAACTAAACAGGTTTGGCACCTTTCCTGTGGCTCTGTGGGCATATGGCACAGCACAGTTCCCATCCATGCATCTGGACAATCTCCTGCTGTATAACATATGGCTTTGTGCCTTCTAACCACTAGGAACCAAGCCGTGACTTCCACCATGCCAATACATGCCCAGGCATTGCAATGAGGAAACTTGGTTGTAGAGGTGACAACTGCCAATAAACCAAAACAGACATTACAGGCCTGTGCTCTGTTCTGTTGTTCATACTTAGGGATGCAGCCAGGCAGATGACCATGGGCACTAAGATCCACCCCGAGACCCAACAATATCTGAGACAGTAGTGTTACCAACGTCCCCAGAAGTACAAATTTTCAAAGGGTCAGAAATCCACTGACAGGCACCATTTCCCAAAGGGTGAAGCTGGAATCATTTGCTAAGGATGCACTTTCACAACCCCTGGCCATAAATATCCCACCAGGTCAAGAACTTTCCCAGTGTCCCAGCTCTAAGTAAGCACCTCTCCTCCCTCAAAAACATTGCAGATGCCAGCCATGCAAATAAATATATAAGTCAAGATTTGCCCAACTATATTTAACCCCCCCCTCCTACAGTGAGAGACACAAGGCAGGGGCAGGAAAGGGAAGCAGCAGCAGAAGCACAAGCCACTCCTCGCTTGGTGGGGAAGCCAGACCTCCAAGGTTTGCCAGCCATGACACATTACTGTGACCAGGGCAGGGTGTGCCTCAGAGCTCTATCTGGGAATTGTGTGGTTTTCCCAGGCTGAAGAATTCATCAATAGAGAAGGCACATTCCCTGCTGGGTCTCTTCCTAGTTCTCATTTTGTACACTAGGACAAGTTCTTGATTTTCATACAGAAAAGAATTTTTTTTTTGCCATTTCCGATTTCTATAATTTCTATCTGACATTATGCCCTCTGATTTTGCATGACTGCTAGGAATCTGCTAAATGATATCTTGGTGACTTAGAAGTGTGCCTTTGTACGTCTGATGTTCCCAAAAGTTAACGGGCAAATTCATCAATGTTACTGGGGCACCAAATGCAAAGAAACTTATTCATCATCTGTTTCTTCCTTTGGAAAATGATCTCATCTGCTTCTCCCTTGTTTTAACTTACAGATTTTCAGACAGTGGAATTCACATTTGTAGGTCATCGGTCTGTTCTGATTAATTGTGGTTAATGTAAATTCTTAAATTTCTTAGGAGGGCAACACAGAAGCACTTTGTCAAATTCAGAAATGCCTGGGTTAAGAAGTCAGAAACGTTGTATTTCTCTCCACTCCCTCTATGCTCCCTTGTGAGAACCCTGCTTATACTAAACTGAAGCTGTAATCTTCTCTACCAAAACAATGTAGTGACATTTCTGAAAAAACACAGTGATCAGTTGTAAAAATTCATCCATGGCATTTTGTAACTATAGAAATAACTTAAAGATAAAACATTCAGATTGCATTAGTAATATAACTGGTATCAAATACCATTCTTCACCTACCTGTTTTTGTATGACAGCTCTTCAAAACAATTAGAAGTTATTCTACCTAGTTTTATGATGCCTGAATTAACGATGTCCTAGTAGCAATTTGTGGAACAAAAGAAGTCATGCCAACAGATCCCATATTTGTCAGGATTGTTCAAATCATTCTGTCTGCACATGGAGTTTTCAGAATTCTTCCTCCCCTACATACCACAGTGTGGAATCACAAACTCCAAAAACTAAATTTTATATATGTTTTCAAATGTGTTAAAGCACCTGTCATCGAAATGAAGATGTTCAGCTCTCTTTGGGTTAGAAGGCAGTGGAGTTTAATAAACAGACTGGGGTCTGTAAATATAGCTGACATCTCTTAGGCAAGACCAGAACTATTCTACTCTGCTGAAGTCCCTTACAAGTAATCCTTGAGCATTTTGTAATTAAGATTATTTTCATGTCATACCTGAGCACAGTTCTGCAAGGGGACACAGATAGCATCCCATAGCAGGAGGGTAAAAAATAGTCATACACAGAATATAATGAAGCATAGCAAAAGACAATTACATCATTCTGGCTGGTGTACTTGTATTTACCTTCTGCTAATGGCACAGTACAGCAGACCTGGTGAGATATTAATCATTGCACTTGTTGATTAATTTAAGAGTCAATCACTCATTGACTAGTGCCAAGAATTGAGAGCTGAGGATCTTGGGTTGTATTTCCCTATGGCATTTATGTGGTTAACCAAGGCCTATATCCATACACTTAGCCATCAGTTGTTAAAGTGATAAGAGGTCACTAGACACTCCCAACTTCTATAGGTCTAGACAGGCTGTAAACAAGAATGTTTAGCAGAGTCCTGTCTTTCCCAGACTCAGGAGCATCCTACTAACAAGCTGAAAGTAAAGAGATCAACCCCAACATAAGAACTCTCAAAAACCTAAGCAATCTTCCATCCCAATCCCTCAAAACAGCTTTTCTTAGTACTTCTGAAGCAGCTAGCAACAATTCTAGTTTCCGATTTCTAGATCTATAACAAAAAATACTAAATTTTAGATGTGCAATTGGGATCAAGTTCAAAGTAATCTTGCATTCATTCTTAGAAAAATCTTATAAATCTTGCAGCATATTCAAAGCACTAAGTCATGAAAAGCAGTAATGTGTTCATAATATGTTATTTATACCTACTATCTGTAGTGACATAAGGTACATTATTGACTCCCAATATCTTCTGACTGAAGAAGGACCATGGGACTTGAGGTGCTCTTAGGGTAATAACTGAGGATTCTTGTAGCATTGAAGAATCCTTGTCAACAGCTGTCTGTGTGCTACACTTATTCTACTCATTCATAAAGGATCTAGAGAGCAACTCCTTCATTAAAACTGGCAAGTGAATTGATTTACCATTCCCCAGCCTAGCAAGCGTAGCCTTCAGATCATTAACAGGAGCCAAGTTTGATTAGACCCATGGCTGCTCTTCAGATAAAGTCATTTATGTCCCATCTTTCAAATGCACCATCAGCTTGTGCATCTAGGAATATAGTCCTGTATGTGCAGAAGACTCCAAGTGAATTATCAGAAACTGAGTATATAAGGAGCTAAGCTGACCTACAGATACAGAATCTTTAAGCTTTATCATGTTAGATAAAAGCCTGACTATGCTTATTGCCCAATTATTGCTAACCTTTAGGTCTTAAAAGGAAAAAAAATGATTTTATTAATACCTTACTGAAAATTTTCAGTAACTCCACACAAAAACCCCACTGAAGATGGGTTGTCTAGCACATCCCACTCCAGGTTAGCTGACCAGGAGTGACGTTGCCACAACAGGCACACAGAGAGCTGCTTAGGACTGGGATAATGTATGTCTCCAGAAAGAAACACAACAGCTTGTTTTCCAGCAGGTTAAAACAAGATAAAAATAATTATTTGGGAAACAAACCCAAATCCTATGCTTATTTAAGCACAGCAGCATTTAATTGTTTTAAAAGAACCTCTCTGTGCTCACAAATGGCTCAGTTCATCACAGCATTGGAGCATCACAGCACCTCAAACGAACTTACTGTGCTCCTTTAAGGTAAGGAGATATCAGCTGTATTACAGATGGGAGTCTGAAGCGTAGACTGATTTTACTAAATAACTTACCCAATATTCAACTGCAAAGGAGTGGCAAAGCAGACAATTTAATCCAGATTTCCCAAATTCCAACCCAGGGCCTTCAGCACAAGACAACCAGTGCTTAGCAAAAATGGGTGCCTCTGGTTTATTTCTGGTACTTCCAGGTTCTGATGAGGCTGGAAGTATTACAGCAAAAGAAGGAAGTGGAGAAGAGTTTGGCAAATGAAACAAATATAAGTGTAACCAAATTTTTTTTTGCATCTCAAATTTAAGATTTAAGTAGAGAACAAATCTTGGTGTTTTGCTTTTTTTTTCATAGCAAATCAATCTCTAAATAAAATTCTATGACTTGCGAGCTGAATATTCTTTTTAAAACAGGTTAATAACTGTATCTAAGAAACTAATAAAGAATAAGAATAAAGCAATTTAGAAAGTCAGACATTTAAGGTTAAATCTTAATTTACTGCTGAGCATAGTCTTACAGAGCATTGTTGCCCAAAATGTTGAATCTGCCCAGGATACATGCTTCCTGACCCTCCCCAGACGGGATCAAGGAATAAGAATTCTAGAAATTAAATTGGTTTTCTTGATAGAATTAGTCTTCTGATTTGTCTCTCTCTGACCTGTCTGGCTGCCAGGTCAGACAGCCACTGCTCCTGGTGCAGGAAAGGGTGCAGAAAACTATGACAGAAAGAGAGAAGAGGGACTTTTCAGCAACAGGTCACTGCCACAGCAAAGATAATCTAACATCAAACCACATTAAGTGAGGAAGATTAAGGTGGTCATATCTTTTGGACTGAGGTGAAGAAGGGCCTCTCTCCTTTCCTTTTCCAGACTGGTACCACCATGACTGTGTAAATTTTGTGATCTTCTGAGAAGCTAAAACTTCTATGGTATAGAGAAACCCAGCTCTGTCAGAACCATTGATGCAAAATGGACCCAAACTGGAGTTGTGGATCCACTATTAGACTGTCTTGTAGGATAAGTTCAGACCTGATCAGGCATGAAAACCATGACCACATACATCTTAGTTAATCAGCTATGTGTAACCTTTTAAAAACCAAACCAAACAAACAATAATAAAAAAAAAAAAAAGCCAAACCAAAAACAGTTTACAGAAAGACTGTGTGCTGTGTTTTATGTCATGAGGCACTCATTTCTAAAACCAGATATATCATCTATTGGAACCACCGACAAAAATTTACAAACATTGTATAGAAACTTGTCTGCATACTACACTGTAATTGCTTCATCTTCCAGAAGGCAGCAAGCTGCTTCTGCAGAATTAGGTGTTGCTTTTCAGTTTAGCACCAGGTTCCCAACAAGATGAAAACAGCTTGTGGTAAATATAATAGTTAGCAGCCTGAACAATAGCAATTAGGACAACAGCCTAAATCCTGTGGTGCAGTCTGGAAAATGTGTGAATGGTCTTGCTAGTGTAGTGATAAAGAATTTAAATTAACATACATTAGCATCCCTGGGAGTCCTATAGCAGCCCCAAGCCAAGAAATCATTAGGCTCATACTTCTTCATCCTGGCTGATCTTGGTTGGATTTAAGTAGAACTTTAAAGTTGACACCACCTTACATGCTTTTCTTAGCAGAGACCAAAGAATAAAGAGGAAAAACAAAACAAAACAAATAAATGCAAACCACAAACCCAGAAGCATAATTGTAAAAGTGAATACAGTAATTCAGTTGGTTAGACCTTTCATGCCCACTAAAATCCACTTGCAAGGAGAGGTGGACCATCCAGACATCCTTAGTGACATAAAAGGGTACCATCACGTACTTGAACATTTAAGACTTCATAAACAGTAAAAGTAAAAATCTACTGTATTAATCAGTATAGGTAACAACAACATCTATAATTACAAACGTCAAGATGAAATCAGCCTTATCAAGACAGTGAGAACCAACACCTCTTTGTCATCCCCTTTGCCCCCCAAAAAGGGCAGTTGAGTTGTAGAGTGCAGTTTTAGGGTGGTGTGAGGTTCCACAAAGCAGAACTACACAAAACTAGTTTTCACTGTGCAAATGTGTGCATGCAAAAGCTATATAGCTGATTAGTACCCATAAACTTGATTCACAACACTGATTATTCATACTGTCTAACAAAAGCAGGGCTTTTTCTCCCCACAGTGAAAATGGAAGTATTCTTCATGAGGCAACAGCATGCATTTGCTTCCCACAAAGTATTGTTATTCTTAAAGTAAAACTATTTTTGAGCAGCAGGACAGGTTTTGAAGTGGAATCTTGACTTTCACTTTTTCTATATAATCAAACTGAAAGAGACGGGGAGGAAAGTTCAGCTTCTTTTAAAAAAATCCTTGGTTTTAAGTGCTTTCCTATTTTCCAGACAGCAGGGAGACTTTGTTCCCCACAAAAACTAAACAATGCTCAAAATTGCAGCACAGAGTAAGTAGCATGTCCTACACCATTCAAAATTTTCCTCAGCACCACTAAGTGATTGCTGGGACCCACACTACCCCACCCATGGAAAAAGTTGCGGGAGGCAGCAATTGAAGGCAGGAAGACACAAAGAGCCTTTCAAGGTTTCCTTGGCATAGAGTGGAAAACAGTGGAATTAAAATGGATTATTTCCCAGCTCCCTATCAAGGATTGACAGGAAGGAGTCTGCCAGGATCTGCCAAAAGCTCAAGTCATCCCTGAACGTTCGGGGTCTGGGGCCTCTTCCTTCAGGTGGGGTGGCTCTGCCCAGGTCACATCAGTGACTGGCTCCTACAGCAATTGCTTGATGGGATTTGGAATAATCTCTTAATCATTTTCATCAAACCATAAAGCAATTAAAATAATGATAAAAGGGAGCAGGGAAAAAAACAAACAAACCACCCACCATGTTCTATTAATAACATTTTTTTTTTCCCCAAGTAAGAAAGGACATCAAGAGATAACAGACTTTTACTGTGTCTTTTACTGCTAAACTTCTTTTTCCTTTTTATAGATGTAGAGATTTATTAAACAGAGAATACATTACATCATGGATCCAAGGGTAGATACTAGATTAATTTCATATTTTCATTTTTTCTGTCTATCACATGGCTAAAGCACGCACCAGAAGTGTGTGTGAAGGAGCAGAAATGGACCTGAAGCTGCAGCTTCCTGGACTGGCAAACAGGTATCAGGCCCTGCAACAGCCAGACACTTATCAGCTAACACAAAATCAACTTGTGCTGAGTAAAGGAGCCAATACAGTTAAGGAAGATACTGCAAGGGGCGTGGGAGAGGGTGGTATTAAAAACCAGAGTCAGCTTAGAGGAGCTGTTGCTTAGAGCAGAAGTATTGCTACACACTTTGAATAGGCTTCCTGTGGCTGGCCAGAAAGACTAACATCTGGCAATGCAGCCGGCTATACTGAAGAGGGAACTCCTTTATCAAGGGTACAGAAAATAGAAACATAACCACAAAGGTGGAAGAGCAGGTTCATAAGCTGTAGCCAACCCCCTACAGTTGCTGTTGTTTGTTATAGTCTCCTTAAGCTTATTTGCCACACAGTTGTCCAGATAACCATCTACCATTTCAGATTTGCTGTAACAACACCAGCAAAAAACACATGGATTCAAAATTTTAGAGTGTTTTTGTAACATAAGCAGACACCGCAGCAGGGTACATCAAGTGAATCCCATCTGGGTTTGGTATTTTGGTTTTGGGTTGTTGGTTGTTTTGGTTTTTTTTGTGTTGTTTTTTTTTTTTTTATTGTACAAGTAATATTTTGGTTTTCTTCATAGTTTACATAGTGAAAACAGAAAAACCATGTTACTTTTCAAAAAAAAGTGATAAATTTAAAAACAAGAAGTGAAACAGTGCAGATACCTGAAACTACACCATTTCTGCTAGCTTTGCTACACTACCAACAGAAATAGTCCTGTCCTGTTTAGATAGACTTTGTTTTGCTACATGACTGCATATGCAGCGAAGTGATATCAAGTCCTGAGGGTCCACTCCTTTGATGAGTTAAGCACACAAAGGCCCACATTTTGATGCAATCTGATATCATATATTTAAGTCCTAGACAAACTGCAACTGTGAGGAAGTGATAAACAGAACTTCCTGCACAAAGCTGCCTGAGATAACACTTTCCATGGACTGGAAAAAAAGAGACACGATTGCTACAGAACTAAAAGGGAACTGTTCTGCTCTTAATAAATAACCCTTTCTTTTTCACGTGGCTATTGCAAAAGCTGAAGCACAAGTGACTAAGATTCAGTAAATTGCAGAGCAGTTCTACTCACACATATCTGACATGATTCTTTGAGGAACTACACTTAATTCTTAGCTCCAGATCTGTGCTCTCCCAAAGGCTCCTGTGCTGCAGATGGAGCCCTGCAACTCAGAAACATCCCAGCTAAAATTTTGACTTACATTTTAAAGAAAGTTCTAAAGAAAGCTAAAGTAAAGTTTAGTCAAATGGAGTAATAAGGATGCATTAAACAATACGATTAGATTGTCTCCAATGAAGGAAAATTCCTACAGGAAACTTGGTTAATTTCTTCTCATGGAATTTCGCCTTGATTTTGCATCGGTGTCATCTCAAACTCCAAGAAATTTAATATATTTATTATCAGAGTTCACTCTGGGAATGTTTAGGCAGCCAAGCTTTCTTTACACTAGAAGTCATGGGGGAAATGAGCTTTAAACTGAGTATTTAACATGCACTGAAGTGTTGGGGTTTTAATGAGAATTTAGAAAATGTTTGAAATATGGAGGAATATGGAGGTTAAGGGGCAGGGGAAAGTAATACTTGCAAAATTGACTTATTCATCAAAAGCACAGGCAAATCAATGAAGCCTGGAAGATATTGCACAGATAATTCTACAACAGCTCACCTCCTGTTCAGACATCTATTCTACCCTCACATGGTGATGTCCTAGAACCAGCCACAATATTGAGTTGTCTTTTTTAGCCATCAGAAGGACTCCTGTCTCAGGACATTACAACCTGCTCTGATAAAAAGAAAGTGTTATCTTTTGCCTGTTCTGTGCATTTCTTGTTATATTTTCTGTTTATATTATTTTTTGAGAAGCTCAGACTGTGTAATGAGTCAGGAAAGAAGCAACTACAGTATATTAAAAAGCAATCAAATGCTGCCCATCAATGAAGAGTTTTAAAACTTCTACTCCTGTTGCAAGTTTGTGAAGTGATAGAGGAAACACAATGATTGATTAAATTAACATGACAGCTCTGTGGTGATAATCCCAGAGATTTGCCCTGTACCATGCTTCTTTACACATAAACCCAACATTTCTTCTGTTCCCTTTTGGACCTCACACACTGCTGGCCAGACCTACGCTTCACCATGAGCCACTATCAGATGCCATTAGCACAACTGTGCTGAGCCCAGGCAAACCAAGCCAGAGCTACACAGCACACTCAGTCTGTGAAATACCAGTTTCTTAAAAACAAAAATAAACCCCCTTTTTATCAGTCTTTTTGACTGAATCACTTCAGAAGGCTGGCTTAGGACACAGCCACACCAATGGGGGAGCAGCCATAGCTGGAATCTGCTATTGATGACTATGCAGCCAGAGTAACAGGCTGCAGAAAATTCCAGGCCTGAAATGATGGTCTTTCACACACTCAATAGATTCACCATAGCAGGGGTTAACTAATTATTTTTCTAATACCCTCTTAGTCATACACACAGGCAAATAACAAAATGCTATGGATGACTATAGGTTTCTTATGATTTGACAGATAGTAACTACAGTGGTGGCAGCAACAGGTAAAAAGTATTAAAATAAACTATAAAAGACACAAATGCTTGTCAATTTTGGCCTATTTCCATTGTTTCTACAATACATTACAAATATGGAAACTTGCTCATTTGTAATCTAATTAAAAATTGATTGCTTTCTTCTTAATCTTATACATTTGCTAATTTTATTCTGAGCTCTTGTACATTCCCTTCCCTGGAGGGATTCCTCTTGCAAATAAATTAATGTAATAGTCAACGATTTGTATTTTTCACGTGTGAAAAGTCACTGAACAACAATTCATGAAATTACTTTTCTTTGTGAACTCAAGGGCTGCTTGTTCGCTTTGGAATTATGGTAGAAATTATTGAACAAACATTTTAATCATAATCAAAACAAGTTCCATTTTCATTATACTAAGTTATCTTGAAAGCCGTATTTAGTATAACACTTGAGTGACTAGTTTATTGTTACTTAGATAGTCCAATGATAAGCACCTTAGAAAAAAACAAAATAGGTAGTAGACCAAACTATAAGTAGCAAACACTCTCAGTCTCCTCCTCTTTTAGTATGAATACAACTGAAAGTCTTCACAGTGGTGGTAATCTCATAATGGGTTTAAGCTCTTTATCTTGGTTACAAATGAATTATTGATTTTTTCAATTGCAAAAACAGGTCTGCAGAGCAGACACTTGTGACTACAGAAAGAGTGCTCATTTGATGTGAATCAGTGGACAGAGAAGTCTTGTGCGTCAGCAACTGATTCTTAAAACAAATAAAATGTCACTTAAATATTGTAAAAACAAAAACAACAAAAAAGTTTGATTTTTAGTGTTGCAGGTGGGACACTAGGTCAACTTTGCTCTGCATAACAAGTTTCAAGAAGCTCTCCTGGGAATGTTTATACTGTGTTTCTATCCAGGCCTCATATTTGCTTTGAATTGTCACAACAGCTTGACCATTTTCATGTTAAAAGCTTCCTGCCTTTGTCATGAAAGGAGCTTTTCTTCAATATCTATAGACAACAGTCAAAACAGGAATTCAGGAATACTGCTGCAAACCTTATCACCACCTACCTGGAAGTGCTTGAAACCCACTACCACCCCTGTGTGCCCCCACAGTCCAGTTCTTCAGCAAGGGACAGTACCCTAAACCCTACAAGAGCAAAGCAGAGGGCAGTCAGACTCAAATCCTGTTACTGCTGACCATCTGGGATGAGGCAAGGACCAAGGAGGCAGCACTGAAAGATAATGGAAGTGGAAAGACAAAGAGAGATGGGGAGGACAGAAGAGCACAGATAGTGACCCTGAATGCAAGGATGGCAGGAGAAGGGCTCTGCTAGGATGCCTCTTGGAAATGCCTATCTCACACCCCAGCCCATTTTGGTCAACATTTATAATATGAAGATGGTTCTTTCAATTAAAAACTGACAGAGGATTTCAGAATGGAGTGCAAAATCCATCCTGCTAATCTTAATTGCACATTTCAGAGGCCCTGGGAACATGGGAGAAATGCTGATTAATACCTAGCTAGCTATGCTATCAGTTAGAAAAGGCTTTGACAAGTGTGCTCATATTTTACTACAGTGTGAAAAGTAACCAGTACAAAACATTATGAAGATGTTTTTGTGTACATACACATACACTTGTACGTGTGTGTATATGTATATATACACATATGGGAAAATCTTGGATATAAAAACTCCTTTACATACTCAGGTATAATTTTGCCTTTAGATATTTTATATTTAACACTACAGAGCAGCTTTCTGTTTCCACCACTCCCAAATCAAATAAACTGTTCATGTCCCAGTATCTTGGCATATATTGACTTCTACCTATGGGAAATTCTATTTGCAAGATAAGACTATGCACAAGACTGAAATAATAACAACTGATTAGGCAGAAGTCAGAGTGTCTTTCCCTGGAAGAATTAGTTACCTCAAAAATTCAGTGCAATGAAGAAAAAACAGAAAGTACGATTCACCTTTTAGATTGTTTTAGCTGAGTAACAGAATTGAGTTTCCTTTTTTCAGAGTGTAGTCAAATGGTGATTATGTGAAGTCTATACTTCTAAATAAACTAATTAAACAGCAACTCCAAATTTTTACAGATAAGATGCTAAAAAAAGGCAAAACAAACACACACATAAATAAAAGCCACAACAAAAAACCCCACACAACCAGACAGCCTGTGCCTTCTATACAAGTTCTTAAAAAAAAAACAAAAACCAAAAAACAAACAACATCAGCTACTCTAGTGGTTCATCTCTCTGCATATTTTCACCTGTTCAAAAAAACAACCACATATAGGATTCACTGTATTTTTCTATCAAAGCACTTTCTGTTTGAAGCTCCCAGGGGAGACATTCTATTTCCTAATCAAGAATGTAAGCCATCAAGAAAAGCAAAATAGTGCAGACAATTGTGATACAACCTGGCTCTCCAGTATCTTCTTTCAGGACTAAAACCTAACTTAAGAAACAAGATTTTACATTTTACATTTTTCCAAATGTCATTTTAAGTTGACCTTTGAGTTGCATGTACTTTCTTCCCATTAGATATGTACAGAAGAGGTAACAAATTACTATAAAAATATGTTTGAGTAAGATTCACGTACTCTGGGAGACATGGCAGGCTTTCCTGATAACTACAAAGTAAAAGATAATTTTTTAATTTTTTCATTGGAGTAAGCTAGACATCTGAGGCTATGTAATTACAGTGGGTTTTGAGAACTATTCAGCACAGTGAAAAAGCATACTCCAAAACAGATGCATTTTTCTACATTTCCTAAGCAATGACTGTTAAAGCCAAAATAGCATTAGGGTTTGTTTTTAATACCTACTTGAAAAGTTCTGGCATTCTCTGGACATTGATCAGTCAAGTATAATTTCTTTAAACTGCACTGAAAAGCTACCCACTGATCCTACAAGAGTTATCTTCTAGTATTTTTTACTTCTTCTGAATCCTGAAAAGAACCTGAAGTAAATCAATTCTTGGTCAAGCACCACATTAGTCTCGTCACAGAGGGTTAGCCTCTCAACAATGTAATTTAATGCCTTTACCTCTTCCTTCTGCAAACTAATGGACACACTTACCTATGAAAAAAATAGCCATCACTACCCAGGAACTGTTTTAGCAGGAACAGCATCTACAGTAGTTTTTTTTAGTCAGCCAGGGAATTGTTTCTTTCCAGTGCCCATTGTTGTTGGTAGTTGCATTCAGAGCTGTATACTGAACAAAAGCTAGTGAGCATCACACAGACAGGCACCTAAAGGACACATGACTCATTTGGAACAAAAAAAAAACCCTTAGTACACTCTCTTAATTTACTAGGGAATGTTCATTAACACTGTATTGGGAGAGGACACGTACTTACTAAACCCATCATATCAATTTCATTTACAATCACATCTTAACATTTGTTTAAATTTTTTCTCCATATTTTCTTATGTTTAATGGTGCATGACTTTATGATGCAGATTGACCACTGCTGTTTGGATGTAGACTTTCAAACAAAGCTGAAAATCTGAAAGCATAATATGCTTCAGTAATAGACAAGACAATGTAATGCTTTTTCCATCTTTTTGTGACAGAAATACCACTTTGTGTAGTGGGCACTTTTACTAGTTTCTTACTTTTAGCAGCCAGGAATGCTGACTGAAGTACTTTTCTTGGATTACCCTGTTATCTGGGAGCAGGGTCCTCAACAGTAGAGAAAACTATGTGAGACATTCTTGATACTTTGTTTAACTTACTTCACTATGTCTCAGAGGTGTTAAGCGAAGTCTGTCACTATCCCAGAAAGGTTCCTTAATTATGCAGCTTTCACAAACTTCTATATTCCATTTATCTTCCAGTTCACCTGGGGATTACAGAAGACCTCATCAGTGTCATAGCTTTTAATGAGTTTATGCAAAGCACGGGGCTGAGATACCAAGCTTGCTCCTACTCTGGAAGGCCATGACTCAGGCAAGGATACAAAGATGACTCTGTCAGAGGACAAGCTAGACATGCTTCCCCTCTACTACCTCTAGCCAGGAAAAGGCTGACAATGTGATTTCTGTAAATCATTTTTTCCTGAATATGGTGGGTCACTGAATTTCAGCTAACCCATAACATAACATTTTTATCTGTGCTAAAGGTTAAGATGCATGGTTAACTGAAACATTGTGAGGTTATGTGCCTCAAAGGGCTCACTGAGGTTACCTACCATTACTTGGAGAAGCTTTGCTGAAAATTGAGTTTCCCAATAAAATTAAGCTAATCTAAATGCATGCTGTAACTGAAAGAGGCCCCTAATCAGATGTGTATTCTTCCTATGTCTCTTCTCTAAGCATGAGCAGTCGTGAAACTATGTGGGAACATCTGCTGAAAATTAATCTGAAAAAAATACAAATAAAGTGGTTAGTTTTCACTAGTGTGAGTTTTCACAAAGTGTATGGGAACAATGACTGAGGAGAGAGGGGCCAGAAAACCCCTTTTCACTGCAACTTCTAAAAGTGATGGGGGAACCATCAGGAGGGGACTGAGAGCTACCACAAGGCTAGCAGGAGAGTTTTGTAATGATTTAAAACTTCATTGCTTTGAAATAGTATGTTGGCTATATGCCTCTATGCTGCCGATGCTGAAGAGCTCAGCAAAGCTCACAAACAGCTCCTTGGTAGGTACTGTCACGCCTGTTTTACAGGAATGAGGATGTGGACAGAGCTTGGATCATTTATCAGAAACAAAAAACAACTTAGTGGAAGACAGATAGAAAAACAAAATTACCGATCCTTGATTTCCACCACTATGTTAATTAATAAATCAATTGTGACCAACATGCAGAACATTGAGAAATATCCCCTGAGCATTTGCTAGCGAGTTAGGCAAATGAGCAGCTGTGTAGCCACACCAGTGCTTGCTTGACTGCACAGGGAGAGAACAGCAAAGCACACAGGACTGACAACCATGGGGCTGTGCACTCTGCTGGAGGAGGTGACCTGTAAGTCTTCTGAGAACAAACAATGGTAGACAATCCAGAAAAGACACAATATTTAGACATGGATACAAATCCAGCAGATTTTAATAGCAGGTTCTCGAGTGTTCAGGGCATTGGCTGGTCTTTACCCTCTCCTGTCCATAGCGGGGCTCTGCACCCTGCATGATCATGAGCTACAAGAGGGAGCCACTATTTTGTCACCCCTAGCAAATCAAGAAAAGTGTGTATAGCCTGTTGTTAAGTTATACCACTCCCAGGTGGGGAAAAAAAAAACAAACAACAAACAAAAAAAACCAACTATAATGCTATTGAAAGAGGAGGAGATATTACATTGCATTCCATTTTAAAATCACATGTTACACGAGGGTAGAAAAATCTTTGTCATTGCTTCAGAACCTGTATGAAGCCATGCAAAAAAAATATATGTTGCAGCCTCTGTTTTCTTTTAAACTTCCTGGAGAAAGCAATGCTTTACTTGACTACACAGAGTAGAAAAAAAAAAATCATAACAGATTAACACTCAATTTAGGAGAGTTTCTGACCCTGTACTTCTGACTCTTTTACACCACTTAGTATTAATCTGAATGATGGCACATGCTGTGGGGTAATGCATATTCATATCTCACCTGTTCAAAAGGCAATTGCTAGTTGGCTGTTAAGTATTTTTATCTCATGGGTTTATAGCCTCCACTACCACAAGTGAACAAGATGCCTCTGCCCTTGACATCACTAAGACTGCAGATTTAACACGGGCCTTTGGGGTGGCCTCAGAGAGGTAGCAAGAACTGATAATCACAAAGCAAGTAGGTCCACCAAGTAATAAAGTAATATTTGGTGTGTACTGATTAATTTTCACCTGTCTTAAGTATTAATGGTGCTTTTTTTTTTTTTTTGAGAAGTCATCTTAACCTAGAGTGTACTAAATTCTGTTTTTCACTTCTCAAAAATTTCCTGATGATAATCCAATTATTTGTAACAAATGCTTAATTTTCAAAAAGGTCCAAGCTTTTCTTCCAGCAAGCTCTAAATAAGCCAGGTTTCATTCCTCCAGACTTTGGACGCTGTCTACTGTTCATTTTTGAAAATTATCATGTACAAGAAAAACTTGGGCAGAACTAAAGCATCTAAATCTAAAATGTATAATCCAGCTCCTTCCCCTAGCACTAGGGGCAGATTTAATTTCCCTGGCATTTACCCTTTCCTATGTGTATGAGTGGGCAGGCCTTCCCCAATATTACCACTATTGCCTTCCTCAACATATCTTAGATATCTGATCTCACCAGTTGTCTAGCTGATACTATGCAAAGGCTTAGTTTCTTTTTTTAACTCCTCAGAATCATTTCTAACCACTAGTAGAGGAGCTGTTTATTGAGTCAGGAACTCGAGAGACTCATCAGAATCAGATATACTGGTTGCAAGGCGATGCAGCAGAACAATACTGACAGCAGCCACAGAGCACAGGGACACTGCCATGGGTTCTGGTGAGGTATTGCTTCAGGCCCCTTTGTGTTCAGCTCAGAGGGCCTTGCAGTGGACACACATTTCTGCAGTTGTTCTTGTTCTGCCTTAGCAGAAGCCCTGGGGTAGGAGCAATAACAAGGATGGGACAAAACCTTTTTGGAGGAGAAGGGTAACCTGTGACCTGGGCAGACAGTTCAGGTCTTCACTGCTTCCCGAACTCCAGGGGAACACCAAGATGGAGATCCTAACCAAGGAAGCATCTGTATGTCTGATTTTAATGCTAGACAGCCTTTCCCAACCAGCTGCCACAGCCAGTGCTTCCTCTCAGTTCCAATACCAGGACACGCACGAAACTGACCCATGACATCTAGACAAAATAGAGCCATAAAAGGTATTTGAGGGATGTTAAAACCATTCACTAGTCATGGGTTTCCATTGGAAGTGAGGTATGTTAGGAAGGCTTTTCCCAGACAGGAACAGGAGCTGGAAATTTAGGCTCCAACATCTCATCAGTATCATTGGTTTTAGCAGCTGCTCTCTAACTTCCCTGCTGCATACACCTCAGGACAGACACTAACAAACATCACAAGAAATCACAACAATATAAATAAATAAGTAAATATCTGTAACAATCATATAACTTTATAAAATATAAAGTAAATACTGCACAATTTTCTATGTGATTTTATCCTCTGAACTTCCCAGAGTTTGTTGAACTGGAATTTTTACAGATATTTGCTACAGTTTGATTTCAAGAGCATTAGCAGAAATACAGAATAAGCAGCCTAGAAACAGTAGAGAAATTCTGTGCTTCCACTTCATGACCAAGACCAGAATATAACCCACAGAAGGGCATCCTGAGGCCAGACTTGGGGAATGCTTAAAAGATCCAACATAACCAAACTCTTTCAGAGAGGGGTGCCTCCTCCATACCATAAATAATATATTAAAGACAACTTCCTAAATATTTTCTGGAAAGCAATTTATGTCATATTTACAAGGCATTTCCCTCAGCATTTTCATCTTTGTTGTTTCAGACTTTGATAGTATGGGAAGGAAATCGGACAACTTGTGGATATTGCTGTTACTTTTCAAGTCTGCTGATAATAGTTGTGGAAACATACACATAAGAATAACTTCCTGAATGAAACACTATTTAGCAAGTATAGAATCTTTTGTTCTTGTTGCCTAGAGGATATATAGGTTTACACAATTATAGTGCCTTTTTAAATGACCCTAAAGAACACCACTAGCATGTGTGAATGTGCTCTTTGAAAAAAAAGAAAAGCAGGTGAGTTTTTTCCAGATAGAACAGACAAATAGATATATGCCAGCTCCATTTTTCTTAAGCCAATTGTATCATAACAGGAAGTGTTACTCATTCTAAAGGTGATGTTGAATTATTTTACAAAAGAAAATATGATGAGCAGTGGACCAAACTTTCCCCTTTTTATTTCATAATCTTGAACACATTTTTCAGGAAAAGAGGCCAATATGTCATCAGTTGAAGATGCAGGTTTTTGATTTTCCTGCCCTCAAACTTAGAGAATCTACAGATTTTGTTTGACTCGAGCATGAAGAGAAGAAGAACTGCTAAGAAATATATCTATCACAGCAAGATGATAAAAAAATACAAAATAGTTTAAGTTTCCCCAAGTGATTAGACTTTATATGCTTGTAAAACGGTAATAAGCTGGGAACATAAAAATGGCTATATTGGGTCAGACCAAACACCCACATATCTGAGTATCCTCCAACAGTTACTTACCGTACTGGATAATCAAGGAAGGAAGTAAGAACAACACAGTAAATAAAAAATAAGACAAGTTGGAACAACCTCTTATCTCTCTGATATATGCTTACCTATTTATTTCACATGAAACACTGAAGGACAAAAAAGACCTAACTACTGCTCCTCCGAAGTCTCCAGTAGAAAGGCAGGGGAGTAAAGTGGGCCAGAGGAAGTAAATTAAGAACAAAGAGACAACAGGTGTTTCTTATTTTCCTTCATGGTAGGTGAGTAGTAGGCTTGTCATTTCCTGAGGCAGAATTCAGACCATGATTTCTAAGAAATCATGGGGTTTGTAACTTTATTAAGCTTAGATTTTCCTTTCTCTATGCTGGAACAGGAAGAGGTTATTAGATGCTCATACTTCACCTGCACTATATAATTGTATACTGGTTTTTAGAATTAAATCTATAAAACAGCCTTTACCCTTCCGAGTACGCCTGATATTATAACCTTAATCTACATTGAAAATTTTAATCTAAATCTTAATCTAAGAACATCTCTTCCATTGATTTTCTGACTGGAAGACTAGGCCATGTTCTAACATTGCTGACAGTCACATGTCCAGACACAGGTCAGGATGACTTTGTCCACCACTAAGGCAGAGGAGGATTCTATTCTGAAATTCAGTGGATGCAGTTAGGTCAACTCCAAATACTTTCAAAATCTCATTCTAGTCGGGGTGTTTCACCTTCTGGTTTGCTCTGTTAGGTGAGTGCATAGAGTTTTGATTTTTGGTACTGTACTTGCCCCATCTAAATGGCAGTTACATAAGTAATACACTAACCAAGCAACATGTTGGCCCGTCAGCTGGTAAGTATGGCACCAGCAGCAGGGGTTGTGTAGGAAATGAAAGGGAACAGGGACGCAAAAAAGCAGCTGTGTGACTAGTCCTCTTCCTTTTACGTCCTCCAATGGTCTATAATTGACCATGATGCCTGTGAGAACAGAAGACTAAATTTGATGAGTTAGGAGAGTTTTTCCTAACATTGGTTTATGGTTTTTTTTTACATTACTCCACCCACACCATTGTCACATTAAAGCTGTGCCAGGTCAACCCTGAGAACCACACACGTGAACAGGAGCATCTTCAGCAAGTTAGAGGACTCCAAAGCACAACCTTCACCATCTTCATTAACAACATAAAAACTATGAATTCTTCTGCTCCATAAAAGTCAGAAAACTGAGAAAAACACGTTTGTTCTACACATCACATCGGTTCTTATTTGCATTATGATTCTTTCAGTCCTTTAGCTGCACATTTTTTAATTTTTATTTGACACCATCACAGTTACAGAGTCTTTGGACATTTTTTTTTTTTTTATGAAAGCTCAGATTATCACACAACAGCAAGAACTGAGGCTGAAAATGAACTCTAAATCCTGGTAAAATGAACAATGCACTATGAATAGTTGGCGACAACTCTGTTGTGCGACCCTGGGCAAGTCTGTGCCTCTTTGCTCCCTTTCCACTGAGTAAATAGATGCCGGGGCGGGGGGACTCTGTGTACCAACCTCACATGTGAAAGCTGCTGAGACAGTGAGATCACAGAGACCTTTGCTTTGGTGTCATCATCCTGGAAAGACAGAAGTACTGAATCAAAGGCGTCAGGTCTTTCATGTGAATAAAATGCTGATCCCACAAGCTCGGAGGCCTCTGCTGACTGGCACTGTTGGGGACAGAAGAGCTGCCTTAACACCAGGTCAGCAAATGAAAGGTGCTGTTCCAGTTGTCCCAGAGGCTGATGCCACCTCTGCATGTTCCCATGAGAATGTTAATCTCTGCACTAGCACAAGTGCTAACCTCAGTCTAACATGCAGACAATTTTGCCTTGATAATGACCCAGCAGCATGAGTTATATAAGAGAATCAGTAGTTCCAACTGGTAGACCTGGGGCACAGGGACGAGGCAGCTACATAGACACATCAAACACATACCACACAAGTTGGCATAGGTAGGAGGGAAGCTCTTTTTATGGCTTCTAGATGCACAAATTACTCCTTTTCTGAGACAGAAGAGGACTGCGGGACTACTCCCCACACCCCCTCTCTGACTCTCCCCAGCATCTTTTCCACTCCTCTCAAGGCCCTGCACAGGGAGGAAGGGCTCTCTGCCACCCCCACTGCTGCCACCACATCCAGTTAAGGGAGAGACTCTGTGCCCCTGGGGACAGTGTGAAGGACGGAAGGGTGGGCCCAGGGAAGGAAGGAGTGGGTGGACTGCAAGTAGGCACAAACACGTATGACTCTCCTCCCACCTTCTAGTGGGTCCTACTGGGGAAATTGTTTTATTTCCCCATCTCTGCTCTCCCCAAAGCAGAGGGAGAAATTGAAGTCCTGTCGCTGAAATCGCCATTGGTCACAGTGAAGGATTATTGTACCCTCGGGCTGGTGATGGCTGAACACTATCAGCAAGGACAGAACTGGTCAGGAACAGAGATAAGTGGAAACTGAGGTTCTTAAAACAGATTGTGTCCTCAGGTTTTGAACATCTCCATAGAATATAAGTTGTCAGTGCTGGAACTATTTTTCATTCTGTTTTGGTGGGGGAAAAATTATTTTCTGCCTATAATATTAAAACCATTGTTTTCAATCTCCTGAGCAGCTGATCTTCCACATACTTTCCCTACCAAAAGGCTGTCACCAAAGGTAAATGCTCATTTTGCTCATGCAGATGCCGGTACTAGCTTCAATACGATCAAAGACAAAAAAGGAAAAAGAATAGACAGGACTCAAAGGCTCTTTCAAAGTTAGTGGTTTGATTGTCCTTGCACTCCTGGAGACAGAGCAAAGTTCAGATTTGACTTGAAATTCTGCAGTTAGGGACATTTAGATAATTGTAAAAATATGCCATATTTCCTGAACAGACACACATTTCATATTTATAATGGAGTTACTACACTAAGCATGGAGTCTGCATCTAACTCAGGAATCATCCAGCAGAGTTTCAACCAGTAACTACTTATATATAACTTATATAAGTTACAACTTAGATTATTACACTGTTACTAGAGTAGCCCTTCTTGCTCATACTTCATTTGTCTTTTTATGACTATTTTACTGATTTTGATAAAACTAGTAAAGCTCTCCTTCTGAAAGCAAAGCCTGATGAGCCTGATGAAGTGAAAGGTATCAGAGAAGAAAGAGAAATGCCCAGTATTTTTTTAACTCCTCCAGCTGTTACAGCTATCCCAGCAGTGCTGCAGCCCATCAGTGCATCAGTGATATAGTACCTACTTCTAAAACCAAGAAGAAAGAAGGAGGTGAAATAGAAATTAATGGTAAATAGTTTTGCTGCTTTTGTATCATGGCTTGATGTAATTTGGACTTTAAAAGAGGAGTGTAGTGCAGAATTTGTGTAACTTGAGAATTTGCCCTGTTCTGGAGGAAGGGTTAAAGCAATTTCATACCTGGACTTTTGTCATCTCAGACAATATGAGTGACTTTCACCATCTTAAACACATCTGGAGTAGAGCCTGTGAGTATATCAGATCTTCCCCGTGGAAAGTCAGTAGGACTAATAACATTCCTAATGCAGGTGTTCTGAGCCCAAGAGTACTGGGCACTTGTATATCCACCTCGTCTGAGTTGGGCTGCAGGATAACCCAGGTGTTGCCCATTCCCAGAACCCAACATGGGTAATAATAGCACACACCTGGAGAAGGTTTTAGAGCTAGAGAATCCTCTGGAATCATCTTATCTGGTCAGAAGAGGCCATAAAATTTGGTCCATTTCAGCTTTGCCGTTTTGTGTGGAAAACACCCCCGTGCCCACCCTCACCCTCCCCAAGAAAGAAATAAAAAGTCCCAGGCAAAGAAAAAACAAAACAAACATCCCTATAGAAAAGAAACTGAAAATGAGAGAAGATATGGAAGTCCAGTGGTAGTTTTAAGTCCAGCCTCACCTACCTTCACAGGAAGAGTACAGTTTGTAGATAACTTTTAGCTACTTGGTCAATTTAAACTATTTTTTGTATCATCAAAACCTGGTTTATAGTCTGGAACTTATCTACTGTAATACAGCCAAATGAACTTTAAAGATAGACCGGTTATAAAATGGACCAAAACCAAATGTTTTAATGAAATGACAACTGACCTCTCTCCATAGCAGCACAGTGCTACGAGAGGCAGCTGTAATGGCATAAATGGGCAGTTTATCAGCTTTCTGCCAGGGACTGACAAAATCATGTCAAATGAGGCATTAAAACCGTACTTTTGAAAACTGTGATAAATACCAGCTAATCTGCTGGCATAATATATAGTGAGTCAAATATTTAGTTTTGCATTAAATCTAAATCCAATATTAGAGCATTTCCTCTTGATTAAAAAGGAGAAAATGTAGATGTTATTTTATGCTCCAGTTCCCACATCTAATGATGCTTAACATTTGGAGCCATTTCTGACATTACAAATGTATTAGCAAACACGACAAGGAAAGGGAGGAGGCACAGGGGAAACAAGTGCAAAATCTATATGCTTAATTCATATTCCTCCATTTGCAGTGGCTAATATGTTATTACAGAGACTATTTGCAGACACTTGCCCTGCCAGTGAACAGCTAACTTTCCTGATTGCTTGTATAAACAGTCTTCTAGATCTGGAGACAGACATTGTAAGAGAGCACATAGCTAATTTAATTTTAGTATCATAAATAGATTTAGCACCATTAATAGATTCACGGTAAATGTTGGCTAGTCAATATAAGCATTGAACAATATGACTATTAAAAGCCTTAATATTTGTGAGTGGTCATATGAAAAGGTTTGTCAGAAAGTTTATTATCTTGGGAATAAGACGTACCTAATTGGAGAAAGTATTACTGCTGAGATAAAATTAAAAAATGGGGTTTGTATATGTATTAATTATCTTAATGGTCATGAGGAAATTCTGCATTTAAATATATATATTTATAGGGTAGTTAATCACCTACTCATGTCCAGAAATAGAACAAGACAAATCTTCATAAAGCACTGAAAGATCTTTGTTCATTATACATTACATTCCCAGTATTATGATTTAGCTGTTTCTTAGAAGGCAGAAATTTGAGAACTGTGTTTCGTTGTCAGACACTATGATTTCAAACTGTTGTAGCTGCAAAATACACTGCAATGTAACTGCTGCTTTTCTAGGGAATACATTTTATAAAGCTTAAATGCAATCTGATGCTGTGTGAGACAGCATGAGATCAACTCAAATGAAAAATAAATTAAAGACAGAAAATAAGTAATCACCTACCACCTTCATTTTAGGAAATGTGTTGATTTATTGGTTAGTCAAAAAGTCTCTCTAGGCTGACACTCGTAGCTAAGTCTGCCACAGAAATCAGTATTAAGCACAACCTGTGGAATTTGGTATAGGTCATGCTATATTCATCATATATTCAGGAAAATTACACCCTGATTCTTCTGCACCGTTTTATTCTGCAAAGGATTCTTATAAATGTGTAGCCATAAATCTATATCAGCGTGTGTTCTCCAGGGTGCATGGAAGTAGCCATTTGGCATTTAAGAAGCTGCATGAACTTCAATGCCAGTCAAACACCTGAAAAGTTGTGTACCATCAATAGCAAGGCAGCCTTCTCCAGTGCATGGGTCTGTAAGGGGGAGGAGATTGTACACAGGGTGATATTCTTATACTATTCACTCTTTTGGTGGGTAGTTGCTTTTACTCAGTTTCCTCAGTTGCTTATCTCAAAACCACAAAGACCTTAAGAGGAATGATAGTTCAGAAGAGTTCTGCAAAAAGTCCTGGGCACTTTCCTGAGCTGGCTATTCCCAGGGGTTCTCTCTGCAGGACATCCTATCATTCAGGGCTCTGCTCAGAGGAGGGCTCCCAGGCTCACATTTCCACCAGGATGGCTCTCCTGGCCAGCTTACCAAGAAGGAAGTGAACCCACTGTTGATAGCAGCTATCACCAAGAAATGCCTTTGAATCAGTGTTTCAAATGGTTTAATTGTTCCTGTAAACAAATCACAGCTGAATTTGCTATCATTCCAGAAACTGTGATGGTAAACTAAGTTATACTGGCTCTGCTCCTCCCAAAAATGGGTTTGTGCTATTTAAACCTGAGAAAGGTTTCAGTATCATTTTGGACAGACAGTTAATCACAATAACACTGTCTAGCTTGACAGTATAAGTGAGTCACAGCATAGCCCTGCACCGCTCCTAGTCCTTCTGCCCAGTTCCACAGTCAATACAGAGTGGTACAGGACCAAGACATTGCCCACTCCACAGCCTAAGAAGGTTGAAAAACAAAAAAACAAACACAGAAGGAAAAAGAAATAAGAATAGACTTTGATTAGTTTTGTGGTCTGAAAGACCTAAATCAATGTTGTCTTACTGAAACGTGGGTTTTGTCTTTTTCATGCCTCTGTTTGTGTTACAACATAAAATACCTTTTGGCACCTACTGTAACGTTAAAGAAGACTCCTTGTGAATGCCCTAGAAATTAGGGTTGATCTCATAACTTATACCAATGTCTTGTGCAGAATCTGGTTGCCAATTGAGAGAACCTCAAAATGAGTCACTACCAGTTTCATTTGCCTTAATTCAGATATCTAAAAACTTAAGTAACAGACATACAGTTAGTCTGTGAACTACTGATGTATGGGAACTAAAAGTTATAATAGGTGTAATATATTGGAAGATAGCAGTAATATTTGCTGAGAAGTTTGGAGGCATGTGCTCTAAGGTTGGGAAACTGGCACCTTTTTCATTAGTGCTCTGTGCTTTTGTTCCTTCTTCCTATTTTGACTGCTATCTCTGACTCTGAAGAGACTGTAAGTGGTACATGGCACAGACCCAGAAACAGCCATCAGTGGGAATAACCCCAAAACCTGGAAAGTCCTGGTGTTACTGAATTTATTCTAAATTGTTTCTCAATTACTAATGTGCACAATGCTTGGTGAAGGAATAAAACCAAAACAAATGAACAAATAAAACACAATTCTTTTTCTCTTATTCTGGAACTCAATTCATAACCTCTTCTTACATCTTTGCACTAAGAGGAAAACATCCCTAGCTCCTTTTAAGAGTTCATTAAGTTCCTGTGACTGAAGTCACATTGCCTGCAAGAATGAAGACATTCATCACAGTATGCAAGGAAACAGAACCCTTGACACATAGGTTTTGGAAAGGGCTTCTCACATTACTGTATAACCATTGACTGATCGTCTACCTTTTCATCCTGCAAAATGAAGATGTGTTACTGTGGAAGAATATGCTCATGTGATGTTTGGAAATACAGAGAACAGCATACTAGCAGTGCTTGTATCGGAACTGCATGTACTGCGGTATATAGAATCTGGCAGGTGCTTTGCAAAGCCCTCTACCAGCAACTTCCAAAGAAGGCCAGGCACAGGACACAGGAACAGGAGTTGTCTTTGCTGCTCCAGAGTCTCCAGAGCCCCATTACCTTGTGCTGTCATGTTGGCATCTATAGCATCTTCACAGGGGGTGGCTTCTTCCACTGCAGGGATGCCAAATGCTGTCTTAGTTTACATTTATCCTTAAAACAATCTCTGCTTTGTGCCAGGCACTGAATAACTACTTACAGTTATATTTGAAACAGCTTTAATGTCAAAAAAAGTGGTTTTTTTTTCTTCCATCTTCCACTCTGTTGATAAGGTTTGAATATTTAGACAAAGCCTTAAAATATTTACAAGTTTACAGTTCATTTATGCAACCATAAAAACACATTTCAAGTCCTTCTTCATCTTTATATACCTGGTGCATGGTAGTTATTCAAGATCTCTCACATGGAGAAAGCTTATTCAGGTGCTAAAAATACCACATGTTTACACTTGTACATCACCATTAGCAAATGATTTTCCTAATGCTTTAGCCAATATAGTAGCAAAGTGCAGCTGCTTCAGCCAGAATGGTATTTTAGTGATTTTTAAGAACTTAATGAGAGCAGGTAATTGACTAGTCAAGCTAAAAATTTTACCTTCAATTAAACAATCAACAGCTCAGTACATCAACATAATCATCTTCGCCCATCCACCTCTCTGTTATCAAATCAATATGTGGGTAGCAGTTGTCTAAGAAACCACTTCCTTTGTGCCTCTAAGCCAGTGTTCAGGAACCATTTTAAAGAATTTATTCAATCGGTCTGGTGTAATTTGGAACTAATTGAAAGTATGTAGTAATGCAGATTCCATAAGCAACTAAGGAAAAACAAGGCCTTAATTCATTTGTTATTTAATAGCATTATTTATCCTACATTTGTTCTAGTGCAACCCAACAAATAACTTAATAGTCTGCATTTTAAAATACCATCTTGTGTGCTTCAGTTGGCAGTGATAGATGTATTGATTACATGTATAGGAAATATGATTGTACAGGTCGTGCTGATGAATCATGTGATTGATAGCTCAGGAGTCAGTCATGAGGCAAAAGTACCATCTTTGAAAAAAATGCACAAGATAAAATAATTCTGTCAGGAAAGTCCTTCCAAGGGTTACATTACAACACAGCAATTTAATCTTGGAGTGGTTGATAATGAATCAATATAAAATGCCATCCCCAACCACCACTGTAAGTGTAAGGCATTTAGTAAATGAAGCATAAGGAACTTCTGCTGTCTTGCAAAAGATTCTGAAATGGAGCAGTTGTATCTCAACGCATGTTACATTCTGATGAGTTCTGGTGCTGCGTTTGTAGCATCATTCTCTTCTCTAGCAAAAAATGTTTGTTTGCAGCATATATTTTGTTACAGCAAAAACATCAGGCAGTGTTTAAAAAGGGAGAAAATCTGCAGTGCCATGTGGAGATGTTAACAGGTAAATTAAGTGACTTTCCAGTGTAATTTATTTTTTTTTAATGAAAGCATAAATTTATTCTAATATATGCTCATATTCACCACCTACACTTCCTGAGAGTACACCCTGACTGCCCAGACACTCCCAAGGGTTTGGGAGGGAGGTTAGCTGGTGGAGCAAACCAGTGCCGAGCATGAACAATATTCGTTATGAGAGTAGCACTGGCAGAAAATGGGTGGCTTTTATACAGCTATTGTTGTGTCAGCATTGTCTTCTCATACCAGATTATGAGAAACTGTGGATAACATGAAAACTACCTGCACACAATTCTGACCAAGATTTTCAAAAGCAACTAGTGATCTAATTGGGTTCAATCCTCAGCTTCCCAAAAAGAGTAATATAAATATAAAGGGAGATGATTTTGGGGAAGTACTATATGTCTCCTGCCTGCTCACAGAGGTGAGATCCAGGTGGCAGAGTCTGCCAAGAGCAGCTATCTCTGCTGCTGCCATGATCACTGCTTCTCCACTGAATAAAATTAGGCTTCTCCAATGGGTTAAGATGCTCATAAAGATGTAGGGAAGGCCTTATCACACCAAGGAGACAGTATTGTACCAGACACAATACTGGCGACTGAGTCAGTGCTGCCTGTGTCAGCCTCATGGCCAAAGCCAGAAAAATGGGCTTAGCTCAGCAGGGCAGACCCCATCCATCTCCTGGGGGGTTGCTGACTACTAGGTTATCCTAAAATCTTGCCAGCATGGAAAGCTAGCCTGGTTCCTGCCAGCCTGCCAGGGCAGTCTCCGAACTTTACCAAAACCGCCATTTAGCAAATTTGTCCTTGTCATTTGACAGACTTCAGAAGTTAATGGTTTGCTCCACAGCCTGACCAGGATGCCATGGAGGCTGCAGAGCCACCATCCCACTCCACTCTCGTTGCCTCTGAACCCCTGAAGCCTCTTCTACTCACATCACAGTTCCTCCTTAGCTCTTCCCACTCTTGATTATATAGCTCTGTGTTTGTTTTCAGCCAACAGAGCAAGTCATTCACAATTCCTGCCCACATCTAACTGGCACTGACATGCTCAGCACCAAATTTAATCTGGTAGCAAATTTGATCTACTAGCCAAGGAGCCCAGAACCAACCAGCTAAAATCCCTCAATTAGCAAAACTTTCTCGAATATACCAGCAGAGCTCTGAGATCCACCAGTCAAAATGAACCAAGTTAGTGCAGACCTTTCCTTTAAAGTGTTACCATCCTTTAAACTGCTTACAGTAACCTGGGCTGTTTCCATTCAAGGTAGATTTGGAAAGGACACCCCTGGCAGAACCAAAGGAGTCTGGTGACAACTGGGAGAACAAGTGCCTGGAGGGAAACCTTGGCCACTGGCCCAGCCTTTTGCAGAACCAAGTCTTGCTATACCTTAGGTCTACAACAGGTCTGAGCTGCTTTCTGATTGACTCTATGTGTTAGATTAGGTTTTTGGATGGGTAAGAGGGTTCCTTCTTACACAGAGAAGTGGAAGAACTGATGCGTATAAAGCAAAGTTACTTCTTCCCCTTTTCTTTATCCTGATTGCTGCAGTAAGTCATTGAGATACAATTGCATGGTAGTGGACAGTCCTGACTGATTTTAAAATGGCCGCACCCTCATGTGGGTGTATTCCAGGACGAGTACTCTCTTTCAGTATGGCTAGACTACAATAACAGTTGTGTTTTTAAAGATACTAGTTAACACAGCTTGACTAACACTTTCTGAAACCTTGCATAGATAAGCTAAATGCTAAAAAAGTGTTAAAAAGTGTTTGCAAAGTCATTCTAAAAATACAACTTTTGTACCTGCCTAGTCAATGACAGAATACTTTTTAAAATGACATGCCATGCTTGTGGGAAGTCCCACTGTAACAGACAAGGAGAATAGTAGCGTAAGAAATGATCAATAAGAAGTTCCTGCACATAGGTCTTCAAAGCAATGGCATAGACTGACACATGGGGAAACCCTGAACAACTCGTCTAGACAACAAGAGAAAAAGGTCTGCAGATTTATTTCAGTCAGGCCCTCTTTTTCAAAAGCAAAACCAACTAAAAGTCTACTAAAATAATTTTCTGCTCAGTTTTAGCAGCTCGTAGCCTGGGCTCCTGGCTGACTGTAACTCAGCCTGTTAAAATCGCGTTAAAAGTATCAAGGTCTACATGTTTGTCAGATGGGATTTTTAGTACTTAAATAAGCTTGATTGAATTACGTCTCCTGAAAATGGCCCCTTCCCTAAGGCTGATGGAACGGCAGCTCATTTTCCATGACCATTCAGTCTTTTACCCCAAATAATTTGCCTAAACTGTATCAACAAATGAAAAATTCAATCTGTCTTTAGCATTAGTATTTCTATCTGTGAACACCAACTCATTTCCGACAGGCCACCAGACAGAAATTGGTTTTGACTTTGACTTCATTTTTACTGAAATGTACTCAGAAAAAAACCTTGATCTAATCTACTCCTTTACACAGCTACTGGAAAATGTCTAGCCCACATGCATGCACACATACCCACTGTAATAATCGTCGTCTTCTACAAAGTCAGCAGATAAATTCTTAGTCATCAATACATGTCTTTACACTGCTTTGCTCCTACCAAGCCGATTGGAGAGTAACTATTTCACAGAACTGTACTTTGACAATCTTTGACATCTGAAATTAAATAATAATAAAAAAAAGAAAAAAAAGGAAAGGAGAAAACAGAAAAAGAATGGAAAAGTCACTACCATAACTGAAGAACAAGTATGAGCCCAGCCTCTCTGACCCTCTTTTATTTTTTATTTGTTTCTTTATTTATGTCAGTCCCTTTTTCATTTGCAGAAAGAAAAAAACAACAACACAACCTATTAGTTCTATTTATTAATAAGGCTTAAAGTGGGTATCACTCTGGTAGGAAAAAAATCTACTTCTCAATTAGCACCGTTAGAGATTTTATCTTTATGTCATAGGTGTGTATCTGACATTCAGGACAAAATTCACAAATCACCAACTCAGTTGAAAAAGTCCACCAAATAATTATTTGCTGGTATAACTCCAAGTGACCAAAATAACACGGTCTGGAGTTGCTTGAGAATCCCTGGTTTTAGGAGTCATTTTACAATACCTCTCAAACAATGGAGTTGTGAAATGGAGCCACTTAAGCTGTCATGATGAGACTTTTTCTTGATTGTGTCAGGTTTTTTTGGCCTTGGTGTGCACCACCTGAAATATTTTAAAAATACATCTTGATTTCCTGTTCTAAATAAATAGGAAGAAAACAAGTCTCCTATGCTCATGAGGCCTGCAGCTAATAAAGTCCAAGTCAAAATAAGACAGAGACTCCGCAGTTGGCAAAGGCTCTTTTTTAATGAGTTCTCATCATCTATAGACCTGGACAAAATCCAGCCTTGCTAAGCCTAAACCACCATTAAACGTTAATAGAAAGCTGATATGAATCGGATTCAGTATGTTCTGACCTGAGGTTGATGCTTATTTCAGGTTTTCAGCACAATCTGTCTTGAAACTTTTTTGTGCTAAACTAATGCCTTTAAAAATCTAACTTCTGTATATATGCAATTGAAAAACAGTTATACACATGCATAGATTTTATTTTTTGGTTTGGATTTTTTTGTTTTCTTTTTTTTTGTGTGTGTATGTTTTTTTGTTTGGTTGTTTTGGTTTTGGGTTTGTTTTTTTTTTTGTCCTCTGAGCATTAGCAGATTTCTTCGGGGCCTTATATGCCTAACGTAATTTATTGTTGGACTGAGTGGTAAACCCTGCATTTATCCAATATGACCAGAGGAAGGCCTTTCTCAGTGAAAGAAAACAATTAAGAGCCCTAAATTATTATTTCCTATTATTGTGCAATAAAAGAGGCTCTGGACATTTCCGCGTGAAGGATTAAAGTGTTCAGGATTGCAAACACCGTGCAGCCACTTTCCTCCTCCCCCCGCCCCCGCACATTGCGGACTCCCTCAGCCATCGCGAACTGGCTACCCCACACGTGTCCCGGCCACGGGGGTAGGCTCGCCCTGCCAAGGGGGCTCCCGCCCTCTCCCACGAGTGACCTTGGCTGCCGCCTTTGAGAAATACAACCCCCGGCCCAGCAACTCCCCAAGCCCGACTCAGCTCGGGCATCCAGGGAGGCAGGCAGCTGTGCCCGCTCCGGGCTTTGGCGGCCCCCGCGGGCCGGGAGCCGCGTTGTGTGCGGAGTCAAAGTACATAGGAGGCTGGGTCGATATCCTATTAGGCTAGAAACAGTTATGTATATCAAAGGCCGACGAACCTAATGACTAAAAATATAAGTACCTGACCCGGAGGATTAATCACACACTGTCATGCTGAAATTGGTGCAATTCTTCCAATCATTAACGTTTTGCTTACAAAAATGTGCTTTCCTGTTTGTTTTTCTGCTAAATGATAACCATTTTCAAGTTGAATCGGCTGATAAAAAAGTCGAAAACAAGACGGGAGTTGTGCTGGAAAGGTCATACGTGTTAGTTCGGCATGAAATAGCCAACAGGCAAACAAATAAGAAAAAGCAGGGTGGCACGGAAGGGTCTTCAGTATTTTACCGAACTGTGTACAGTGCTTTGGCTGTTTTTTTTGCTTTCGAGAGCGACAGCCCGGGGAGGGCCGCTCACCCGTCCCTCTGTGGGCGTTCCCACGCAGGTTTCCCTCGTGGAAACGGGCTTGGGGCGTTCGGGACGGCTGCTGTACATCTCTGACCGGCAAATCAGCCCTCTCCCGACGATTATTTTTTGCCTAGGTGCCGCGAAACAGTTGAGATCCCCTCCCCGGGTGTGTGAGCAACGGCATTTCCACAAGCTGAGCCTGGGTGACAAGCGTTGTTGTCACCTGTCCCGACACCCTGGAAATCCACATCCCCATCCCGGCGGCCGCTCCCCACCTGCAGAGAGCCGCCAAATTCCCTGCCACCGCTGGGAAAGCGCCGGGGTTTAGGTAGTCCGGCATTCCGGGACCACGTTTACACTACCTGAGATACAAACCCGAGCTGTGCCTCGGGCAGAGAGCCTGCCCCCGCCACCGCATCGGGCCGTGAGAGTCTCTAGACGCGGCTGGCTCACGGATCGGCCCGGACGGGGAATACTGGCATCGCCCCGCGTGGAAACGGAGTTTTCCAGAGTTCACCCAAAGCCCCG
>VWZY01001945.1:700977-735946 GCA_013399075.1 Chloroceryle aenea
CTCCCTCGCCCTCGAGCCCGGAGGAGGGGGAGCAGCACCACTTTAATTTAGCGTTTATGTGTCACCTTGTTCGTGAGCGGATTTTACAGGGCGGCGCGAACGTGAAACACCTGGACAGCGGCACGGCCGGCACTCCCAGCGGGCGGGGGGCGGCTAGCGACGAAGGGGAGCTCGGCTGCGCCAGTCTGTCGTCAGGCAAATGCGTTAAAATAAAATAATCAAACAAACACCACCCCCCAATGTCAGCAAATCAGGAAATGAATGCTTCCAAAACCAGCGACAAATGCCAAGAGGTATTTCCACTGCACCCCCGATTACCCGCGATAAATACCTCACAGAAGATTTCTAATTTCAGGGGTGGTTATTCTGGGAGATATATAAACTAGTTCACAATTTATAAGTGAAATGAATCTCGAAGCACAGAACTCTAATTTTTTCGCAGGTTCTGTTACCACTAACCTCTATTTTTTTTTATTTTGTCATGGTACCTGCCTGGAAACTGCTCTCAAAAATTGGAGCTTTACCTGTAATACCACTATCTGCAACACTTCTGCCTTCAGGATAGTTACACCAGAGATGAATCATTCCTAGATGCAATAATTGTGTTTGGCTGTACAGAATTAGTAAGCAATTCAGCAAAGTCCATCTTTTAACAGCAGGCTACCAGGAGTGCCATCCCTAATGCTGCAGGATGCTTTCCAAGAGAATCCAGCCCGCAGCCATTCCATCCCTTCTCATTATTGAAAATATTTCAAGATTCTTCCAAGAGAGGTGAGGCCATAGCCTTGAACACCTTCCAAGGAGGAAATAGGAGNAGACCTCGCAGGTTTGTGATACAAATTTGGCCCAGACACGCTCATCGGCTTCTTTGAACCTGTTTCCATTCCCCTTTAGCCCCCGTCCTGCGTGGAGCCAGAGCAGCTTTTCTCACGATCGGCATCNTTCCAAAACCAGCGACAAATGCCAAGAGGTATTTCCACTGCACCCCCGATTACCCGCGATAAATACCTCACAGAAGATTTCTAATTTCAGGGGTGGTTATTCTGGGAGATATATAAACTAGTTCACAATTTATAAGTGAAATGAATCTCGAAGCACAGAACTCTAATTTTTTCGCAGGTTCTGTTACCACTAACCTCTATTTTTTTTTATTTTGTCATGGTACCTGCCTGGAAACTGCTCTCAAAAATTGGAGCTTTACCTGTAATACCACTATCTGCAACACTTCTGCCTTCAGGATAGTTACACCAGAGATGAATCATTCCTAGATGCAATAATTGTGTTTGGCTGTACAGAATTAGTAAGCAATTCAGCAAAGTCCATCTTTTAACAGCAGGCTACCAGGAGTGCCATCCCTAATGCTGCAGGATGCTTTCCAAGAGAATCCAGCCCGCAGCCATTCCATCCCTTCTCATTATTGAAAATATTTCAAGATTCTTCCAAGAGAGGTGAGGCCATAGCCTTGAACACCTTCCAAGGAGGAAATAGGAGCGAGTTCACTTCTTTTATTTTCCTAGTGCCATGAAAGCCAGACTGCTTCAGACAGAGGCACCGCATGTTGCAGGGTGATGTCAGTCAGTGCTGCTGTCTTCCAGATAACTCATCTGTTAGATATTCACTTTGCACATCTTCCTCCTCCTCATCATCATGATTTGATTTACTAAATGAGGTACAACCTTAATAAACATTAAGGCAGGTCAGTCTTAAAGGCATTTATTAGATGTAGTAGAACAAGACAAACCTTGGTCTAAAAAGGAGTGGACAACATGTGAACTATTATTCTAGGCAGACCTGGCAGGAGCTTATCATTTTCCATCCTACATCCCTATAATAATCTGATTATGATTCTGCCAAATTTAAATCATCCAGGTGGAAAAAATTCGGTTCTGAGGGAATCTGCCTCATGCTGCGTATGCTTCAGGTTTCATCAAAACTGGTTCAGCTGTTTCTGAGCACTGGGTTAGAGGAAAGCAGATTTTTTTTTTTTTTCTTGGCATTTAGGTATCCTGCAAAAACCTGCAGTGCACCACCACAAGGGAAACTTCAGGAGATTAAAACATCCAGCAAAAAGTCACCTGGGGTTGTCTCTTTGGTTCTTCCTTTCCTCTTCCTCCTAGGGCTGTGGTTTACACCCCAAACCTCCCTGGGAATGTTTAGGCCTCCCACTGGCCTGACTTGGATGTCTGATGATTTGAAGAGCTCTTCTTTAATGACACTGATTATCTGTGGGTATGAGACATGTGCTGCCACCAGCAAGTATCCTTTTCCAATGTGCTGTCACCCGTTCTGAAAAATAAAAATAAAAATCAAAAAATCAAAAAACTACATAAATGTCTTAACAGTTCTTTTGAGTCTTGTCAAGTATTTCCAAAACTTGCCAGACCCTCAGGGAAGCACACTGGTAAGGTGCCTCCATTTCCTTTAGTCCCCAATATTGTTAATACCTCTTCTGGGACACCTTGACTTGGAAATTGGGATATGCAACATTTACAGCTCTGTGGTAAAAGGAGGAACACATGGCCCTGTATTATAAACATAGCTTAATACCACTTTCACTCTGTACTGGGTTGTCCTAGTGATTACCATGATACTAGGTTCTTTAAACCAGAGTTTAATTCAGTTGAAGTGTGACTTAATTTACCAGAGTTTTCTTCTGAATTGCTAAGAGGCAACCTATGAAACTACTTAGTCTTTAGTGTTTTTTGGAATGCACTTTCCTAACCCTTTCTTGGCCTGAAGAGTTTCTTATCTGACCATTATGAGAATGTGGTGAACAGTGCTATGAAAAACAGAGCAATACATTATTACTTACAGGCTCATATTTCCTATATATCTGCCACCACAAACCATGAGCTATTCTGGATCCTGCCTGTTAGTGCAACTGTAAGCTGCTTGGTTAATTATATTTATTTGGGGTGATGGCAACTGTAACATGTTAAAACTTATATTCTTATGTGTTTGGCTACATACATAAAGATTACACCCAAAAACACATGTAATTCCCAGGGGCTAGATTGTCTCTCACATGTTGCACAATCATTTACGTAAGTGCAAACTGAATATAAAACGCTGTTAACACAGACTGCTGGCTACTGTACACCCACTCTGTGTTGATATAAATTAATATAACAAGATACCAGACAAGGAAGAATCTGCTTAAACTACAGTGATGACAAAACATTTTTTTTAACAGATTAATCACAATACAAAATATTGTATGTTACAAAGAGGACTTGTGCAGTGAGATTTTTCACTGTAACAGTTCCAGTGGGTCCAAAGTACACACAGCTAAATTTGATGTCAGTAGGAATTAGGTATGAATAGGGAGTGTTACTTAGTTATTTTTGTTAATGTTTTCCAGAGCTTACACATTCACTCTACATTTTTTAACAAACTTTATCATTTTGGCATCTTAAAATCAATCTCTAGGTAGGTTTGTTTTATCTGGAGCTGATACATGCACTTGCTGTTAATAGTCAAATATGGAAGTTTACAATAACAATCTAGCTAACTATTAATGGCTGTTCTAACAGTAGAGTTAGAAGGATGGATCTGAAATCTGTCCTCATCTGAAAAATAGATTGCTAGACTCTAAGGTGCAGAAACACTTCAAAGGCTTCATTTCCATGGGTAAGAGAAAAAATGCATGGTTAGAATTGGCATTAAAGGGCTACAGGAGGAGTTGCCTTAGAGACAAATTCAGATCTTGTGTAATGGCTTTGGAGTCCATTGAAGCTGATGAATTTTATAGGCAAATAATGTAACAGAATGCCAAATTATGTCTTGACAGTTGCATATGGAAAAATCTCATAAAGTACAACATTAAATGGCAGAAATGAAAGCAAGAATCTTTCTTCCTTAAGGCAGATATCTCCTCATGTTGCTCCTGCCCTTGAGCTGAAGCCGCCCTGTTATGGCAATTGTATAGCCCAGAATCAAACTATGAACCATAGCAGCATCAGTTGAAGAGGCAGATTATTGTGCCGATTATACTCTGTTAGCTCACACCAGAGGTGGCAGGAGAGTTACTGCTGTATCTGATGACACTACAGAGTTTCCTGACTGTGGTGAAATCCCGCTGTCCCAGTGGCAATTTCAGCTACACAGGGCATATTTGTCTGCTGCCAGTGATGACTTCTGTTTTATGATGGGTACTCAGGAGGGTACTAAATCCTCTTGAAGTGCAGTTAAGCTGGTCTTTGCACAGTTTGCCCCACTCCAGGTGCAGAATTGAGAAGTACTGACTTCTGAATTGTCCATCTCTGCTAACAGCTCTGATTTGGCCCCTGGTAATGCCATCATGAAGCAAAGGAGAAACTTGGAAGGTAAAGCAAAACCAGGATACTTCCCCCAGATGAAGTAGAGGGTAAAGGCTTCCATTCAATCTGTGGGATATAGGAGCAATTAACATCCTACCTGGAAAGTTGTTTTATTTTTACTGTTCTGAAAGCATGGATCATTTGATAAACAGAGCCTTGCTTAGGCTCTGTATTCACTGTTCAACATCTAAAATTATGTGAGCTCAAGATTTCTCCGAGGAAGGTGTAGGTGAACATCCTGGATGGGTCTTTGCCATGTCTGGTTTCATTCACCCTCTCCAGCAATAATCACCTGTCAGACAAGTCTCTGTTCAAGTCCCCTCAGTGTCTGGAAATAAGGGAAATGCTTTTGCAAAGCTTCAGGCTTTCCCATGATCTCTAAGTTTATTTCATAGCCTTGAGTTGTCTTAATTTTCTTCCCTGGAGTCAGGTTGGGAACTTTGTCTTGGTTGAGCTATTGTGTTTCTACATTTTGCTTCCCTGTGTCAGCAGTGCTAGTCATGGGAACATGTGGAAATGCTTGCACAACTGAGAGTACATCTCTCCTGGTAGGCATGAAGTCAGGCTGACAGCAAGGTGCTTTATACCAAATACAATTACTTCTGAATGAAAACTGAGACAATAGATCCCAGGATGGCAATATCCACACCGCCACTTGTAGTCATTATAATACTTTTTGTAAAAGCAAACCAAAAAACAAATCATGATTGACATGAAAATAAATATGCCAATATAAAATCTGCAGGTATCTGTAAAATTTGTATTCAAAATATTACAGTTCTTTCCTAATACTTTAAGGATTGGGTTTGACTAATGTTTCAGAACAATTCCTCTTTGTCACTGCTTCCTTAGTTTGACGATCTCATAATCTTACCTCATTTCAGTACCGGGGCCTGAAATTGTACATGTGGATATAGGAGTTTTAGTGTTGTATATTCTAAACCATCTGAACCATAACCCATACGTTTTCTTGAAGTCAACCATGACATCAGAACCAAACCTGATGCAGATGCTAATACAAATCTTGATCTCTAGCCATACTTTATTTTAAAATGCTTACTTTAAAACATCACAACAAAATTACTATTAAAAAAATGTAAATGTGTGTCTGAATAGTATACTCATCAGCCAGAGAGGTGATACATAGCTGCTAAGAAGAGGCAGATGGACATCAAGTCAGAGCTTAGTGCTGCATCCTTGTAGATGATTGTACATGTTTGAGCTCAGCTGCTGAATTAGCAGCATCATTCAGAAGCAGATCTACAGTCCACACTTCTGCACCTGCATCTGCTGGAGCAGACATTTTCAGAAAAGGCCTGGAGAAGGAACACCACCCAGGGGTTCCTTTTCCCCAGTACAATCAGCAAATCCCCACTGTTCAAAAGCACGCCTGCTTCCACAGACTCCGAGGCAGCAATAAGCAGTGCAGTTTGCGAGAGTCATTCATATAATCATCAATGAGAGATGTTATGCACATGGGTCATATGTCAATTCACACAGTTCTTCACATGTCAGGGTAAAGCCAAAGACATAACTGGCATGTGAACAAAAATGGAGTTTTAAAAATCACTTCAGACCCACAGACACAGAACATGAGAGGAAAAGCAGAAAGCAGACTGCTCACCAGAACAGAGACTTCAGAGACACCAAAGATTGTGAGAAAGACATACTATTTTCAGAATCATAATAGACCAAAACAATTTCTTGTATAATATTAAAAACATATACTAAAAATTAAGCAAAGGAATTTCTTTTAGAAGAACAATTTCTGCACTGTCCTCTTTGTAGTTATGTGTGTAAAACATAACTACATCTGTTTGTGTAAACAGACTTTAGGAAATATATGCAATTTCAGTAATTTTCTTAAAAAGGTAATGCAATTTAAAATTTCATGATTAATTTGCATGATATAATCAATTTAAACTGAAAGTAAAGGTAGCTCACGGTTACTCCCCGAAGAACATCTGGCAGCCTGGAAGGAACTCGGTGAGCCTTGCCTGACTTTTGCCATTGCATTACCTTCTAGAACATTTGTTCTTGAAGAAAAGAAGTTTTCTACAGTTTCAGATACACTGAAAATCTGACCATAAGTAAAGGCAGGTTTAGTTGGACCATCTTTACAGAATCAAGTTAGAACAGTGTACCTTTAAAGACAAATAAGCAATTTAATTTTAGGATTTGACTAAACCAAGCCCTCACTTCACCACTCCATTTCTGTGGTTTCCCAAGCTGCTTTTCTATTGCTTTTCTCTCTTCTAATTATGTTACATTTCACCACAGAACTGAATCTACTGGGAGACATGACATTGTGTTTTATGTAGCCTTCACAGCACCCATACGACACCTGTAAAATATTAAACTGTAAGAATGTATGTTAAAGCTAGCTAGCCGAGGTGAGTGTGTTCTACAGATAAATGGGTTTACCTGGGAGAGAGCACCACAGGCTGTCAAAGCCTCTGTCTTTATGACTGAAGAGTAAATTCTTAAAGAGTCAGGATGCACTAGCTAACCATAAAATCACAGAAAGTAGTAGAAGGAAGTTGTGTCAGACAGGTCTGCTACACAGTGTTCACTCCTTAAAACACTGCTGCAGTTACATCTGTTGCAACCTGATGCTCTTTCACTTTCTGCCTGTTGCATTTTCATTCATATTGCAGTTTAATTTTCCACAGTTTTATTCATACTTAGTTCATGTATAGGCTTTGGACACATCATGCTATTTCATGGCTTCTTAGGAGTACACAGAGACCTATGGATAAAGCCATGAAGGTCAAGGTCTTGTTAGCATTGTCACAGACAGAAGTGTGAAAGGGATACGAAAGCACATCTGTCTCTTTTTGGGACATGCAGAGCAATAGCTTCAGCAGCACCAGCTGGCCCTTTCTGCTGGGCCACAAGTAGATGGCTCAAGCTCCTCTTCATAGTGCGGAGAATGGCACTGATAACTTTGTGCCCACACTTCTCTCCGCGGGGTGAGAGCATCATAATCTGTGTGCTCCTGGCAAGCATTATGTGCCAAGACCTGGAAGGCCAGGTCAAACCCAGACATGGGTCAAGGCTGGAAATGATGAAGTATTGCTTTTACGGTTTTGTTTCTGGTAAGTCCATTACTTATACTTCTCTCTTGTCACACACTAACCTAGTTCCTCTCATTCCTGCAGGTTTACACTTAAAACATTAGCTAACAGTTCTGATGTCATCTTACTCCCTAATGTTGGTTAGCAAACTCTATGCAGTCAGCCCTTTGTACTTTTTCTCATGAGCCTGTTCTTCCAAGCATGTAGCTACGGTTGGCTCTTCTTCTCTGAACTTCCTCCAGCTTGTCTTCCTGGTAACGAGGTGCAGAGAACTGCGCTCACCTTTTCCAGATGCTATCATGTGTCAGTTCTAAGAAGAAAGGCTCACTCGCTTACTCTTTCCCTGTGGTGCAGCTCTATGAGAGCCCCAAATTATATAGATGTTTTTAACCATCATGTCACATAGCATATTCAAAACACAAATTCAGAGGCTCTCCTGGCCTGGTGGAGCCGTCAGCGCATCTTTTCTCCTTAAGAGGAAAGGAAGTTGCAGACCCCACCTTTCTGACAAATACTGCCATTTTTGTAGGGAGATCAGATTGCTTTGTAACTCTTCATACTAATCAGGTAAATTGGCTTATTTGTGACAGGGAGAGGAACTATAGGAAGTACTAACTAACCCTGTACTAGTGGCCAGAGTAAAGCAAAAACAAAGCCAGTTTCCAGTTCTCCCTCTTGAGACTGATTTTTCCATTGTCGTTCCACATTATCTTCCCATTTAAGTCTGCCCATGCAATTCTGTTGTGCATCCTGTAATTCTGTTTTAGGAGGTTTAAAACAAATAAAAGGAAGTACTTTTTCACACAGCACATAATTAAATTGTGGAACTTGTTGCCATGGGAAGTGCTAGATGCCAAAGTACAAATAGGTTCAGAAAAGAAGACAAATTATGGAGGATAGGTACATTGATGAGTATTAAAACACCCAGTGTTTGGCTCAGGAAGCTCTTACACCACTGTTTGATGAAGGCAGGAAAGGATTTCTCTGTGTGCCTGTTTCTCACACAGTTCCCCTCATCAGCCTCTTCAGATCACTGATGAGGCAGGAAGAAGACCTTGGAGTTAACAGTCTATCTTAGTAGAGCAGCTCTAATATTCCCATCCTAATGAGAGACACAGATGTCAACAGATACCTGTAAATTTTAAAAAATAATCTTTAGGCTAAAAATTGACATTTTAAATTCCTCTTTAGACACTTATATCAGATCTGACCCACCTGATGTTAATACATGAAATGTTACAGAGAAGTGTACAAGTGAAAGATATTTTAAAGCTTCAGGATGGATAGGTTTGTTGGCCCAGCCAAAAGTTTTATTTTGCAGATATTACAGGTTGGATCAACCTCATCAGGGACTGATGTCAAGAGGAAGCCTGTTATCTGTGCTGTGAAAGTTGTATCTGCTTTTAGAACTCTCTCCCCTCCCTGAACAAATGCTCCCACCGGTCAGGGTGGTGCCATCTCTCCTTGTTGACTTTGCTCTGTAATTGCTGGTTTATCAGTCTCTTTAGACTTCTCAATTTGTCTTGCCTGAGTAAAATGAACAGAGCTGCACACATGAACAGACTCAGGGAGGAGAGGGTGGCAGACTGGCACTGTAGGGAGGAAGCCCTATCCTCATGGCTGCTACTCTCTTCAGGGCAGGGATCCTCATCCCACAGGCTGGAGTTGCTCCAGTCTGGGAAAGAGGGAAAACTGGCTTATAATTTTGATAGCATCGTTGCTTTCATTTCTTGTTCTCTGTGTTTGCTGCAAAACACAGTCTGAGTTCATCTGTATTGCACTGTCATGAAGATTTCTTTCTGCATCATTCAGAATGACAGAGTCTCATTGTGGTCTCCTGCATTAGGTCAGACTACATTTTCTAGTTGCAAGGTAATGAATAGAATCTAGTGATTTATTTCTATTCTGGAGAAAGCTGTATAAGTTTATCTACATTATGTTATTAAAATGAATGTGGTTACAAGCACAGAATGTTAGGAGGTGGAAGGAACCTCAAAGATCACCTCTATTAGTTCCCATAAGAATGCATCCAAATGGTTTTTGAACATCGCTAGAGAAGACGACTCCCCAAGCTCCCTGGGCAGCCTGTTCCACTGCTCCATCACCCTCACTGTGAAAAAGTTTCTCCTTACATTCACACAGACACTCATGTTCCAGCTTGAACCCATTGCCTCTTGTCCTAGCACTGGATGTTACCAAGAGCCTGGCTCCATCCTCCTGAGACTCACCTTTTATATATTTATAAACATTAATGAGGTCACTTCTCACATCTCCTCTAATCTAAAGAGACCCAGCTCCCTCAGCCTTTCCTCAGAAGGGAGATGTTCCCCTCCCTTATCATCTTTGTGGCTCTGCACCAGACACTCTCAAGCTGTTCCCCATCCTTCTTGAACTGAGGGGTCCAGAACTGGACACAATATTCCAGATGCAGCCACACCAGGGCAGAGCAGAGGGGGAGAAGAACCTCTCTTGACCTACTAACCACACTCCTAATACACCCCATGATGCCCACCGGCCTTCTTTGCCACAAGGGCACATTTCTGGCTCATGGTCATCCTGCTGTCCACCAGGACCCCCAGCTCCCTTTCCCCTACACTGCATTCCAACAGGTCAGTCCCCAAGCTATGCTGGTACCTGAGGTTGTTCTTCCTTTGATGCAATACTCCACACTTGCCCTTGCAATATATTTCATTAAATTTCTCCCTTCCAACTCTCCAGCCTGTCAGGGTCTCACGGAAGGGCAGCACAACCTTACACTGTGTCAGCCACTCCTCCCATATGTCTCTCCCTGTGAAGGTAATAGCAATTAAAGAGGATCAAATGCAGAATCTTAATTCTCTTTTTGTTTCCAGAAACCCTAAAGTACAGAAAATCTCATTGGATTTTGAAGAATTTTCCAGATCCTTGGGTAGCAGAATAAAGTTACACTGGACATCTGACAAAATTAGGCACCTGCTACTCTAGGTCAATCATGCAGTACTTTATAATCTTAATGTTATTAAGTCAAATTTCCTAAATATTGATGTATGTACTTCTCTTGTATGATGGTAGATTCTATGGAAAGAAAGCTTACATTCAAGTCAAGCATTAGGTTCATCACTTTTTTTTTTTGTTTGAGTACTACTGGAATAAGAGAACATAATTCTGAGTGGGGCATAATTCTGCAGCATTATCTACAGCAACACTGTATGGCCAGACAGGAAGACCGACCATGTTCCAGCAACTCTGAACTAGAAACTGGGGACCTGGACACTTACCTTTGCCAGTGGATGGTGTGGCTGGAGCTCAGGTCACTGCATCAATGCTTGTCTGTGCCTGTTCACCTTCTCCCTGACTGGTCTTTTACACTAAATTCTTCTACAGGTATGTTCTGCATAGTGACCTGTTCAGTGTATCTTGGTGGGGAGCTCTTGGAATGTCCATAATTTAAAATATTTAATTATGATACAAGAGCAGTGACCCAAGTGTTCAAGCCATAGTCTTAAAAGGAGCTATCAAAGGCCACTTTATTAGCCCTGTTCCCCTAAGAAGCTAAGGTACTCCCATGAAAAACTACGATCAAGTTGTTTTGTTTTGGTTTTTTTTTCTCTCAATCAGTTATTAACATACCAGTCCTCTGTTTTTCCAGCAACAATTTTCCTTGTCTTTACAGACTGGGGTGAACTACTTATGATGTAGAATATTCCATAGGATTAATAGGTTAAAATAAACAGCCAACCCAAGCCCAAAGGCAAAGAGGTAGCCTTGGACAGCAGGCAAGATAATCAGGGAATAACTAACAGAGATAAATCAGCAAAACATTCAAATGAATTGATTTGGCTCTGGCTGGCGTCCCCGTTTCTGCCCAAGCGCTTCAGTGAAATCCAAATAAGTGGCAGTTATCTTACTGGCTCTTCCTGTTATCTGTCTCTAATGACAGCAGGGGAGAGGGGGAAATCACATCTTTGAACAGGATCATGGCCTTTCATTTAAACTAGATACTATAACAAAATGGAAGCTGCCTGAAGAATGAGTCTGCCTTGGTTTAGTCCTGAGCAGATAAGTGATGTATTCAATCCAGACGGTATCAGATTCTCGCAATGGCATCAACACCTTCACTACAAATATGCACACAGAGAATCAGAAAGTCCTACTTCTAATGACCTGAAGATAATTAACAGTACAGTGTGAGGTAGCTGTGAAAAGTCAAAATTCAGCCAAGGCATCTGTATTTTATGTTTCAATAAATGTTTTTACCATTAAAAACACAGAATGGGAAAATTAAGTGATACGTACTCTAGATTCATCTAGGCACTTGTAGCCCTCCAGGCATCACAGCACGAATTGCCATCGCATCCTTCTCACTTTCACTCAGTGTGGGCACTTGCTTCCAACCAGATTTTTGTGGCTGTTGCCACAGCAGGAATTCCACAGAGAAGAGGAATTTATCTGTAATTCTTGGATCCTGATAGTGCAAGATGCGTACTCACCTTTGGAATATGCAGAACAGAGCTCTGGGGTCAGATCATCAGTAGTGTCCACACAAGAATGGCAAAGCATCAGAAATACAGCGAGCACAAAGGGTTTTAGAGTAGTTCTGTTAGAAAAAGCTGCACCACTAACAATGCTATAGGGCAACTAGCCATCAGTGTAAGCTACTAACAATTTCAGTGCTTTTTGCTCTGATGCCATGTTATAAACTGAGTATACCAGACTCACTGGGTTGGCACCTATGTTGCAGCCCAGCAACCAGCCATCCCTTGTAAACTGTACTTAGGATGTGCTGCTCACTTCCTCTGTATTCTGTCATATAGCTAAGCCTTATTAACACAAGCTGCAAACCCATGGAATAACTAATTACAATTTTCACTAATGATACAAAGATCCTACAGCCAAGCCATTTCATTAAAAAACTTCAAATATTCAGTCTTATACCCCAGTTTAAAACACAGTTTAAAACACTCTTTCTAAAGTATTCCCTCTTTCCTTTCATTGCTGGTTCAAAAATCTAAGTAAGCAGTGCCAAGTTACATGCCTGTAATGTTATACTAAATCAGAACTAGAAACCAAAGATCAGTATTACAGTAAAAATATATTGTGAGAGTTCTGATAGAATTACTTTTGCACTGGATAGTCTCCATGTTGTCAAAGCTCAGGAATGCACTGTCGCTAGGTTTGAAGACAGTAGTTTAGGCGTTTCTCCAAGATCTCTGCTGTTTGCTGCATGTCTCCACATTTGCAAAAGAATGTACCCAGATGGATGGATTCTACTAAGTGACAGAGGATACAGATCCTAACAAAAAAAAAATTATACAATTAAAAAGAGTAAGTTCCATGTACTCTCATTTTTGTAATGCCCAAATTAACTTAATTATTCTTTTTAATACTTAAGTCCCCCTAAGAGAGTCAGATTTTATTATAGATCCAACATATTTTTCAATATAAATTCTGAATAATTTAAGGGCGAACCTGAGAAATGACAGGACAAAAGTCCACTGAATAATACTTTTGTACTTAGTGGGGTTTTCTTGTTCAGTTTTACTTCCACAGCTTTAAAAATGTTTTGGTCTTTTTTTGTTGGAAAGAAAATAAATTGGAAGTGAGGCTTCAACCTAAACAGTTTGTCACAGCAGTAGGTATAAACTCTGGAAACTAAAATGCAGATTAAAGTGTTCAGGGACTATTAAATGTAATTGAAAGAAAGCACCTATCACTTAACTAAATTTTTGCTGCTGAAGCAGTTTTATGTTTGCTATTCACAGATACTAACATTTATGATAGCAACCTTTATAAAGTCAATTTAATTATCTTTATCTTATTACAAATAATAGAGTTGTCCTACAATGAAAATCAATTGTCAACATAAGCTATGGTTAACATCTAATAAAACAGCCCTCTGTAAATCCATGATTAATAAGATTGGCTTCTGTATTAACTAACAGACATCATAAAATTTCCTTCTTTACATTAATCTGTATATTCAAGGTTCATCCTCCTGGAATGAGTTTCCTAAAATAAACTGTCAGAGTGAGCAAGCAAAATTTTGGCACCTATCATTAGGTTATAACCATCTGAATATCTATCTACAACTGAATGGTTTTGAAATTAATGTTATATTTTAATTAAATCATAGAAGATGGTGGCTATAACAAATGATTCATTTCTTTGGTTCCCTTAGCTTCCTAATAATACCACTTATGTTTTGGTTTGATCACTAGGGGAAGCTAATTGAAACGTGAAAAACCAATTTTCCAAAACAGGCTTTATATATGACAGGGGTTACTTGAGCTCTTCCGTGTTTAAAAAAACAAACAAAAAAAACCCAAACCAATCAGTGCAACCACAACAACAACAAAACAACACCAAACACCACCACCACAAAAAGAAAAGAAAAGAAGAATCTATTCCCTCCAAAAGACGACATTTACAAGTTTCTGCTTCCAAAGGAGGAGTACTGGTGCTCAGATTCAGCATGAAGTTAAGTTCTGGAAGACAAGGGATATCTATGCCATCCTTTGGAGGTTTAAAATGTTCCTCTTCCAGCAATATACAATATGCCAAAGGACACTGCCATGATCCAGTGGCCAGCATAGCAATAGCTTCAACTTGACATTGACTATACTCTTTCAACTGCAGAACAATAACAGACTGTCATGGTTTAGGGTCAGGGCAGCCCCTTAGACCTAACAGATAATCTCTGTTAACCCCCCTCCCTCCCCAAAGGGTGAGAGAAAAGGAATAAGGGAGAGAGACTTAGTGATTAGAAAAGGAAACTAGAACAGCTTGAATGATGATTACTAATAATAAACTTCTAACTTCAGAAAGTGCTGTTAGTTAGAAGTACTGAACTGAAAAGTAAAATCACCGAACAGAATTAGTTCTGTTTTCACTCAAAACAGGACACATACCCATCATGAAAGATTCCAGACACTTTACAAAGTAGGGGAAGTAGGTATGCTTAAAATACCTGAGAAATAACAGAGAGTTATGGATGAAAACAACTTTCAGGATTGCCTAGCCAAACTCCTTTAATATCCTGAAGTCTTTTGACCATAGAGACCAAGCAGGTCCCCAGACTTTTTAAATGTTTAAGGCATCATTATCATTACAGTATGTAATTTGGAAATACAATAATCTGATCCTTCACCTTATTACTTCAATATAATTAAAGGGACAGCAGTAGAATTACCCTCATGTAAAACTGGGCTTGTATGGTGCAGAAAACAGTCCTCTGAAAAGCAGCATTCACCATCATCACTTGGATGGCTAGAAAGGAAGGTAATACCATGTAGTCACTCTGTTTTGGTCATAATATTGGTCATAAATGCTGACAGAAGAGCATATTTCCTGTCAATTATTATTTTTCACTTTACCAAATTCCTGTGTTAAGAAAAACACACCTATATTAAAAAAACAAATCCCCCAAACAATGAACATCCCATTCCCTACGATGGGGGTGGGGGGGAATCTTCACCTAGTAGCGTCATTGCTCTGGATGTCATCAGAATAAAATCATACTGAATGTTATATATAAATGTTTTCAACAACTCTAGATGACTACATTTACAAAGATTTGAAAAAATCTAAATTACTTTTGTCATATTTCTTACATTTTGGTAATTTTTAATAAAATGGACTAGACAAGTTCAAAGTTTTAATCATTGTGCCTCATTTGAATTACAATATTAAGTTATGAACAGACCAAGAGAATCACAAAAGTTTTCAGGTGCAGCTAAGGAATTCAAGGGAACATTTATATGTTAATCATCATTTTACAAAAATCAACATTTGCCACCTGAAAGCTGATAGTCTTCTCCAAGCTTTAGAAATCTGGACATAGGGAACATGTTTCAGATTTCATACAGAAATGGCAGCTTTAACTCCTTCCCTGACAAGAGACTGCTGGACCAAGCATTCGCTCCTTTCTTGTATGTCTAAAGAGCACTTGTGTAGCTATGACATGCTATGATGTGCCCTCCTTTTGGTAACTATACCCTCTGCTAGGGAACCAAAGATTATTTTAGAACTAATCTGAACACAGAGATTTAAACATCCACTTTGCTCTATTGTGTTCATACTTCTAACATTTTCAAGTTTGAGCACAGTAATGCTGCTGTGGATTGAGCTTGTGTTTAACGTGAAACCACCACCTACTTTACTCAGTGGCCTACATCTCACCTATAACACTGTCACATAAAGCCTACTAAACTGTAAATCACACTAAGTTATACATATCTAACATCATATAATAACTGTGGGGGTGGGCATGCAGTTTACAGGGCATCACCCTCTACTATAAAAAATAGTTTCTCTAAGGGAAAGAATAAAATAGTAGCAAAATAGTTGTAAACACTTGTTTAAAGAGTAGATAAATACATTTTTTTAAAAATATAGTTGGTAAATATTTTTTTTGCTGCTTTTATTTCTCTGAAACATTGGAGCTGCTCTTTTTTCCCTTCAATCTCTTCAACTAAAAAGTAATGTTAAACTTTAATTCTACTTTTCCAGTTCCTTCTAGCTTTATTTATCACCCCAAAGAATTACAGGTTTCCTCGCGTTTCCTCTACCCATTTAACAGATGATTGCAATGGTGATCGACACCTAACAGAAAAATGGAAGGGAGAGTCTATCAGATATGCACCTTCTCCTTACTCCTCTCTAGAGCCCTACAATTGCTTCTGAGAACCCAAAATAAAGCCAGCCATCCATAGCAGCTGGTCAGCTTCATCTTCTTCAAATAAACATGGCTATCTCCCAACAACTGATGCAGCAAGTGCCACAGCTCCCTGGTTTCCAGAAGAAAGCAGGAAGTTTCCTTTCCTCTATTTCCTCCTAACTGCTCATGTTTTCACTCTAAAAGGAAGCTAGTAACTCTCATTATCTGTGCTTTCCATAGCCCTCTTATCACCCTCTCTGCACTCTCCCTTTACTTGCATTTAAACTCCTGTTTTTCCTTATTTTATTTTGCTACATCAAAAGCTATCCCACTTGGCTACTAGTCCAGAATTTGAAAAAAAGATCATCAGGTTAATTAGAACAGTCCTATACTACAGCCCTAGTGACCACAACTCTCCCTCATGCTCATCTGGACTAATTCAGTCAGGGTACAACCATGCTATTTATTCTGTGGAAAGGTCTTCCTACTCTTATAAAGGATGCCTTCTAACAAGACAAATTCAAAGCACCATGTCATCTAGCCTGGAACATGCCTTTTGTTCTCTCAGGATTAGACCTACAAAACAAGTGACTATATATAGGAAATGACTCTTATTTTTCTTACCCTCCTTTTCTCCCATCATAGATTGTAAAATATATCACAACAAACAGGCATTGCTTTCTACTTCTGGAAGGGCCACACAGTGAGGAACCCAAAGAACAGGTCAAGACAAGAATTTAGTAAGCGTCTACTGACTCTGCAGCAAAACTCAAGACAACAGCAAGACCATCTTTTTCTCCAACATGTCTCTCCGTATAGCTTTAATATAGCATTATCCCACTGCAAGCATAAACTCAATATTAGTTTTTTGAAACCTGTTGTTTTATCAGATGCTAAAAAGCTTGGAAAAATGCTTATTTCCAAGTCCTGGTTAGTGGCCAGTACTTGAGCTTTGGACTAAGGCTTTAGTGTTAGAGCCATCTAGTGGGAGAAGTCACAGAGAAGACAAGACAGGTTCTCCATCAGGATCTTTCATCCTATTCAGCTTTCTGCTGTAACATCCGGACACCAGGGCCAATGGAACAATAACCTGCCATGCCAGCATTGCCAGTAAAAGAAAACATGACTCTGGGGGGTGCTTTGGAAAGAGCATGTCAAGCAGTCCATGAAATTCAAACAGTTGTTAAGGCTCCCAGTTATCAGGCAAAAAGCCTGTGCCTGAAGCAGAGGAAAACACAGAACTAAAGTAGAGAAGACAGTTCTGAAGAGGATAAAGGCAGGAAGCACATATTCTGGAATGATTTTATAGATGCAGCCCACCTCAGGTTCTGTCTGTTCCACTTACATTTGTTCATACTGACCCTGGGAACTACACAGAGAAAATGAAGTAGTAGGGCAAAATGTTTGCATAAGCCCCTCTCCTTTGTCTGGGGGGGTCGACTCTTCTGGCTTAATTTTTAGCAAATTATTTCTCAAACAGTCTCAGAACATCATGCTAATATCTAGTCGGTGCTGAAAGGCATGTGGTGCAAGAAAATGAATCCTAGGCCCTGGAGAGGTCTTATGTCCATCGAGTTTCTGGTTCCAGAATTTAGCAATAGAAAAAAAATAGACCTCCATCTTCTAGTGTTTCAAGTCCCTCACAACAATAGAAAGACTTGGTATATAAGATAGGTACCAAGATACACCTCACCCCCCACCCCCCAATAAAAGAAAGTGAAATCCGTATGCGTGTTTATTACTTTGAAAGGGAATGAATACTTTCCTTCCTCCTAACAGGCTGTTAATAAACAGCAATTAGCTTTGCCCACATAAGCAAAAGAGCAAGGATAAATAAGAGGTAAGACAGGTGTTTCAGACACACAGCTGAATACTGACCATCTCACACTGCAGTTTAGAGAATCAGTGCAAGGGCATACACTTCAAATTATATTTTTCTGTCTATCAGCAGGACTGCAGTGTGCTGTCTGAATGGTTGGCATACTTGCTCAAAAGACAAATAGACATATGGGCCACCCCTTAGAAGAAAAGTCAACTTAAGTGTGCAAGCTAGATATAGAAAAATGAACAATCTCTTAAATCATGCCTTGACAGTTAACTAAGAATAGTGCTTTGCTGTGAATTAAGGCTTCCTTCCACTATGTCTCCTCCATATCACACCCCTATGAATCTACTTTTATAGCACATCATAGTTTGACGTTTTCTTCAAATTCTCAGGTAAGCAGCAGGAAACAGAGATGGTCAAATGCTACTGTGAATTACTGGAAATTCAGTGTTATACAACGTAAGAGATGCATTTTTAATCAAGTTTGCACCTTTCAACATTAAGTATCTACATCTTAAAATAAATGCTGCCAGTTTATGATCCATAAGCTGTGGTAGACATCATATTCAAACACATCACGGCTGCAAGCTACGAAGATAAGAACAGTGGGGATTCAAAATAAAAAAAAACAACAAACCAAGAAAAACCCCAGAGCCCATCAGTGAGACCAGCTTTCATATCCTGAAAAGGCACTGAAATAGAGAGAAATATTGTCTTATTATGAACAGTGGATAGAACCATCCTTTTCTGACAGCACAAGATATGACATAGCTGCTAATGTTTTAGCCAAACTAAATCTGGTAATAAGATGAAAGCCATGTAGGCTGCTTCTACTCTGAGGGAGGTGCTTATACATTTGCTTTCCCCATGTATCAATGATTTATTTGAAGTATCCCAGTTAAAACAGCTATCTGCTTCAGAGAAACAGGAATCAGATTGAAAAACAGGTACAACACCAAAACACTTATTTACAGAATTAAAAAATTTAAATGGTAGCTGGTAATGCTAGCAAACCATTTTTTCCATACCCCTTTTCTCTCCGTTTTAAATTTGCTAAGAAACAGAAAATGATCTCTTACTTGACAATATAAAAGTATATTTAAAATACAGCACCATAATCTCCATACTTTTTTTTTTTTCCTATGTCTGTTAATACTTTGCAAGCTACTGCATGTAAAAATGGGACAAAGGCAGGATATCTGGCAGGCCAATCTTTTGATTCAACTTTGCATCTACCTATCACTATATACAGAGGCTGAGAATAACCGAAGAAAATTATGGTTCAGTAGACAGACTTTAGTATTTCACAACAGGGATCAGCAGTGGATGTATTTTAGTTCAGTAATCTTAAAGGAGGTTTAGATTTGGGAAGAAACTGTTCCGTCACATCCTCCATTTTGTTCTTCTCCATGGTAGCTGCAGATTTGTTCTCTTTATCCTTTTTGTGACTCCTTTTGTGCTGGGATTTAAAGAAAATGTCCAAAGTTAAGAGAATACAAAGAAATTAAAGACTAGTTACTCATGTACAATGCAATATATAATGTTCTGAGAAAAAAAACAATATTTAGAACTCCTGAAAAGGGTTCCTAATGTTTACTGCATTTACTAAAGAGATTTATTTTAGATATCTGGAAGTTCAGCAACTGCTTTTACGTGATCCATAAGAAGTAAATACACCAGTGCAAGTCAAACATATGCCTAATATACCAGACTTACACTAATACATTGGTAGAGCAAGAGGGTTAAAAGGAAGGATGTAAAAATAAATAAGTAAAAATATCTGTGAATAATCAAGAATGTTAGTAATTCTGTATGGCCTCTAAAAGACTCAACTTGTTTCAAGTTTCCATTAAAACGTATGTGTTTGTCTAGTAAATTATGACCTCCCCCCACCCCGGAGAATTATTTGTTGAGGAGTTTTCTACTGTCATTCCAGCTTCTAGGATATTAGTTATTATATTTGTCGTCAACAGTTATCAGAAAGTTATTTTAGCTTGAGTTTAACAAAGCATATTCTACAGGAATTAAAGAAGTTGTGAGACTATGCTAAGTGACAGTTCAGTGACATTAGACTACAGCATTACTATGCAATAATAATTTTCCTTCATTCTTAAATACACAGCTGTTTGGAGTATCTGTGGAAGTTACCTGGAAAAAGGGAATGCCACCATTTGCATGGCAGCATATATTTGTATCCGTTATGGATTTGTCACTAAAAAAGCTTTTGCTGGATTCTTGCAATCCTTCCTCCTCTTCCAACAGCTCCTAAAACAAATTTTCAGACAGTGTGAATTTCTTAAGTATGAATGTACTAACCATGACCAAATCTATAAGACACATGACACTTCCATTTTTGGAAAAAAAAAAAAACAGAAATGAAAATCTCTGTATTATTATTATCTTTATTTTTCAAGATACTGTTTTTATCAAAAGCTCAGCACATGACTTAAAATACCCTGTAAAACACAGTGGCTGCTCTAGGGCTCTAGACAACTCTCTACAATAGCACGAAAAAAATCCTAGACATGAAATGTTCATTGAAGAGCTCCTTTGTCATTCATACACATACCTGATCTGCATCATCCTCCACTTCCTTTGTCATGCTGTCAAGCTTTAGTTGCTTTTGCCTTAACTGCTCCAGCAGAGCTTCTCGGGGTTCTGTTCTCAGAAGTGTGACTGGATAGAAGTAGTCTCTTCTTTGTGGAGTTGTCCCTTTAATGAAGATTGTACACTAATGAAGAGCCACTACTAAACACTTTCCACATTTGTCTTATTTACAGATCCTCAATTTTACATTATCTCAATACAGAAATCACGCTTTGCTCAGTCATTCTTCGCATGAACCTTGAAAAAAGGTCTAAGGGTGATGATAGTCACCCCAATAACCTCCTCTTAAGAATTCTGCAGTTTAAATTGCTTTCTGCGAGACCACTTTGTCCCTGATCTACTGTAAGTACCTGTTGGAATATCCACTTTAAGATCCTCTTGCAAGAAACCATTAACCTGAACCAGTCCATGCTGTGCTTCCTCATTAAGTGCCAGCTTCTGCTCCAGAAGTATCTCCTGATCAACCTTTATCTGATCAAGAAGGCCATTTAGTACCTTCTCCTCATCAGCCTTTTGTCTACCAATATGGTCAGCAATTTCAGCTCTTGCTCTATCACAGTCTTCTGCATTTTTCTAAAAAAAAAAATACAAAAACAAAAACCCCACCAAGTTAACAGGAAAGGTAAAGTTATACCCTCTTTTCAAAGATGTGATGCATAATTTGACATGACCTGAAACGAAACAGCTGAAAGATCTAAAATCAAGAGGTTTCAGTGATAGTTTTACACTCTCATTTCGAGAGCTATCTTCAGAAGACAGTCAGTTTCTTAGAAAGTACGATCATTTTAGAAAGCTACTCATAATAAAGATTATGCCATCTGGTTCAATCAGACTGCTCATGCTTCTGTGCACAACCCTGAACAGCATTAGGATATTCAAGTGAAAGTGAAACTTCTACAAGCACTAGAAACTTTATGCATTTGTAGGGGAAAAGGTGGCAAATAGATATTTTTAGCCATTCCCATTGGAATTAAATTCCCAAAGTGTTCAGTAGGTATAACAGATACAGGGGCATCCTGAGACGGAAAATGCTTTTAATAGTCAGGATTTTCTTTCTGAAAGTTAGAAAAAAATGAATTTGCCTAGTTCATTACCTATTAGAACAAAACAACAAGGGTGGAAAAGGAAGTTTGCCATACAAATTAAAAAAAAAAAAAAAGAGAAAGAAATTCTCAGATGAGAGACCAGAACTAGTAGTTACCTAAAAGGAATGCTTTCTCCCATAACGTTAATCTGCTTGACCAACAAAATTATTTGCATCCTCCAGAATGTACCCTTTATTTGGCCACTGTGCAAATCTCCCAGGGACATTACTGGTAGATAAAGCCAGAATTATGTATACTATCCAAAAGATACAAAAAGCCCAAATTACAAATCGAAATTAGCTGCATGGGATTAGTCCTGTCATCATTCTTTGAGGTTATTTTCACTTTGAATTTAAAGCCTTCCTCTTAAATTAAACTATTTCTTCTAATTGCATCCATTTAAGTTGAGTAACACAAGTCTGCTGGGATCAAAAAAAACCCACCTTCTAGTCAGAACAAAATTGTGAATTGTCTTCCCATACAAAGTTTACTGTAAAAGTTTGGTCTCCGAATGTTGTGAGACTACAAATGACTACAGGTACCTTTTGTAAACAGTGAAGTTGCTGTTTCTCATCCCTGAGGGACGATAGCTGCTGATTAGTAAAGTCAACTGTCTGAGCAGTTGTAAATTCACCCCATTTCTTAGTATCCTGAGACACATTTTTGAGATTGCTGAGAAGTTGCTGACAGTGGCCAGTAGATTCTTCCAGCATCATCTTGTTTTCGGCATTTATGATCCCGAGTTCTTGGGAGAAATTATCCAGAGATACAATAAACTTGTTGTGGTTGGAAGTTGTACTACTGACTAGGTCTGTAGTTCTCCTGCAACAACATATTTGTAATAGTTCAGAGATTTTGAAAGGTGGATTTTAATGCATTTTTCATTTAGAAATGTATTTGAGACCAGAACCAGTGAAGCAGCGCTGATCTATCAAGCAGGTTAATTACCATTTTGCTGGTCTGCTTACATATTTACAAGTTGCAGCACCGGGAGCAGTACATTTGCTAAACTGCCTAAAAACAAACCAAACATCAATCAAACACAAACTAAAAAAACAACTCTGACAAGACATTAAGTTATTCAGTCTTCAACTGAATAAAGCTCACTGCAATTGATACACTATTATCCTTCAGGCTAAGCCTTTATGGTAGGAAGTTCTGACATCCAGTCATACTGAGGACCATTCATCAGCACACTAATCCCAAACCATGGTCTCTTATCTGCAATATGCTCAAGAAACAATTTTGAGGAAAAGCCTTGTAGAACTACTTTTTACTCTGGAGAAAGGTGAACTATGACCTATGTTCTGTGGTAGATCTCATCTCCAGCATACAGGTCCTGTCCAGAAGCATATAAATATTAAGAGCATCTAAATTTGTAGTCCTCTCCATACATAGTTTTATCTTGCATCATTATACATCAAAAGTAATTTGCTCCTTACAGATGAACATTTTCTTGCACAGCAGTGAGGGTAGTCTTCAGGTTTCCATTTTTCACCAGTACATTAGTTAAATTCTTCTGAGTTTCCTGAGCAAACAGGTCAAGTTGGCTTTGCAGAGATGACATTAATTCAGCTGTGCTCTGTTAAGAGAAATGTCATATTTCACTGTTATTCTGTACTTTATAACATTATTAAAGAACATGAATTATTTTATTAAAAATGCATCAAATTAAAGCTTTGTTGTTATAAAGCTGAAGGTACAATTTTTGTCTAGAGAAGAGAGACACACTTGGCTTTTGAAGACATATGTAAAGGCATATATATACTGGACAGGCTCACAGCAAGGGTATTTTATTGTTACCTTCCAACATAAGCTTCTTAAAATAGCCTAACAAAGGCTGAGAAGAATAATGATCATCAAGTTACTGTCCTAACATTTCTTCTGAAGAAGCATGTCCAGCTGCTACAAGGAGTTTAGATCAAAGCAAGCAATCATACTTGGTGTTAGGATTTCTTCCGACTCTAAGAATACCTTTGTGTGCACCGATCTTGTCATTTCCAATTCTTCTTTTAAATTCTCACAATCATTCTGAAGCTGAGCAAAAATGCTGCCCGTTTCTTCTTGTAATTTTTTTAGCATAACAGAAAGATCTCCAAAGAAGGCATCCATTTCCTTTTTATGGCCCTCGATCTTTGAAAAAAGTTTTATTTAAAGTTAGGTATTTGTCTTTCTACTAGGGAAAAGTATCCAGTTCTTGTTTAAATTACATAGAAACAAACTCTATCCCAAGGAAATTGTCAAAGGCACTAATAAAAGTATTGTGCATGGAAGGTGGAAAAATAACACACAGAGCAATCTGAAGTTAGGGACTGGAACTTGGTGCGGGCTTTTCCAAACACAAAATTTGGCATGTGAGATAGACAAAATGGGAAGACACAGACAAGGTACTTGGGTTAAGACAAGAGCAAGAAACAAGAGCTAGTAAGCCACAGATTGTTTGCTGTCTTAAGTCTGAAAACCAACAAAAAGCCTCTAAACAAGGGGACTTGATTTTACATGAGTTGCAATTAACAGAAGGAAATTTTGTCAGAGCAACGGGTCACAAAAGACTAGATTTGGTTTTGACAAAACCGTGAAAAAAATACTGAAAAAGCAAGGCTGAAGCTCTATATAAACATCGTTAGATCAACTAGAACGAAAAATTGAAGCAAAAGACTTATTTATAAATATGTAGTACTGTCTGAACTTAAAGAGTTAATATTGACAAGATAAAGCATAAAACATTCCCCAGGAATCAAAGTGACAAAGGAAAAATGCATATGACAGCTGGAGAAATTGGGAGTAGTGTTTTAAAAATTTAAACCAACCAACTTAAACAAGAGTCTATATTAAGGATATTAACAAATATTTGCTACATATAGCTTTAAACATCCGTGCTTTACCATTCTTCTGTGGCATTTATGTGAGCAGTTGTGCCAATACAGCTAGCAGTCAAATACATGACACTCAGAAGGAGAAAAGAAGCTTGAAAAAAAGAGAGCTAAAGGTAGTACTTATGGGACAGAATAAAGGAAAAAAGCCCAGACCAGAAGTGGAAATGCTGACAGACTGCAGAAAAAACAACAAATTAAATATATGTAAATTAAATAAAACAGAAGAGAATAAGGTAAGAGACAAGTTATGAGCATTACCTTGTCGGCTACAGCAGAATATTTCTTCATGTTACTCTGGAACAGACAGTTTAGCCCCAAGACGAATTCTACCATTGGTGTCAAGCTATTTAATGCTCTTCCTAAGCCAGATGTATGTTCTTCCTAGGAACAGCAGTAAGAAAAACAAACAAACAAAGAGCATATGACTATTCTTTCACCTATATTTATAAGAAGCTATCCACATAATCTGCTATTACAGTATTTGCTAGGTAGTACATTACAACTTGTGGTGGTGACATAGGATGAGAAACGGGGAGGGACATAATCACAGCTAAGTGCTGACTTAGGCAAACAGCATCAGAAAAAATATATAATTTACAGAATCCCTTTTGATTGAGAACAGTTTTATATATTTAATTTGCATGGAGTATATAAATTTACTAACAATGAATCTCAGCAGCTCAGCTTTACAATCAAGCGATAGATTCTCATGTTGTGTTATTTTTTCAGACACCCGAGAAACTTCAGCAGACACCAATTCTTTAATGGAAGCAAAAGATGCTGACACAACTGATGCAAGAACATTAGCTGCTGAAGAACTGGCAGACATGAGGTCACCTACAAAAGAAATCAAGAAGTGTTAATAGTTTTGTAGTAAAAGTTGCACTGTAAGATAGAAGTTATTTTTATTGCTCATAAGCTTGTTGCTTCTTACAGCATAGGAAGGCTGTCGATCATCCCAGATACTTTATCATTGGTGCAGCTGTAGTAATTACATTGCTTAACATCAAGCCTCTTCTACTTATTAACGCAGATCCATTCTAAGAAACTTTGGGATGACATACCGATATAGGATTATACCTACCTATAAAATTTGTGTAATAGGTCAACACCTGTTGCTGCTTCAAACCATTTTCATTAACTGAATCTTGTATTTTGTTGAACAAAGCATTCATTTGTCCTGCAAAGGAGTTTTGGACAATAGCGTTGTGTTGGTCAACAGCCTTCTTACGGTCCAGTTTTGCGTGGAGACCAGATACATCTTTTGTAGTTTCTTCAACTGTACTAAGTAACTACAATTCAAAAAAGGTTTTTAGTCAGTCTTTAAACAAGAAATCAAGGATATATTATATGAGGAAAAGCAACTGTAGTCATGAGTTAGAGGACAAGTTATGCCCCTAGGAAGAACAGTATTTTCCTTTACATCAAATAACATCAGGACTAAGAACAGGTGTAATGCCATTTATAGCATTAGAACACAGGAAAACATTACCTATTAGAGGCCATTTGTTCTGAAATTTTAATTAAAAGTGATAAAAGGACGTGCTCAGTATTTAAGGAATTAAGATGTCATTTATCACAGACCATTAAGTGAAAAAAAATTCCTGAAAACTTCAATTTTTTTTCTTAAAAATTTGATAGTAAATATACTTCTATAGTACTCAACCAGGAGGTTTCCAGTACCGGTTCTGTGATACACAATTTTGAATTCAAATCTATTCTTGATTTTGTAGACAGCATAAATAACTTCCACACCATTTCTCTCACACAGGAATCTGAGTGGGAAGAAATTTTCATGTTGACTAAAAGATAAAAGTTTCATCACTCTGCAGCATAAATAGGACTGACTCCTCTCTCCCCTCACACTAAGTCTGTTTTTTATGACCAATCTACAGACATGGAGGTCATAGAGCAACAGTTTCCATTATTTGCTTTGTGAATGTAAATTACTACATTTCTCCCTGTAAAGGTTTTTGCTATTTTTTCTACCCCAGTTACATGTCACTTATGCTTTTGTAGGGACAGCCATAAGTTTGTAGTAATGAAAACTACTTCTGCAAAACAAATCATCAAAATAGTTACTGCAAAGTACTGGAACTCTCATGACAAACTGGCTAGAAGTAAAGGTAGCTCTAGACCAACCAGCTTGTTTAGCAATCAACTGTCAATATTACTACAAAGTCCTGCAATTTTAAGTAGCTTTTCAGCATGGTATAATTTACAGAGACCTAATCCTAGTTGTCCATCTTAAGTTTAGGTTTGTTACACTTGCATCATGCTTTAACAACAATAATTTTATCTAACAGCCCATGAAACTCCTAAACATGGGAAGCTACTGTTACAGTTAGGTGCAAAAACTATTACGACCTTGCTAGCTGCGCCATGAAGTTTTTGTTCTGTGCTTTCCAGAACTGAAACCACATATTCCTCCTCAGCGAGATGAACCTTGGTTTCTTGTAGATCTTTTTGTGTTTCTTCCAGTTCTTTCTCCTTAATTTGCAGATGTGTTTTACACTGTTCAAGTTCATTTTTACTAGCTGTGAATAGTTCAGTGATCTAAAGTAGAAGACAAATATCAATAGGGCAACACTGTTTCTTTATAAAGTTTTTTTCCTATAAGTTCAACAGTCCTGCTTCAAATCGCTCAAATTATGCCACAATACCAGAAGGCAACATCTATCAATGCTGTTCCTGCTGTAAGGCTGATAAATCTTAAACAACAAAAAAATCCCACTAAACAAGCCTAAACAGATAGAATGAAGAGAGTCAGTAAAACTGATTAGAGAGAGTAGTTGCAGATTCCAGCAAATTAATATCTGCATTTCTTTTAAAGAGGAAGCTTCAATTTTATGTGTAATTTATTAATGGGAGGTTTATCACTTTCTCTTCTCACCCCACCCCCTCTTTTTTTTTTCCTGTCAACTGAGATATTTTACAAAATCAGCAAATTAAAGAAAGTGTTGAACATTAAAACATCTTTTAAAAGATACTACATCCTTGCATCCTGTAAATTCATATATATACACATCATATATATTTCAACTTCATAACTTCAACGATTAGAAAGCTTCCACTCTTGACTAATTAGGGAACTGCAAGAACAAAAACCACTGTTCTTTGCTCTGTTTTCATCCTTTCTCTAAAGATTTTTCATTTTTGGCAGATTTGAGCCACAGTTGAAAATGTTACTTACTCTTTTCACTTCTTCCTCCATGATGCCAATTTTGTCAATATACTCTGCAATTTGTTCTTCCTGAACTGTCAGCTTTCCATTAAGTGCTCTTAAGCAAGGATAAAAATAATTAGGCAAATAAATTAGTCACGTAAGAACTGATTTCAAGATTATCTACTGTATTTTATACTACGTGTTTAGTAAGTTTGAAAACTAAGAATTGATGGCTTCTGTAAGAAAAGCAGGTAACTTTCACTTAATGCAGAAAGGATTTAAGACAATTTTCAATTGTCAGCTGTGTCAGCTAGCACTCTTCCAAAGTGAAGTATATCAAGTTTGTTCTCCTGTACGAGCTTCTACTGAAAGAAAGGCTGTATGGTGTAAATTTGTACCCCAGCTATGTTTATGGTAAGTTTCACATATAAATAAAATCCTCCATGCAAACCTTCTCTTTAAATTTCTACCTGGGTAATCATAATTTCTAAAGAAAAAGTTGACCAGTAAGTTAAAATCTCATGATTATCTTCAATTTTTCTGGTGTGAAAATTGACCTGAAAGCATTTCAGTATAAGGATAGGTACCAGGATCTGAGATTTTCATTTTATAGAAATATTGAAGACATACTCATAGTTTTCAAGGGAAATATAGACTCCATTTTTTTCTCGTGCAGCAGCAAGGTCTCGCTTCAGACGTTCAATCTCTTCAGTATATTCCTGCATAAAAAACAATTGTATATATACCTGAAAAGCTAAATCTTGAAAGTGAAGCTGAAATTAACAGATACTGTGCAAAGGTAACACTCCAGGGGAGTTCTACATAGGCGCAGGTGCAAAGCACTTCCAAATAAGTTCAGTATAGTACCACAAATTCATACCATTATATATACAAAGAGCATTGAAACCTCCCATTTGTATCATACTTGATTGTATACAAAGCTTACAATAGGAATTGTAGCTTCTTTAATAGCAGTCAGCTACTTCATAATGACTCTTCATTCATATTTACTGACAATTTCACTTTAATTCAGGCACACTTCCTAGGGAATGCAGTTACCAGTGCAGCAAGTCAAGAAAAAAAGCAGCATCCATTGTCATATAGTGGCTCTCCTGACTTGTAAACAGGTAACCCACACAGAGTCACAGTAACAACAGCCCTCTTGACCCAGCTTTAGTCTTACCAACAGTTTCAGTACCTGCAAAGTGACTAATGCTCTACCAGCAGAGTATCTTCACTTGAGAGCATCAGTTCAGTGATTAAAATCACCTCAGAAAAGCATTACTACCAGTTATAGCTTCTTCACAACTTCATAATTCCTGCATAGCAAAAACTAGGTTAACGGAATCAAATAGAACCTAGCATTTGTGAAGATATACATCTAGCTTACCTTAATAAGGGCTTTTTTTGTTAGCTTCTGATTAACTTCAGGCTTGTTCATTATGTTCTTCGCTCTGTGAGCATATTCCAGTGTACTCAGTGTTTCCTGTGATAAACAGATGTAACACTAGGTTAAGCTGAGGAGATAACTAATTTTTGTATCATTAGGCAAAATATATCATCTATTTTAGGAATAGCTTTTCAGACTTAAACTTACCTCAAGATTGATAGATGCAGGTGAAACTGTGGCAATTATTGAAGTTTTTGTTCGTCCTCCAAGAGAGTCTTGAAGGATTCTTGTGAGTTTAGATTCCCTATATGGAATATGTGGGGCTCTTTCTACTAGGGCAGTAATAACTCTTCCCAGTGTCAGGAGAGACTGGTTGATATTTCCAGCTTCACGAGCTCTTTTGTCAACTGCCCCAGATCGACCAATGTTTTCACTTCCTGCAAGATCAACCTGAAAGACAAAAGGAAGGGCATGCCTCTGTCTCAAATCACCCTGAAGAATGCTTACCCCATAATGCAACACATGAATTATCTTAGGAGTTGTTCAGGAGACACTGGGGTGATAAATGGGACTGACATTTCTTAGAGTGACATAGTTCATACCACTTCATGAAAAACAATTATTTTTCCCCTTATCAGAAAATGCCCATTTTAGATACTGAATAAAATGAGATCAGATTATTCCACTTTATTCTTTTGCAGATAACATTTAGTTCAAAAACTTACCAAGTTTAGCTTCCCAATTTTAACAAGTTCTTCTCCATCTACTGTTGTTTCTTTCATATGGATGGTAATCGAAAACACAGAGTGGGAACGGCTGAAAAAGAATTCAGTTTCAGACTGATATCCCATTAAAGCCAAATGACCAGTTTAGTACATGACACTGATGCAAGTTATGCATCCATGCTCCTTCTAAGGAATACATTTGGCACATTGAGACTTACACATTTTCAATACACAGTTACTCTTCCAAGTATATTTTCATGGGTATACATATGAACACAATACTTAAAACTGGTGATGAAGCAACTGGAGGACATTTGCCTCATTCAATTCTGGCAAATGTTATCTTATTTCAAGCAAAACCAAGAGAAACGCTTTGGTTTTGTTTACATTTTGTGTTCTTAACTCAGACACATTAAGAAAACTGGTCTGTAGATTTTTATTTTTTAGTCTGTCTACTAAGAACAGTTGTACAGAATGTGGGAAGCATTCAGATTTTATAATGCACCTTCATATGCCTATTAACATCCTGTGGGTTGATTGTAATAAGGAAGAAGTTCTAGCTATGGCTTTCTAACCCGCATTTCACAATCTGAACTGCAATACACACAAGATCATGCCAGATTTGCACAAACTGAAACATCTTTACCTACTTTGGTAAGATTCTGTTTACTACAGCATGAACAAAAAGCTTCTGTAATAACGAAGATTTGTACCTGGAATAGGCATTCATGTAAGTAGCTGCAGTTGTTCTTTTTGCTGCACCCCTTTCCAGGATTTGGTAGACTTCATTTTTGTTGTGTACAGTTATTTCTTCCAAGCCTTTAATAATTACACCTCTCTGTAAGAAAATAATGCATGCTTATTATACATCTCAACAATCCTGAAAGTCTTAAGATAAACAGATTTTGGAAGACAGCACTAACCTTGTTTCGAGGGTCATCAAACATCTGCAGTCTCTCTCCAACATCAGGAGTAGGATTCAGAAGATCAAAAAGCTCCTCATTATAGATTTCCAAAAGAGAGACTTTCACTGAAAATTCTGTACCGTTCTCTGTGAGTTTTTCAAATATTTGATGCAGTGTACGGGGTATTATACCTGCTAGCGGATCCTATAAATTGAAGTTAAGTAGTTAATACATAAATGTACTGAAAGAGATTGGGGGGTGGGGGGGGAATTTCAGCTCGTCTGATTTGATCTAAGCAAGAATACCTTGGACAAAGATCATATTCTGTATAAAGATCACAAAATTTAAACATGCATTAAAGACGCAAAGTTTTGATTTTCCTATAAATTGAGAACACTTGTTAATTTACAAGAATTTATGGAAAATGAGCTTCAGGATTTGAAAGGCATCAACTTTAGGTTTCCTTTAGCCTTCTGCAATTTCTAACTTTGAACATAGAACAGACATTGGAAATCTCAGAACTTAAAATATACCTCTTCCCAAGTATATTCCTCATTGGGAGACCGCTCCCCTTCCATTGTGAAGGTCTTACCAGTACCAGTTTGGCCATAACTATGAGAATACATAAAAAAAATTAAATGTAACCAAGAAAATAAAATTCAACTAAAATTTCCTAATAATGATTATTGGCTGACTTACGCAAACACTGTACAGTTGTATCCCATAATAACTTCATCCAAAATGGGACACACAACACTCCGATATACATCGATCTGCTTTGCCTGAGCTCCAAAAACCTGTTGAGGCAAAGACAACACGTCTCATTTCTCTGTAATGTATAGCATCACACTGTGAAGTAATCAGACCTTAGGAGAGAAATGTACTAGTTTGCTTCTAGAACTCCCCAACTTGAGAATCAGTTACCATATCAAATGTGTAAGTCTTTCTCGATGTCTTATCTGTCACTCCTCCAGTGCGGACACTAACTTCCTTTCTTGCTTGATCACAGTCTACAACAGCATAGGAGCTTGCTTTACGTTCCGAGGCATTAAAAGGCCTAAAAAGAGAGGAGTTAAGAATATTGATGTAATTGTTAACAAGAACAAACTGAAAAAGCAATAAAATCACTTAAGAATCAAGAATCGCATAATTGGGTAGAAGGAAGATAAATCTTTTACCTTAATTTGTTCAATAATTAACTAAGGGGAAACTGACACAATTTGGCAGTTTCCAGACCCTGTGGTACAATTCAAGTATCTACAGCTTTTAGCTTGTTTACATAACTATTTTTTTAACAATTCTATAAACACTTTTAAGATAATTTAGATGTGCACACAGCTAACTTGCATTGGAAAATGTTTTAAACATAAGGGAGTAAAAGATTAAACAGAACAAATACTTGCATAAATAAAAGCCTTCAAAGAAGGAAAAAGTTATACATGCAAGTCAAAGCAATAGTGAATCTAATTAACTTAAAATATTTATTTTTCATTTACACAAACAATGAAGCCTACATCTCACCCTAGTGACACAACACCCTAAAGCAACAGAAATAGTAACAGACCCTACTAATAGCAAAACAGTGGACATATATTCCAGAAACTTTACAACATTGATGGGTTTGAACAGAATTTGTGAATATACTTTAAGACAGACAAGAATATCAGATGGGGGGAGTCCACATAGCTTTTTACTCTGATTAAGTAAAGCTGATATAATAATTCAGAAAATTGAGGTTTCACATTTTGTTTCATTACTAAGTTAATATAAATCTAGTGCACACAATTTTCCTTGAAGGGGCATTTCCAACAATTTCTCCCCAAAAGCATGGAAATGACCATAAGTCAAAAAATAAAGGCGGGAAATTCTATTTTATTACTCATTTAGTAGTGCTACTCCACTGAACGTGTACACTACCTGTACAGTTCACCTGAAGAGCCAACCTGAAGATAGAACTTCTACAACCTCAGTATTTAAAAATCTTAAAAAAACCTGACAGCAGAAGTACTTCAGATGCTGTCTCTTTGTATTATAAAGGAGAAAAAAGCATCACATAAAATACACACAAATAACTCAAAGAAACAAAAACACAACCCACAAAACACCACACCCCCAAATTAAAAAAAAAAAAAGAGAAGAAAGAGAGAGAGAGGCGCCAACCCACAAAAGCCCAGGGTACCTTGAGCTTCCTGACTGTTGTGGCTAACGTTTCTTCCTCAACATAGCACTGAGGCCTAAGTGTTAGTTTCTACATCATTACACACTTCGGTGCAAGACCAACTGGTGACAGCAGATGATCACTAAAGTCTTGTTCACTGGGGAATTTACAGCTTTGGTTTTGTGGCTTTTAAAATATTAGGAGGTTGAACAATAAACAGATTCTGTCCTGTAGTGATCTAACAGTGAAGCGGTCCAATGCAGGAACTTTACAGTAGCCCAAAACTGTGAGATTAGAGGAACAGTCCAGTTAGGCTGGAACCTGCATACAGATCACTGCCATATGCCACTAGACAAGCAGCAGCCTTGTACAATGCGATAACATTTGACCACACATTCATCCTCCTAGGTATGAAATATATTAACACATATTAACAATGCTAATGCATACATTTTAAATTTCCAAATGCACACATTATCAAAGTATAGTAAATGTGTTGCTTGAAACTGTTTTAGATAAGCTCAGAAGCATTGTTTTTTTGAAGTAAATCTGGAAGCAAATTAATGCAATTGCATCTGTCTACCTGTCTGTAAGATAAGGAGACTGTAGCTGAAGAAGAAAAAGGGAAGGTGGAAGGAATATTTTCTAGCTCAGACATACTAAAGCTCTATTACAAAAGACAAGCTGTACAGGAGGCAAGAACAAAGGTGAGCTAGAAAGTCTTTAGGGATCAGAGGCTAAATCTTGACATAGGCCTTAGTCTATGAGTGGCAATGGAAGCAGAACACTACACCATGGTCAATCCTGTTGCTGTCATATTGACTGTTATATTTAATTAATATATGCATTGCTACTTAGTAAGGCTACTCCAGAACAATTAAGCCTAAGGAAATGAAAATGATTGCTGTTGAGGGCGCTTCAAACTCAATTGCTTTTGTAAAATTACTCTATTTTAATAACCATGATTTACATCAACAATTTCACCATTCCCATAGTTTATTTCCATAGCTTTTTAGTTGTGTTGCAAAAACAAGAGAAAATAGCTTTTAATTTCCATTTTCGTTGTGCATCTGTAAAACTAGATCTTCCAAGTCTACAGATATACTGATTGACGAAGACATTAATAATAATACATATCTGCAGTTCTGTCTCAAAAAACCCCAACCATTTCAATGGTGTTTTAACAACTATTCTCAACCCACTGGCAATAGAGCAGTTTTAACAAGCCACACTTTAAAAACATTTAAAATATCAGTGAGCAAGTCTTTAAAGTCACCTCAATATTACAAAGAGAGCCTAATTTTATGGTACATGACATTGGTCATATCATACCAAAAAATAACTTCATGTCATCAACCAAGGTATTTGGTCATTATTACTTAAGGCGTTGACGGCCGTAACTTTTTGTCTTACTTCCGAGTCTGCCTCACTACAGTTCTATCAAAAATATACTACAGTATATTAGGTACACATTGGTGGGTGCAGCAAAAGTTTTCGTAGCTGTCAAATCGTAGTGACTTTCCACAGAAAGTCACAGAAGATAAAAAACCCTAAACATTAGTTTTGAGAGGGTTTTTTTTTTGTCCTGAATACCAGTTATACTAACTCTCATCTAGCTGCTCTTAGCCTTCCTTCATTGCTTCACGCTGGGCGTGAACTGAATCATTCTAGGGAATTACAAGTTTCCGTCTTTTTAAATTTTAAGAGATCATTCATAGCAGCGTTAATTTTGCTGAAGTGCCGCTTATCTCTGCTGGCTGGCTACACGGGTGCTCCGCACAGCGCCTACAAACACCTCCGACATCTTAAAGAGCAGTATCGAACACCGTTTAGCTACTCGGCAAGATGCCGCGCACCTCCCTGTCCCCCAGGGGCGCCGTTCAGCCCCCCGTCACACGACGCTGGCCCCAACCGGCCAGGCACGCCAGGCTCTCTTGAAAGACAGCGCACCAAACACTTCAGAACCAAGTCCCAGAGGGACTTGCGAGGAGGGACCTCACCGCCTCCCCACGGACCCTTGCTGCGGGCCGACCTCCAACGCTCGCCCTCCAGGCAGGCCGCCGCGCCTACCTGCATCGCACCACCACCTGGATATTCTTGCCCTTCTCCTCCTTCTTAGTACCAGCGCCGCCCTGGAAACTGAGGGAAGCCATGGCGGACCCCGGCGCAAAACGTGCTGGAGGAAGAAAGGCGAAGCGCCG
>VWZY01001945.1:742991-849538 GCA_013399075.1 Chloroceryle aenea
GGGGGTGGCGGGCCCGTGTGTGCTTTGGAGGCCTGTGTCCTGTCCTGTCCTGTCCTGTCCTGTCCGTCCCTGGCAGGGCCCTCCCGGGAGAGCCCGGTGTGCGGCGGGGTTGACGTGCTACTGTGTTACCGACTGCATCTCCATTGACAAAGCAGGCTCCGTCGTCAGCCGTACGGCTACGGCGCGGCTTTGGGTGCCTGGTGGGCTTGCTTTGTTTGGTGTGGGGTTTTTTTTTGTGTGTGTGGTTTTTTTCTTGTTTGTTTGGTTTGGTTTGGTTTTGTTTGTTGTTTTTTTTCCCCTTTCCTCAAAACCAAACCTTGTAATTTTCATGTTGTTCAACTTGTTATGCCTTCCTAAGCGATAAATATGAAATCAAAAGTTTAAGTTTTTTAGAACGAAACTGCTGTCAGAGTTATCCAAAGTTGACAGAATCAGCCTCTTCGGTTTGTGAGTTCTCTAGTACTGGCACTGTGTGGGTCTTGTTTTCCTGTGCGTGTGTGTTAACAGTTTCAGGGGAGACAGTAAGTAACCTCCGTCGAGGGAGGAGCAGGTGGGAGGCTTGCCATGGCTCACTTCAGGGGCAAATTAAACTGCGTAACAACTCCGCAAACTTTTTACAGGAAGGGAGCCAGGTAAAAGAAAGAGGCTAAGTTGTTTTCTTTATTTATTTCTTTAACACTGTAGCTGATACCTTAATAGCAAAACCTGTATTTTAACACTGCAAAAGTAAGAAACGTCGGAAGTAGCTTCTTTTGGTGCAGGGAGTGTGTGTGTGTAAGTGTGTTATGATGATTCATGCTGTTGGTGCTCAGGTGTTAAAATTCGGATGTACCGTTACTGTTCATAATTGCTATGTATGCTTCAGTATTTTAAAGGTAATCCACAACTCATATTTGGAGCCCATGGTTTTCCTAGTAGTAGTTTCTCCTACTAGATTTATCACGTTTCTTCTGATAGATTACTTATCTTTAAGCATGTGAATATATGTAGTATTTGGACTTTATACACGTGAGTAGCCCTATTATGTTGTGATACTGCCTACAGCCATGATTTAATAATGTCTTTAACTGTGAATTACAAATTACATTGATAAAAACAAAATGAGAGCAGACATACTGCTTTCATATGAAGATTTTTAAAAGATGGTGAACATGTGAAAATTAAGAATATTTTTTTAATTACGTGTTCTCTATTTCCATTTCTGATTTTTGTTCATACTTTCACATTTTTTCATCTTAAACTTTTTCTTTATAGATAATTTTTAACCTTCATGTGCACATCAAGTTGCAAAATATTTTCTTAGAACTTATTTCCTCTTCTCATCATATACAGCATTGAAATTACCTATTCTAGTTGGGAAGCATGTTTGCATGCTTTTTTGCTCCCTTTCTCCTTTCTGTCTTCAGACAGTTCTAAGGCTATGGCTTAATCCCTTAGATGTAACAGTACCTTTGGGAATTTGATCAAAGTGTCAAGGATATAAATAATTTTGAACATGAATACAAAAGCTGTTCTGTACCTGGTTAGGTAGGTCCAGAAGAAGACAGGGGCAAAGAGTTCATAAACTTGAGTGTTTCACTCAACTGGAAGGTGTTATGCTCCTAGCTAGGGGTCATTGCAGTTTGTTATAGAAGTCATTTACCAAAAATGCTGTCAGACCATTTGAGAGAGCGCATGGTGAGTTGATATTTTTGATAATTCTACTTTATTAGGTGCTTTCATAATAATGTTGATATATTCACCTTTAACAGCACAGGAATCAATGTTCGTGATAAATACGATAATCATTTTTGTGTCTAGTTATGTACTTGTATGTGCATTGTCAGTGAAGATCTTCATGTTCTCAGTTTTTACAATGTCTGTAAGTTGATAAAGTATGCTTATGAGATAGCACTGTATATATGTAATAAGGTGATTTTTGATGGAGCTTGTTTGAAAGTTGCTTTGCTGTAGCTTTCTATTTAGATCTGACCTCCTGAAACTTGTTTTTAGAATGAGTCAGAACTATAGCTTGCCTGAACAGTTGAAATGGAAAAAATACTGTAGAGTTGAGAGTTTACTTACGATGTTAACAGCAGAACTAGAATTGAATTGTCCAAAATCATAAAAACTGAACCACAAAATAGGTAAACAGCCAGGACTTGCTTTGTTGAAACACGCTGCTGACTCTTATAAAATGGTCGTTGTTACAGGTCTGTTGGTTAAAGCTCTAGTGTTAGATAAGCAATTGCTTTTAATGTGGGATTACAGTACTTTTCATGATTCAGAATCATAACGTTCTTTCTGGTTTTTGTTGCTAGCTCGGATTTTCTAGACAGTTCTCTCATCTTTCTGTGTATTTCTTGTTGTTATGCAGTATAACTTGTTTTAGTTTCATCATGTTTTTGTAATTCAGACCTCACAAGTTTTTCGTTCTGAGGGTATGAGACAGATGGTAGCACAAAGTGTTAAATGAGTTGGTTTTACAGAGTCTTGGGCAATCTGATCTGCTACTTTCAGATAAAATGTATGAAATACACATCAAAATACAGTTAGAATGAAGCACAGAGGTCTCCCCTGTAGCATCCAGTTTTAGGTTTCCAAGTGTTTGTAGGGCCATGTGGTAGACACCACTGCTGAACTGTGGTTGAGGACCAAGCCCTGCAGCTGTAGGGTGGTGGAGGAAAAATGTCAGGGAGAAAGAGAATGAGAACCACTGGCTTACAAACACTGATACATAAAGCAATTAATTCAACGAATGAGTACATTTCTGAATAAAATGAGTAAAATAGACTTTAAAGCAGCTGGTCGTGTAACAGAAGCTAGTCTTGGCAGTCTTGTTCTTAGCATGAAGTTTAAAACTGATGGAAATAACAATGCAAGCCAAAATATGCCATATTTGTGAAATCGTGCTGAAGATCCTATATCAATGTATCATCTAAAGATGAAAACCAGATAATTTTACTTAAATTAAAAAAATAATCAATCCTTCTGATAATGAAAGGCTTCAGAACCCTTCTGGAATTTGCCTAATTTTCAATAATCTTGTAAAAAGTTGAAGGGAAGAGGTGCTAGGGAAATACTAATTCCGATGTTTTCTGTTTCTGGTAAACTTGGATGAAACTTCTTTACCCTGGAAGGAGAGTTCTGATGAAATGTTTGTGACAGTTTTTGAAGAAATAGGAAAAGTAGGCTGAAACGATTTAGAAATTTTTTAAAACTTATCTTTTACTGCAATGTCTAAAATAATTTTGTATAAAATTCTTCTTTTTTTGTTTGTCTTTTTTACCCAGTGCTTTGAAAACTGACATGGTCAAGTTAAGGAATGTAGAGTTAGGGCAGTAAATTATCTCTATGGCGGCTTGATGGTAGGTCTCATCCTGTGCCTAACACAAGACTGTTGAAAACACATGTTTTTACTACTCAGGCCAGTTACTGAGCTGTGTGGCCTGATCTTACATGTAAAGCTACCAGGGCCGTTGTTTTTGCCAAGTTCACACATGGTATTGTCTCATTAGTGCTACTGGTAATTCCTGTACGCTGTCACGTAACACCAGTGTTTCTGCTGTCACATTTGCCATGAAGCCGGTGGCAGACCAAGTTTTACTGCTGTAATTTAGAAGCTGCAGAAGCTGGACCCCTTCTGGAATGAGAGCAAGGCAGGCATCTGCCCTGGCTACCATCATTAGAAGGGAATTTTCCGAGTCAGTTACAGACTTGGCAAAAAGCTGCACGCTGAGGTTCTGAAAATGCTTTAATTGTAGTGAGACTTCAGAATTTCTTCAAAGTGAACTACATAACAAAAACTTATAAATATTCATTATCTTCAAACTTGCTTGATTTGGCATGATTAGTTGTTCCTAATAACTTGGTAGCACTGATTAAATCATTGTGGGTCTTTGTAGTTGGAGCTTCTGTGTATGAAGTAATATGCTGGATCCCTGATGAGCTTCAAAGTGATAAAACATGTTAACATTTTGAGCAGTTTATCTTCTTGCAGTCTATCTGCCTGTGTATGCAATCAGATTTATTTAGATCAGCATCAGGAATGTGTTTGAATTTTATACATTCTCTAGCTTCGTGACAAGTAAATTCACAGAAGATTGATGCATTATGGATGTTGAATGATGTAAATTGTTTGAATCCCTACATGTGTAAAAGCAGGATTGCTCGATTTGTCTACTGATGAACCTGTAACCTGAAAGAGTTACTGATAGTCTCCTGAAGTATCCTTTATGGTAACAGTCACCTGTGTTGATTTACTTCCTTTGGGTGATTGAATTCTACTGCTGTTATGAGGAGTGGTAGGGTCAAGAGATGAAGAGGAGTGAGAACCCGTGCAAGAAAGGAGATTTATTTTATTGTTGCATAGCCATGAGCTTGCAAATGGAGAAGTTTGTGGACTCCTCCAGAGTGTGCAATACAGTGCTATCATTCTTGTATGACTGGTGAAGAAAACTTTGGCTGGTAGTTCTGCTGCACTGGGCCTCTTGCTGAAGCACACAACATTTTTTTCACTCAGTGCACTGTCAGCTGAAGAAATCTTCATGTAAGTTGCTAAGAACCGTAAACCAGATGTAATAGTAAATAGTGTGGAGAACATGTTGTCAATGGTAGCTCCCTTGCAGGTCAGAGCAGAGAGAGGTTTTGGCTCAATAAAGGTTTCATTCACTTTTCTAATAAATGGTAGGCAATTAAGTTTTGTATAAAAAAAACAACAACAAAACAAATGCAAAACAACAACAAAAACCCCAAACCTAAAAAGAAATTAATACAAATAAAATTCAGAACTTGGGATGGGTGCAAAATACGAGATTGGATGTTATTGTGGTCCTTATATAGTTTCAAAGATACAGAACTTGATTAACAATTGTATTGTAGTCAGCATAACACATCAAGTGTATTCAAAAGATAAATGAAACACGAGTTGAAAACAATTCAGGTCCTAGTATATACAAGTGTAAACTTAGTGAGTGTATTGCAACATCTACAGGTGTGTCCAAAGAAATAATTTGGGTTCAGTTGCATAAAAGTTTGGGTTCGTTTGCATTAAGCAAACCCCAAATTTTAAAGCAACCTATATAAATTGAAAGCAAGCAGTGAAATCTGCTGAGCTAGTAACTGTTTGTTGACATTCACCTGATTTCTTCAAGCTGATTAGTGTTTATAGCCAGTCATCTGGTCAAACCTATGTACCAGCATTTGACATAAATATGTGCAGCCTGTTGTGCCAAAAAAAAAAAAAAATCTTGAAAAGTGCGTTGGAGTTTGTGCTTTGGGGGTCATATTTTTATTAGCTAGTTACTTTCCTGCGTTGAAGCAACCCTCAGGAGCTTCTGTTAATTGATTTTCAAATATGGTCCTTTAATTCTTCAAACATTGAATTTAGATTTGACTACACTAGCTAATTTTTAATTAAAGTAAGTTTACTAAAATATCTTTGGAAGATTGAAGCAGTTAGGCAGAATCATATATCGCTTAATCCCACTCTGTAATACTCTGTTTGCAGGTGGAACCTGACATCCCCAGAGATTCTCACTGGTTTCAAGGGACTGACTGCCTGGAAATCATTACAAAAAATGGGGCCTCAAAGAATAGAACATAATTTTACTTCTAAGTGCTCTAGTTTACAATCCAGCATTTGTTTTAATAGATACTTTTCTTGTACAAGTGAAGTGATTTTGATGAGGAGGAAGAATATTTAATATTTCCTAGTTCTTGAATGGGAACACTGTTCTCAATTCAAACATCCCCATTCTTTTCACATTTTCTTTCTACTTCTGTTACATTGTCACCTGTAATTTTTGAGCTAGTGGAAGATTTCCCATGGACACAGTAATACTTTATATTGGTTCCTGCTGACTTGACTTTATTGGGTCTTTCTTGTTTCTGTTCTGTTAAAGTCGTATGATGGTATTTCTTTCACTGACTTTTTGTTAGGATATTAGCTCTCCAATTGCTGAAGTGTCTAGTTTGTGGATGAATTTCTTTGCCTACTGACCATCAAAACATCAATTTCCAGTGCTCACTGTAATGACAGTATAATAAGTAGATAGCATATGTACTTCAGGACAGTCACATTCATGACTTTAGGAATGAAACTACTCAAAAAAGTGCTACAAGAAATAGAGGATTTTTTCTGTTTCCGTTGCCCCCCCCGCTCCGGTCAAAAGCAGTTCTATTGTCAAAAATAGTAGAAATAGTAGGTGTTTTAGGATTCTTGTGAAAGAATGGAACAAGGTATTGTTACAAATCAGTTGCACTTAAAGAACCTAAGAGTTGCATGGAAAAGCAGTCATATGAAGGAATGTTTAACATGTCTTACAGTTTACTCTGTTACTGTATAAATATCTTAAGCAAGATTTTCTTTTCTGGATACTGTATTGTAGTAACAAGCACTGTCAGGAGCAGTACTTAAGCAGGAAGGTATTGGTCTTTTTCTTCTGATGCATTGCCTTCCAGGAGTAATGCATAGTTGATCTGCCCTTGCTTTTATCTCAGTTGTCTGGTACTACAGTTTAGTTTTGCAGGGAGTTGTTAGTTAATCATGCAAACTCATTTGAAGTTAAAGAGCACGTTGTATTCACAGTGCCCATTGAAATAACAGTGAAGACAGAGATACAAGTTTAAGTTCTTAATTTGAAGTCTTAATTACTGGTTTTGTCCGTGATTTGGCTATCAAGGTGGAGGTAGCCTGTGAAGGAGGCAGAAGTAGGGAGTGACAATAAAATAAAGTGGAGGTGTACACCTTCACAAGGCTTCAATTGAAATCTCATAAGATTTCACAGAAGCTGCGTAATATGATGAATCACATTGGAAAGATGAGTCATCTGAACAAACAGTAAAGTTATGTGACTTAATGATGGGGTGTAGAAATAACAAGGAGGTATCAGATGACAAATTCTATAACAACAAAAAAAAAACACTTGTGAATTTTATAGTATATGTGTCTCTTATGATAAGCAACTAGTATTTTAATGAGAGGGAGTATTTTAGCTGAAAACCAAATGATAGATGTTTGTAGCAGAGGTGAAATCAGGAGTTTCAGAGACCTCTTTGCTCTCCCGCATACTTAAATTTGTCAATCCCATAGAATTCTGTTTAACTGAAATACAGTTTAGTTAGTGGTTTTCATCTGTGAAAATATCTATTCTCACTTCGTACATTTTACACAGTATCTTAAGTTTAGTAAATTTCTACTTAGGACTGAATTTCGAACAAGGAGGCATTTTTTAAATCCTAAGCATGTATTGTATCAGTCCTACATAGATGTTGCCATACTTGGAGTATCCTTTATTTTTTAATAGTATCAGCATTTTTTTAGAGGAGAGAAGCAAACCCACAGATAGCACCAGGCAGGCTTAGCCTCAATACAGAGTTAAACTAGTAGATAAGTGACAGGTTAAGTGAGACTGTAGGCATTTAAATTTAGTTACCTTTAACATTTCAGTTACTGTTGAGTGATTACGTTTGACTGCACTTAAAAAAAAAAAATCATAGAGAACCATGTTTTACTAGTGGAAGTGTTTCCATCTTTCTGTGCATTAAGCTGCACATTTAAAAAAGTTGCTTCATGTTTTTTATGGCTCTTGCTTGGAGACATTCAGATCTTGAATATTCGGTGCTGCTTTCTGTAGTCTGCTTCTGATTTTTTTATTTGGATTATAATTCCTCTTTGCATTTTTGCTTTCTTGTATGTAAGGGTGTGTTGTAACTGAAGTCTGTTTACAAGTTATGAAGTAATCTTTTCACTTCTCTCAAAAGTTTTCAAAGATCTAATGTTTACTGGTTTTTGTGTCAGTTATTTTTTGTGTGTGTGTTGGGGGTTTTTTAACAATAATATCTTCTCCAGTTTACATATGTGTCTCCTTCCTCAAGCATAAATTCAGTTTATCCATACTTTCACTCTGCTACAGTAAAATGTTCTTTTTCTGTTTGTAAAATCTCATCCTACTGTAGGCATTATATTTATAAATCTTATATTCTTAACATGCTGTAATAATGAGCTCTTTATCAGCCTAATTACAACACCAACTCTGATGACTGTGCATCTGCTGGCTTCAAGTTGGATGTTGTTTTTATACCATAAAATCACATGAATAAATGGCAAGGAGATAATCCATAAGGCCTAGTAGCTCACAGAACTGCTTCCTGTGTTGAGAATGATACAGTGTTTTAGGAAATACATTTTATAAGCTGAGCCCCTTTTTTCATTTGTAACTTTAAACTGCAAGTACAGTCTTTCTTTTCTGAAGTTTTTTTTGTCATGTATCTGATAACATTGAATGTGCAGTTGGTTTGCTAGCTGGAGTTAAAATGCCATGACTGAAGACCTGAAACAACAAGTATGCCAGGGGCTGTGCAGTCCTTCATGTTCCACATCCACATCCCCCAAGTCTTAAAGTTTGTATGTAGTCTTAAAAGCCAGATGAATTTTCTTGAATTGTACAACCTGAAAATGGAAAACTAAATACTGTGAAACTCCTTGTTATCTATGTGACGCTGCCAGGATCATCCACAATTCCTCATCCCTCTGTGTATGTTGTGGTGGGAAATTAGACTTGCATGTGGATTTCTTTGTAACTGAAATCAGTTCAGCAACACCTAATGAAGCTTGTGTAGTAAGTCACTTGTCAGTATGGCAAGCAACATTTCTCCAGAGGGAAAGTTTGGTTTTGATTAATACTGTCTATTTAGAACAGGCTCTGTTCTGAAACCCGTCCCATAAAACAAGTTTAGAACTCAGTGGATGTTGCATACAGGAATACAGCACATTATTGTCTCAGATGATAGCTCTCTATTTCCCATTTCCGGGCTTTGTTTATTTTGTGTGTGTAGGTGGTGTTTGTGTGTTTGTTTTCTGGTGTTAGTAGTTTTGGTAGGTGTGTTTTAAGATGCAACCTAGTGTTTCCGCTCTACCTCCCCGAATATCTGAGTGTCTCACCTTTTCACTTGGAATTAAAAAAAAAAAAAAAGAAACATCATTCATAATTTCAGAATCACACTTAGTTTCTCACCATTTCAAAACTGTACCATTAAAGAAGCATGTCTCCTAGCATATCTGTTAAACTAGTAGTAGAAGTTTAAACATGTGAGACAGTCTGTTCCTGTTTATCTTGACAATTCTGCAGTGTGTTTGTATTTTTATGGTGATATTGTAAATAGTGTCACCCTTTCTTGCTGGAGTGTACAAATACAGTGTTTATTTAGTAAATTTTTGTTTACTTGACAATCACAAAGTAGTAACATAAATATAAGCACCAATTTAGGCACATGAAATAATTTCCCGAAGCCAGAGATACGTGAAATGACAATGTATGCTTCATTTAATTTAATTTTTATAATAATTGAAGAAGGAAATTGTATTTCTTGAGTGTTCCTTTAATTACCACTAGCATGAAACTTGAAACATTCAATTATGGGATCTGCAGTTTTTTCATGTTGCTTGGTCTTTAGGGTTGTTTGTTTGTTGTTTAACAGCAGTATTTCTCAGGATCTGAACTATAGTTTTAGGCCAGCTCTATGAGTTTTACACAGAAGTAAATTTCTTGGTCTCAGTATCACACAGTATTCTCTAACATAATACTGAAATATTAGCAGGACTGGGGTAAAAATTGTAGGTGAAATTTCTTCTGTTTTTGTTAAGGTTTCAGAAGGACACAAACAACAAAATGAACAATCCAGCTATTAAGAGAATAACGAATGAAATTATTAAATCTCCTGAGGATAAACGAGAATATCGTGGACTGGAATTGGCAAATGGCATTAAAGCTCTTCTCATTAGTGACCCCACCACAGATAAGTCTTCAGCAGCACTTGATGTGCACATAGGTATTTAATGCATGTTGTGTTCATTACGTCATTTATAAAAATGTTTTTATGTTTTGGTATGTTAATTGCAAATAAACTGACAGGAGTGATATGTAGTTGGCAGCTTAGCCTTTTATTGTCATTTTAGAGTTTATTTAGTTCTTTGATGCATCAAGCTGAAAATTATTGGAGCTAATTATATTGTCTTATTGTACTCGGTGTTTACTCAAGTGTAGCTCAGTCAGTAGAAAAACTTCTTTTAACCATTAAGTTTCATGTTATGAAAGATCTTTTGTAAGCAGAAAAGGGGCAGGTGAGTGCAGTTATTTCTGACAGCTCTATCTGCTGTCTCAGACTTTTTTTTCCTTTTCATGTGAAGTTCTTGATGTGTAGAGGTGGGAAAATGCTGTAGTGCTGGAGGAGTTAGGAGAGGTACTGCCTAATGCCAGTGATGCTTAAGTGTGCAAACAGCAATACTGCAGATAGAGGGGGAAGAGAGTTACTTTAACTCTTTGGAATAATGGAAGTATTTTCTTATATCTGAGATATTTCTCAATCTTGTAGTTTCTCAGTTGCTTGGAAATTATGATTCACACACCTATTACTTAAGCACCTTCTTCCCGTGTTTGTAGTTGGGAGAGTTACAACAGGAATTGCTGCTGTTGGCATTAGGAGAGCAGTAGTGGAGTAGCTCTGAAAAGTTCTGTCCTTTTTTATTTTGCATATGGCTGTCACAAATAATTACATAGTTCAGAAGATCACAAATGTGGCTTAGTTAGGGTATATGACAGTAATAGCCAACTGCAGCATCCAGCTCCTGCAGGTGTACTGGAGGAAATGCATCTGTTGCCTTAATCTCTATCTTCTCTGCCGTTGCACATGGTTGCACACTCCAAAACGGGACTGCCAGACTCAAGCTTCCATTATTTTTGGCTTCCATTCTTGCACGTCAGTACTGGGTTTTAGTCTATCTGCCTTCATGCCTAGCAGCTGGTCATCAGTAACTGCTTGTGTTCAGGCAATTACAGGTTATCACTTGTCCTATAAACCACAGGATAAATACCTTCTTAATTGTGGTTGGAAATTGTTGCCTTTTAATGTGGCACGGTTACTAAGGTCAAGGTATAGAAGGCAGAACATTGTGATCTGCCAGGTCTTTACACATTGTGACTCATGGACTTCAATTGAAATATTGTCTCTATAAGGCAATGCAGGCTCATTTGGAGAGGCAATTGGAGACACTAATTAGATCAGTTATTCAATTTTTTTTAAGATTGAGACTGTAGCTGCCCAGGTGTCTGCTTACATGTATAGAATTGGTATAATTTCCTGGGGCAACGTTCTGTAATACAAAGCACTTAAAAAGACTTAATGTTTTAGTGTTACTTTTTATGAATGGTTACATGATTTTTTTTCTTCCTCCAGGTTCCTTGTCTGATCCTCCCAACATTGCTGGGCTTAGTCATTTTTGTGAACATATGCTGTTCCTGGGAACCAAGAAATACCCAAAAGAGAATGAGTATAGCCAGTTTCTTAGTGAACATGCTGGGAGCTCAAATGCTTTCACGAGTGGAGAACATACCAACTATTACTTTGATGTGTCACATGAACATCTAGAAGGTGCACTAGACAGGTAAACAAGTTGTTGTTGTTGTTATATAGGTGCTATTTGTAATTATGTAAAAGTTTTTTGATAGTTTTATCATGATATTAAGAGAAAGAGTTGAGAAAATTACCTTTTGTTAAAGCTGATACCAGAGTTTTTTCACTTAAAAAGTTTTGCTCATATATTTTTTTCAGCTAGCAGAGTTCTTCACTGAGAATTTTTTAAGTTCAAAGGTTATGTTTACACTGAGTATTTTTGGAAATGTGGGACACAGAATAGGTTTATGAACCTATGCATTGTATAATCCAACTGTATAATCGAATACAGTGCTTCCTATAGGATCCTTATTTCATTGATAGCAAAAGAATGATGAGGTGTAGAAATACATGAGGATGTCTTTAGTAAAGAGAACTTGCTGAAATCTCTGCCTTTTGTGGGAGGGGACAGGAATTGAAAGTTGTGTAGTCTGTGAGGTAAAGAGTGGATTTTCCCTGTGGATTTTCCTTGAATGTCTGACAAGATTGATTTGATCTGCAAGATTAAGAGCCTCTTGGAGCTAAACTTCAAAACAGTAGAAATTTTCAGTGTATGAATTATGATGCAAGGTTCTTGATCCTCATAGTACCTTACATGATGAATAGGTTGTTGTCTGTATTTATAGATAAAGACATTGAGAAATTATAGATAGTGAATCAGTGTCAAAACTCTTAGAGAATTTTAACTTCTGCATTAAAAAAATACATACTTGGCTCTTTTCAGGAGGTACCAAACTTCATACTTTTCTGTTATCATTTATGTACAGTGCTCCTGACTCAAATTATTTTTTTTTCTGTTAGATTTGCCCAGTTTTTCCTATGCCCTTTGTTTGATGAAAGCTGCAAAGACAGGGAAGTGAATGCTGTTGATTCTGAGCATGAGAAGAATCTGATGAATGATGCCTGGAGGTTGTTTCAATTGGAGAAGGCTACTGGAAACCCTAATCATCCCTTCAGCAAATTTGGAACAGGTTTGTCAGACTATAATTACCCATCCATTAGAGTTCTGTGTAACATACGTAGTATTATTGTTTAGATAAAATTGTTAAAGACAGACTGAAACAATTCCTTTTTTTTTTCCTCTACATACTTGCTGATTATGATGCATTATTACATTTTCCACATCGTAGACCAAGCAGAGCTAAACAAAACTGTAGGAAACAGTGATACAAGACTTGCAATACAGTGATGAAGTGTCCTTTATGAATCTGATAATTACTGCAGTGAATGCTGTTTTCCAGTTACTGGATTTGTCATAATTTGTTACTGTTAAGTCTTTGTGCATAACAGTGAATGAACCGTGTTTAAATTGTTCCTAGCCACATGCTCTTCTTGCCAACTAGTTTTGAATTAGGACTGAATGACAGTGCTATGTTGAATGGGAAAGATCAACAAAGTAATGTGAAAATTACTGAGTAAGAATAAAATCCAAAAATCTTAAGCATAAACACAGCAGTAGTAGATGGATAGAGAAAATATTCTTGCACAAATCTGAATCTTATGGCTGTAGTTTTTTTTTTTTTTAGGCTTTATTTTAAGCTCCAAAGTAACTGCTTTTAATTCATTTGCTGCACTGTTTAATCCTTGAGCACGAATGTGTTTTGTGGTCAAGTCAGTTTGCTGGATGATGAGTTGATGTAAATATTGGATACAGTAGGATGATGGGAGGGCAGATAATGGGCTTTTAAGGACTTTCTCTGCCTCAAGAAAGAGGAATGTTTTTACATCTCTTCCTGGAGGTCATTGCAGAGAGGCTGCTGGCCAGCTGCTACAAGGTCATGTATTGCTCTGTCCTCCAATAAAAAGAGCCTGTCTGTATAGAATAGACACTATAGAGGGCTGTTGTCTGTAGGGAAGCTATAGCTGCATTCTCCAGACAGGTAGATTTGAAAGTAGTCTTGGGAACTACGTATTGACAGGCAGGTAAGCATCCAAGGTACATGCTGTAATCTCTGCTACTGAAGAGACTCTTTAATTTTTATATACCACTTGGAAAATGTAAGTGGAAGTTGCAGAAATAGTTTTCTAGAATTTAAGGTTTTATAGCTGACACAAGTGAAAGTTTTCATGAGGAGAATACCCTAAATGTGCTCAAATTTCATAGCAATAGTCACACCCTCCTCTTAGATTAGGCGTTGATTCTGAAATTAATTTATAGCACATAGCTTTCCCATAGATCTGACTTTGCAGGAGTAGAGCCCAGCTTTGATGGCTTTTGTATAACCAAAGAGATGATAACTGTAATGTGGTTTTCATGGCAATTGCACTTGGCATCCTTCTTACCATTTCCTTTTAACCAGTCGAGATGATGTTAGTCTAGCAGAATACAGGAATTACTCCATCTGATGCTTCAGGTCACTCCTCACTGTTGTGCAGCCTGTTTTGCCAGCAAACCGCCTATTACTCTTTGTCTGTCCAGAGACGAATGCACCTTAATCTTCCAGTTTTCTTGGTAGTATGTGCATTTTGTCCCCAGATATCCTTCGCCCATCTCTCTCAATTAATGCCTGTGATGCTTATTCTTCCCCAGCAGTGTTCTCTGCGGTGTCCTACTCCTTTCCTAGATGCTTCTGCACAGTTCAGTGTCAATTTTCCTACATCTGCAAGGTGTCTTGTGACTGTTTCCTCTTAATGTACTTCAGCACTGTAACAGCAAAGTGATAGAGCTAAACTTTAGCTTTACTTTATGGTATATTTTATTATTTTATGTATTGATTCTGTGGGAATAAACACAATTGGGTATCTGAAACTTCTGCGTTTCATTTGTCTGCAGATAGTGAGGAACATAGATAAAATATTTAAAGGATAATGCCCTCTCTATCCTTTTTAGGTGCCATTAATAATCCTTGCTTTTACTTCACATGTGAACTTTGAAAATTAAAATGATACGTTGCTTCAGGCAACTTCTCTGTTGACTGATACAGGTGTAATTAGACCCGTATCTAATCACCAAATATCTGGACAACATACTCTTCTTATATTATTTAGCTAATTTTGCTTCATTGAATTGTATTAACTTATATCTGTGATTGTAGAATTTGTGCATTCGGTATATATACATAGCAGGCATGTTCTCCCAGTCTTTCCTTTTTCTTGCTGTTTTTCTTACAAACATACAAGTTAACTTTTCTGCTACATTTTCTTGCCTTATTCTTCCTCCTCACTCCTTGCTCTCTTCTGTACCTGATCTGATTGTGGCTTAACAGAGTTACCGATCTCAACAATAATAGAGTACTCGTTTCCCATTCTGCTCTGTACTTTGTTGACCACTTTGTGTGCCCATGTAGTAATGGAAAGTGTGCTCTTCGTAGGCAGTAATTTTTCTGTTGTTCCAAGTTCTTACATTTACTAAACATGAGTTCTGCTTTGTCTATAAATGTGAAGTATGTCTTTAGAGTAAATTACTGAAAGCTTGATGTTGATGTAAACATTGTGCTTATTAACACAACAATAATTTAATGGAGACAGTTTGGTATCTTCTGCTTATGGTGTTACTGAGGAAGAGTTGTAGTTCTCTTCCTCTTTAGTCCTGTTTCTCTACTGCAGCAACAGCTCAGTTGTTTGTGAAGCAGAAGCTGAACAGTCACAACTTACAAATCATGTTTGTAAATTAGCAGTTATTTATTTCATTTAATATGCTAGGCTATAATCTGTGGGAGATAATGCTTCAAATAATTTCACCCAGTAATTCCTATGACAGGACTGTGTATGTGGGAGTAAAACCTACTCCAGACGTGCCAAAGAAAACCCTTTTTCTTCTTCTGAATTAGAGCCTGGGCTTACTTTCATTACTTTGAAATAACCCATTCAACTTAAAAAATTCAATCTGGAAGACTAAACTATGGAAGTATTTATGTTCTGTGATAAGCTGAGACAGTATTTTTAAAATTACTGTCCATCTGGAGGAAAGTAGTTTTATTAATTGATATTTTTCTTTTTGATTTGTAAATTCATAAACATAAGTATTGTTAACTTTTTTTTTCCTTTGCATTACAGGGAATAAACTCACTCTGGAGACTAGACCAACCAAAGAAGGAATAGATGTAAGACAAGAGCTATTGAAGTTCCATTCTACTTACTATTCATCAAATTTAATGGCTATTTGTGTCTTAGGAAGAGGTGAGTTTTGTTCTGTTGGTTGGTTAAGCCTTTACACTTACTCATATTTGAGAAAAATTAAGTGTATGCAGGTTTCTTCTATAGACTGACCAAACATAATCTTATATCTAGTGTAGTCTCCAAAGCAACTTGAAATGTATAAATTGATGTGTTTATAAGCTTACAATAGAAACAATAAGCTGAAAATGTTAAATCTATCATCACGTTACCAGATGCTGTCATTGTATATTTTTCTTAGGAAGACTGACACCGGTCTGGTTTCAGATGTTGGGCTCTGGATAATATTTTAGACTTCCACTACAAAAATTTCTGTGTTATCAAAAGATAACCTAACATTTAGATAAAAATCCTTTACTAAATTTTGATTCCGAATTAACTTCAAAGGGGTTCCAACTGCTTAAAATCTTCTACAGTCAAGATGATATTTTACATAGATTCACTAAAAGCTTAATAACACTACCTTGAACACCGTTTACTTTTTGAAAATATATTGACAGACTGGTATTTGCATGTAGTTTTACAATAATGCTTGGATGGTGGGTATTAATGGAATAATATAAAATTCATTAGCCAAGAAAATCTTCCTTTGCAACTGTCTGTTTACAGAATGCTGGGTATGAAGCTGATTAACAAACTATACGTTTGATATACAGGTCCATACACACGGATCGTTTTTTCTTGTAGATTTTCACTGTAGGCAAACACGTGAGGATTATACTGCTTAACTGAATCCAAGTTTTGGGCATATACTCACTACTGAATCTGCTCCAGGGTCCCTAATTAATTTCAAATAAATTTATTAATCTATCTCATCTGCTGTTAACATCACATATTGATTATAATATGGTAAAAGATTTTTTTCACTGTTGCAAGTTGAACAGTAAAGTGTTACTAATACGCATGTAGGTAATACCACTAGGACTTAATGTATGTCATGCATGAAAATGCCTTGCTTATTCTCCTGCTAGCAGTTCAGGCAAACACTGTAATATTGATGAAGATGGCTTATAAATATTTTTCAATATTGTGAATATCTTTTTATTGCTATCTGAAGGAGGTGCTTCCCACTCCTCGTCTTTTTTTCCTTATGTTTATTTTTACCTGAGAAAAATACTAAAAAAAATAAACTTTCTTTAAAAATGTTTATTAATTGAAGGTAAATAGATTTTGATCAGAGTTTAAAACAATTGAATTAAAATTCTTTTCCTCCTTCAACAGTTCTGTAGTCAGAGTTTCTAGGCATCTTTTAACTAGTTTTTTACTGGACAGGCAATATTCCAGGACAGAAAACATCTGTATTTCAAATATCAATAAAATGTAGAAAATAGTCTTAAAAATCTGCTATCTTTCAAACATTTCTGCAATTTGCACATACACTTTTTTGTTATTTTCATCCACAATTGAATTCTTTCAATGCAAGTTACACTTGTAGATTGCTCAATATTTGCAAAGATGAGGAGCCTTTGAAATACTGATCTTTGGGATTTTTCCTTTCAATCTTATAAATAAATAATTTTTTTGAAAGTTAATTCTCAGGCTTTTTGTTAGATTGCTTGTATACAAAATGCATAAAGCTACCCCTATTTGTCATAATTGATTAAGTAGTTGTGACTGTAATACTGATATAGACAGAAGTTGCATCCTATTTTCCCTGAAAAATACATACTTTTTCTCACTCTGTTTTTTGTTCAAGCAGTAGAATGATGTAATTGCTCTCCAGAAGCCTTTGTATTGATGACTGATTTGGCTGTTTGAGGGCTTGTCTCTGTCATCAAAGTTGAATATCTGCAAGTGCTACATTCTTTCAGATTTTTTAAAAAAATTATTTACAGGGAGCTCTACCCGTAAAAAGCAAACTGCAGAAAGCTAACATTGTTAGCATTATTCTATAAATTTGTCACTGAAATACCTTGTTAACAATGTAGGAGTACTGCTACTTAATACATAAGTAAATAGAAATTCTATAACATGAAAATATGTTGAGCTGCACATTGCAAGTCCCCCATGATCTCTCTTGTGTATTCTGAAATAAGTGGATGTTTTAAAGGCTGTATTTCAATACAAGTTGTATAGATCCATCTAGGTGAATTCATGCACAACATCAAATTCTTTCTGCAAGTGGTCTTCCTCTTGTTTTTTGGAGAGTACTAGAGTTACAGACTGAAACTAGAATGGATGTAAAAGTAGAAGTGCTTAAACAGGTCACAGATGCATGTGAAATTTTGGGATGCTGAAGACAGATGACCCTGGCTTACAATGTACATGAAGTACTGGAGGTGAGCTGAGGCTGAAGAAAATCCAAGTTTTGGCAAAGATGCTTTTGCTGTGGAAATTTTGCAACTGTAATTCCATGTCCCTAAAGCTTTTTGTGGAATTTTTGCTGTTGTGAAAGTTTAATATCAGTTGTATATTTTCTTCAGTTTCAGATTAGATTAATCAGTAAAATGTAAAGGTTGTTTTGTTGGGTTTTTTTGTGTGGTTAACAGGATTCATTTTAATCATGGTTGAAACCTTCCTTTAATAAGCATGGTGCTTATAGCCCATTACAATTCAAAACTTAAGTATTAATAGAGATTTCCTTTCTGAAATTAATAATCATCATATATTTAAAATTACTTTTCTGTATAATTCATGCCTTCCTCAAAGAACATACAAAATCCAAATTTGCTAGACTCTTTAAATAATTATTAAGCTTTTTCTAACTTTCTCTTTATTCTAGAATCCTTGGATGAGCTGACTTGCTTAGTGGTAAAGCTGTTTTCAGAAGTAGAGAATAAAAATGTTCCTATACCAGAGTTTCCCGAACATCCGTTCCAAGAAGAACATCTCAGGGTATGTATAGAGATAGATCTTCCATCAGTAATGTATACCTTAAATTTTACTTTTTTAATGTTTCAGTAATACAGAGGTAGTTAAATGCACTACGTATCAGTGTCCCTGTTAACTTCTGTATTTTTTTCTAAATTTTTCACTCACCTTTCCATGCTGAGTGTGATATAGTTTTGTATGGTTTATAGTAGAAGTGGTACATTTGCCTGCAGCTGTAAGCAACTGAGAAATAATTCAATTATGTTTTTGTTCTCATCATGAATCGCTAAAGGGTTGCCCTGAGTTTTACATAGCTTTACTTTTGAGATTTTGTTCATATGTTTGTAATAAAATGTGCATGTGTGTGAAGGGAACATATGTGCTTGAGATTAATAAACAAGAGAAAACTCGCATTATGTTATGGATCTCTCTGTTTTTTTTTTCCCCCTCAGCAACTTTACAAAGTGGTACCTATTAAGGACATTAGAAATCTTTATGTCACATTTCCTATACCAGACCTTCAAAAGTACTATAAATCAAACCCTGGCCATTACCTTGGTCATCTGATTGGTCACGAAGGCCCAGGGAGTCTTTTATCAGAACTTAAAGCCAAAGGTAAGTCATTTGATGGTAAAGAATTATAGAAGTAATTTATTGCACATTTTTTTTTATAGCTACATTTCACTTAAAATTGACCTCTCTATGTTCAATTTATGGCCTCCAACTGTTAAAGTAATGAGTTGTAAGTAATTTCTTGCTTTATTTGTTGTTTCTGTGGTGGGTAAGAATAAATAATTAATGGGCACTATGACTGTCGAAGCTACTATTTATTGAAATCCCCTTTATCTGCCCTTGTTTGAAGGGTTATATGAACTTTGACATAATGATCTTGTCTCTATTCTGTCACTGACTTAAGGAGTATTGTCAAGTCCTGTAATGTCCGGAAGACTACAGGAGTGTATCTTGTGCTATTATTTTTTTTTTATTATTTATATTACTGTGTTCCAAGCAGGAATAGATTACTCAGTAATCAAAGGATCTTGAGTTTGTCACATCACTCTTAACGTATTAAGTCAGACCTATCTGATTTTGTACTGTGTTTAACTTGCACTGCTGACACAGGCATCAAGGAAGAGAAGGATAATCATAGACTGCTTTGGGTTGGAAGGGACTTTTTAAAGGTCATCTAGCCCAACCCCTCCTGCTTTGAGCAGGGATATCAACTAGATCAGGTGCTCAGAGCCCCATTCAACCTGGCCTTGAATTCTTCCAGGATGGGGCACCTACCATCGCTCTGGGCACCCGTGCCACTGTTTCACTACCCTTATTGTAAAAAATATCTTCTTACATCGAGTTGAAAAGAACATGTAAACATGTTCTTATATCTAGTCTAAGAAAACATGTAAAGTAGTGTTGCTGAAGCATACAGAAAGTAGCATAACTTGTTATGCATTTGTTTATTTAAGATATTTTCTTTTTGATTTTACAGGATGGGTAAATACTCTGGTTGGAGGACAGAAGGAAGGTGCTAGAGGTTTCATGTTTTTCATCATTAATGTGGACTTGACAGAGGAAGGACTTTGTAAGTGAAGCACTATGTTGGCATTACATGTTATTCCTCCTTTCATGGCTTTGAGTTTGTATCTGAAAAGACTGATTATGTTTATAGCTTGAAAGCAAATTTGTTTTAATTAACTGTTCATTCCTCTCTAACATGCTAACACACTTCATCTAACATAAGAAACCAACTTCTCTGAGGTTATATTGAAGTACTTAATTAAATATTTTAAAGTAAATTTATTTAAAATAAAGTTGTTAATACCTTTGTGTGCTACTTATTCATACTGTTTAGACCTGAGTTAAATTATGTTGTAAATCAGTATATTCATACATGTTTATGCAGTTTTCAGCATTAGCTGAGGATCTAAACACTTTAAATTTATGTCTGAGAAAAACACGTTCAGCTTTGCCAGTGGGGTTTCATGTGTACTTAAATATCTTGGATGTGCCAGGGTGTAATTACGAATAAAACCTTACATGTTCATGTTCATCAGAATTTTTTTTCTTTGTGCAGACTGAACGAATTATTAAGCAAGTGTTTTCTTCTTTCCAGTGCACGTTGAAGATATTATTTTGCATATGTTTCAATATATTCAAAAGCTACGTACAGAAGGACCCCAAGAATGGGTTTTCCAAGAGTGCAAGGTACAGTGATTGGTACTTGAAATATGCACTGGTTGTATTTTTACAAAGTTTTGGATTATAAGTAGAAACAAATTCCTTGGTCATGGAAAAAGCCTTTAATAATTTCATGGTAATTGCATTGGTTATATCAAAGTTGGTGTATTTTCAAATGATCAGGAAATTTAAACATGTGAACTGTGGGATGTACAATAGGACTTAAGAGACATGTAAGACTTCACATTGGAAGACTGTCTGAAATTGCTTGTGAGTTTTGTGCAACTTGATTAATGAAAACTTCTGTGTTAGGTACTTGTCTGACAGCTATAAAATAGATACACCAAAACTCCTTCCTATGTTATAAGAAGGAATTAAGTAGCCAATAATTAATGCTTAAAATAGTCTTTAGTACTTGCTTTTCAACCCTTCTTACATTGTTTCCTAGGATCTAAATGCTGTTGCATTCAGATTTAAAGATAAAGAACGACCACGAGGTTATACATCAAAGCTTGGAGGAATGTTGCATGTAAGTGTGTGGGTTTTCGTTTAGTTTTTGTTTGTTTGTTTTTTACAGTGTAGTAATCATTTAGCAGCATGATTGATTATAGTCTTAATAAGTACAGGTATTTGCAAAGGTTCTTTGCACTTCTTGAGCTTAGGAAGGTAATATGCTGCCTAGATCTTCAATTGGGCAGTCAGTAAGTCACATTTCCTTCACTCTTTATGGTTTTATACATCTGTAGTAGACAGAACTGATTTTACTGTGACTGGATTTGCTATTTGATCTGTTTCAGTGTTTCTTGAGACCCATGTGCCTTGTTATTCCTTGTTGACTTAATAGCTAAATGTTCTCTGGGGAAGTATTAAAGAAATAGTGGTTGTGTCAATGATAAAATAAGGTGTTTCTAAATGCTTCCATGGTTAACAGAGTTGAAATACTGCCATAAGCAGAAGTGTTTTTATCAAAACATCAAATTAGAAATGTTTGGCTCCACTAATGGGATTGTATATCGCTATTGAAAGAATCATCCTGTAGTTTATGCTTAGTTTTTAGACCTCTTGCAAAATTCAGTTCCCTCATTTTGCACTACAGGAAACTTAAGTAGAGTTCGGGTGTTTTTTTTTTGTCTAGTGAAATTCATGCAACTTTATACATTGTAGATAATCTCCACTGCATAGATAATGTCTCCATCTGCTCAAAGGCATTTTTGGTTTCTTTGCAGGAATTCCTGTTAATGTTCCTAAGTCTTTAATTTGTAAAGTCTAAAATGGTGATGTTTAATTTTAGAATTGTCCTTCTGTTTAGTAAAAAGCATTAGACATAACTGAAAACATTTAAATAGGTATTTAAAAGAACTCCTCTTTGGGATGCTGCCTCTTACTTTTATTCTGTCAAAAACATCTCTTTAACTTTTGAAACAGTCTTTCTGCGGCCTCTGTTTGTTGGATCATTCCTGATGACAATTACTGTGTCCAAAAATCAGGCCAGGAAGTTGCTAGCAGTGTTCCAAAGAGCAGGTTATTGATTCAAGACTGACTTTTTTTTGTCACTGCTTTTGCTGAGCATTGCAGTATGAATGGTAATTCTGTTTCTGCTGTCAGTTGCTTAAACACTAAAAAAAATAAGTTTTCTAGTTCATATTACTGCCTTGAATCGTTCCGAGTTTATGATTGTAATTAACCAAGCTAGAACTTGTGTTTAGTGATTTAATGTGCTTAAAACTACTATTTGTTTTTCATAACTTGGAGAAGAACCTGAGTATAAGTTACCATGAGTAAATGTTATGTCCTAATTTGTTAATATATCTACCAAAAAGTTTAAGAAAACTTTTTATTCAAAACAGAAGTTAATCTTTAAAGCACAATTTTTCTGGTCTAAGGTCTTGCTGTCAAATTCTGTTTCATTTGTCATGTGTAGGTGTGATGTTTTGCAGGTAGTTTTTCCCTGGTTTGCATTGCCCTTTTTCTTTTGTTTTGGCTGCTTAATTATATAATTAAAAAAAAAAAAAGTCCTTTTAATCTGATTGTTGTATCTAGATTGGTTTAGTCTCTTTCATTATAGTGACATTATGTTCTGACCTTGCTGAAAAGTAATCACAGAATCACAAAATGGTTGAGGTTGGACTGGACATCTGTAAGTCATCTTTTCCAAACCTCCTGCACAAGCAATGCTAGAATAACAGCCAAATACATTCTATGCTCAGACTGTGAAGACTGTGGCCTTTGTTTGTAAAGGAAATAAAGTGTAGACTTTTGGTCACTAAATCTGTATTGCCTTGGTATTTAGAGATGAGAAATGCATAAATTACTTACACTCTCCTCTTCAAGCTGCTTAGTCTTAGCCTTTTAAGCAGATTGTAGTTAAATAAGTATTCTTCAGTGTACGATGAATCTTTTGGACAAGACCTTTAGCATTCATATCTGAAGTTTTTGTAACACAGTTTTGGTTCATTATCCTTGGTGTCCCCCCTGTTGGCCCTTTCTCTTTTTTGAAATCCTGTGTGTGAGCTGCTCTCTGTTCTGGAAGTCATACCACTGCAGTATTTTATATAATGTCTGCAATTCAGAATGCTATTTTATAATAATTATAATCAAAAAAGTACACCTGTTTGGCAAACTGCAAGTGTCTGGTGCTTAGGTTGCCTGGTATTTTTCCCTTGGTAAACAGATGTTTATCAACAAAGGTTTCCCTGTCAACCACACTAATCATTTTCAGAGGAGCTTTAATTGTTTTTTCTCCTTAAATTGCAGTGTGCCTTAAGAGATTTTCAGTTTGATCCTAAATAAAAAATTTTAGAACTAAAATTGTATAAATTTGTATTATGCTTTTAGATAGCTGAAGTAGACTGCCCTTTGGATTACTGTAAATAAAAACTGAAGTCTTAGAGAATCCTAAAAAATTTAGTGGTTGGTTTTTTCTTTACTAAATATTTTTTTCCCCTAAATACACTCTATTGCATACTTGGTGTTCTTTTATCTTTAAAAATATCCTCCAGGGGTCAGCATTTACCATGTTATTATTTCTTCATAGTTACTTCAAAACGGTATTTAAATGTGCGTGACTTCTTAGATTGAGATGTAACAAGAGAAAAATAATGGTAATATGCACTATATAGAATGACATAATGTAGGAGAACTACGATTGTGTAGCTATGAGTACTACTTCATCTTTAGAGAGAAAGATTTTAAGACTTCTTTTCACTTCTAGTTTGAAATTACTAAAATAATACAGATTTAGCAACCAGAAGTATACATTTTTATTTCCTTTACAAAGCTAGTTTCTTCACGCTCAGTTTTTGTTTAATTCATCTACATGTTTTTTGGCTTTGTTTTTTAGTATTATCCTATAGAAGAAGTATTGGCTGCAGAATATTTGCTTGAAGAATTCAGGCCTGATTTAATAGAGATGGTACTGGATAAATTGAGACCAGAAAATGTTCGGTGAGTTAAACTGCAATAATTCATATTTTAACCAAAACATTGTAAGAAAGCAGGTGAACTAATGGAAACACTCTGTTGAATGCAACTCCATGAATGAAACGCTTCCTGTTGAGACAGAAATGTCCTTTCAGTCCTTTCTATGCGGGATGTTTTCCTCAGACTGAAATAGGTCTTGGGCAGGTATTACTTGGAATAGCTCAACTGTTACTGCGGAAAAGCCTTGTAAAGTTACCCTGCCTCATTAAATTCTTGTGACATTTTATATGTAATGCTCTAATACTCATCATATGGAGCTAGGTTTGGAAATCTGGTAAGAGGATGGCTTTTATCTGCTGTACATATTTTACTTGCCCTATGTAAAGCTGTAAAACTGCAGATTAGTTGACCCTCTGAAAAATGTCAGTTTATGTGGGTAGAAATAGCTGTGTCTTTAGCTGCTAAGATCTCTCAGACTTTTGGAACATCTCTGTTATGAGTGGTACCAGTACTGCATGTGTGCTTCCCTTGCAGAGTGGGTGCGCTGCACTACAAATTTCAAGGCTCAGTAACTAACTGGTCAGACTAGGTGTTGAAAGGAAAAGGGGAAGCCTCTCTCTTCTGTGCTTTTGAGAATCTTCTGTTGCCACCTGAGTAGAAAAGGGAGGCCGAAAGAACAAATGTACCTAATGTTTGAATACCTAAAGAACGATAGCGCGACCAGCTTGATGGAAATAATACTTACTGAGATGATGATTTACAAGTGGCAGGGTGTTAGGAATTGGGACTAGTAGTTAGAGTGGAGGTAAAACAGCAAATGTAGAAGAAAAGATTGTCAGATTATGTGCAAGGATGCTAAACGGAAAGTCCTGAATCATGGCAACGAGGCAAAGAATTCCAAGACAAGGAGCCCGAGGTAGAACAGCAGCAGAATCAATGGGACCAAACTTGGAGGAATGAAGCGGAAAAGCCCGTGCAGACAAAATGCAGTATGTTCTACAAAGGTCAAATAAACTAAAGACGACTAAGTCTTGCTAATTTATTAATTTATTTATCTCTGCAGATGTATGAATTTTTTCCTTTTTTCCCCCAGTACAGCTTCTGTTTCAGTTCTTACAGAATAGAAATGTTCTGGAATTTCATAAGGCGGCAGTACCATGTATTGCTCTGCCTGACCTACCAGTGTAATTGGAAGGTGTCTAGTGAAAGTAACAGGAAGATGCAGAAAGAGAAAAGTAGAGTTTCAAGGTTAAGAATGTTTAATGCTGCTCAGGAGAACTGAACTACTTCTTTGCTTTGTCACAAGCTTCCTAAATGACACAAGACAAGCTCTTACAAGAAAATTCTTCCAGCAAACCATGAATTACCCATTCCTTTTTATTTTCTTAACTATGCCTAAGACATTAAGACCTAACTAGATGGCTTGCCAAGCACCTGAATCCACAAACAACTCGACAGAAGCTTTGCTTTTAATCTATGAGGTACCACCCAATGCAAAGAATTAAAAATGTCTTAAACTGAGTATCTAAAATGAATGGGTGCTCTGTAACTTAGTGGATCTCTGTGTTTTGGCTTCCTATCTATGAAAATAATACCACTTGGGTTACTTTAAAATATGAATTTAGTTCCTATGTAGAGTGCTGTGGAAGAGACATTTTGGTAATTGTTTATTTAGAGGAAGAGGTGAATATTGGAAAGAAGTCAGATCCTGCATTGAGCAAAACATTGAAATATTGAGTAACTGTTTCTGTGTCCTGAACAGGGCAGAGGTTCAGTAGAACAAGATGTAAATTTTTGTGTATATATTAAAATGTATGTATAATGTACTACAGTCATAATTACTAGATGGTTGCATGAACAACACTTACACTTGCACTTTGGAGTCTGCTTTTTTTTCCCCCCAATTTGGTTCTTTTAATATACCTTTTTTCTATACTGTAATAAATTGTAATATTAAGACAGTGGTGTAGACACATCCTTAAAATGTATGAAAACACAAACAAGCTCTTGCTTATGATTCTGTGTATCAGTCTTACTCTATTTGAACACTTGTTGATCAGTGTTTTGGAAGCCAGTTATATGATACAAAAATGGGGGTGTCAGTTCCTGAATATGTTAAACCTGAAATTTTCATACAGTGTTGGATACAGAAAGACAGCGAGGCACATATTCATGTATTTCTAGAGTTCCCCTGTTTCAGCCTACTGAAGTTACTGTGAATTACTTAGAAGTTTGGGCATGAATCTTTGCTGTGTATGCATGACAAAATCAGTTTTGTATGTTCACTTAGTTTAAGATGTATGTTAGTTTATTTTTGAAAGATGGTATATTTCAAATAATTATTGGATAAAGTAGGATAAAATTGAGTTTTGAACTGTATTTGCAAATGTCATGGGGTTCTAGTGTTTCTAGGGGTACACAAGTAATGATAAAATAAATAGAGCTGCCTATGTCAGTGACAGTAGTTGCCATAGTAATAAATGCCCTTTAAAAAAGGGCCTATATCTTTGTGTGTGGGTGTGAATCTATGTGTAATGTGTGGAGGATATTGCAACTGAAGCTTGAATATTTAAAGAGATCATATTTTGAACAAACAATACTTAAAAAAATATATTTTCATGTTCTCTTTCTTACTGTATTAAATACTTCTATTTTGACTGTATTTTCATGTTGATCTACCTACTACCCAGCTTCCTGGCAACTCAATACAAGAGCTTACCTTTAACATAAAAATTGGTTTTAGTAATTGGGAGAATATATAATTACTACTTCTCTGAGAAAAGCTTAATTGAATTCCACATTAATTTGAACTTTTAACTGGTTTTAGAATTGCTTACAAGCAACAGGTAAAGTAAAAAAGGTACAGGTGCTTCTTCACATAGCTTAACAGTGTGGCTCTTAACATTGACTGTTTTCTTGCAATGTTAACTTAGGGAAGGATACCTTTTGTAAGGTAGATTGGGTCTTTCTTAGTAGCCAGAGAACTTCCAAAGCATGTGCTTGTTTACATTTGCATAAATTGATAAAGGAAATTAATATATAAATACATTAGTAGACTCTTTAAGCTAATTAGATGTTGCTGGATGCCACAGACCACTATCAGTTTATTGTGTTAGTCCTGTTGCTGTCTGTGCCAGCCTTTTTACATTCCTGTCCATTTTGACAGCACTTCAGCATACAATAGCCATAATTTACCTTGTTCAAAAGTTATTAGAGTGAGAAAGTGCAGAGAATACAGGGAAAGGGAGAAAATTCCAGTCTACAGAATGTGATCAGAAGCACAGGAATAGTGGTGTCAATTTTTACAAGAATTGAGAAAGTTACATGGTGTGCTTTTTCAAGTATGTACTAAACAGCTGTTTCACAGTGTTCTCTTAGTTATTACCAACCTATATTTGCAGTTGCAATTTGGCATTCCTCTTTGTCCTTGGTTTAAAAAAGAAAGGGCAAGAAAAGAGCAAGATAAGCAAGAAACTTGTTAGAGATAAAGGAAAAAGTAATTCTAAAATGAAACAGAATTTAGCCATAACTTATTTGAAATTTTAATAACCAAAGACAGTAATTCTTTACTATTGTATATATCTTTTATTGATAGTAAATTTGTAGGGTTACCTCAGTCTCTTTGAATTTTATAAAACAACTTGGTGGAGAGGGGAATATTCTCTACACTTGGTAATGGTGGATTAATTTAAAGTAAAAAGTGGATTTTTTTTCAAGATGGAGCACAACTTGAGCAAATACTAACTGAAGATGATCAACTTCAGTATTTGTAGCAGCTGGGAAGCATTGATCCTTCAGATAATGGAGATAGTTGTTTCATTTCAGCTTCTCAAATTCATCCTGTTTTAAGTGTTGTGTATGTGACTTTTCAAGTAGGAAAGTGTAGTACATTTAGACTGAAGAGGCACAGTGGTGGGGGTGTTTTGGAAACTAATTCTGGTAGAATAGATATGCTCTTCTGTACTTAAAGTTTTTATAATGAAGAGCAATGGTGACTGAATCAAGAAAGCTTGTGATCAGAGGAGGGTGGTCATCTAGTAACTTCTGTGTCTGTGGGTCTCCCTCTAATCTTGGGCTTCAGATGTCTTAGATCTCACCCTACTTTTCTACTAGCTGCTTGTTACCATGCTTTCTTTTTGTATGCCAGAAGAAATGTTGCATTTAATCTTCCCTCAGGACTAACCACATTGTGTTTTTACCTGGTTTAAGAAATAGATTATAAGTTTATGTAATTTTAAGGATTTGAATAAAAAAGGTAAATACTGGGAGATAAAAGGACTTGGAAAATAGGAACATACCATATCAAGAGGACATAAAAGAAATCATACATTCTTTTTGTTGCAGAGGTTTTAGTAGGGCTTAAAGATGTTAAATACAAGTAGGTGGCCCTCAGCTATAGCTGTAGTGCTGCTGGGGGTTGTTGTGGCTAAAGTGCAGGTCCCATCATTTTTCCGTATTGAAACTCATGGAATTGGCCCAGCCTATCTAGATCCCTCTGTAGAGCTTCCCTACCCTCAAGCAGGTCAACACTCTCACCCACCTTGGTACCATCTGCAGGCTTACTAAGGGTGCACTCTATTCCCTTATCCAAATCGTTGATGAAGATATTTAGCAGGAGTGGTCCCAATACTGAGCCCTGGGGGGCACCACTCTTGACTGGGCTCCAAATGGATTTAACTCCATTGACTTGTGTGTATTTACTTTGAAATACCTATGGTTCTGGTTATCCACCATTTACTGATATTTATGCTCATATTTACCTTTCTATTCCCCCTTTTAATGAAAAAATGAGTATGTGTTACATCATCCAATCTTTGCATGTTGGAGATTTTTTTCCTAATGTGTTTTGGTTTGGTTTTATGCCTTGCATAAATTTTGTTCTACAATAATTTAGTTTGAAATTATTTGAATTTTTCCTTTGTATTGTGCTTTTATTTATAATTTCTATTAGGGAATTTATAAATATTATAATTCACCTACACTAAAGACTTTTCCTGATATCTATATTGGGGTAGCTGCATTCACAGTGAAGAGAATACTGTTCAATGTCTTTTTAAAAAGTTTAGCTCCTTGACTGTTATTTTCTTAACCAACTGTGTTAAAAAAGTATGGAAAAATACCCATACTCGCAGATGGTAGCAAGTATCCATATGTGCTTCTATTTGACTGAACCATAACAGGAAGTTTTCAAATTCTTCTCCCCCTTCCCGCCCCAGCACACTACTTGTTGCATTCAGTGGCTTAATTTCCCTAAGAGAGAAAACTTTAAGATATAAGTATACATTTTACTTGTTCAGACTGCATTGGATTTTGCCAGCCATCTGTGAAGGTAAGGGAATAGACTTGGCATGTGTTGCAGTCTTAGAAAAAAATAAAATTTTCCCATCATTTCCAATACAATTTCTGTCCCCTCATCATCTGCAGAATAAATGCTCTTAAATTTTAATAAGCTAGTGACTCATCAGATTAAGCAACTAAAAAAACATTTTCCCCTGGATAATAAATCAACTTTTTTTACTCTTGATATTTGAAGTGCAGCACTAGTACTGTTCTAGAGGGAAGAAAAATAAAACGAATGCCAAAAATATTGCTACAGAAATTTCTAAGGGCTAGAATTTCACAGATCGTGAGGAAACAGTTCCTTCAGTGCAGTCAGTGATTCTCATCCCTGATGATAAACATGTTACAAATATGGAATGCATATGTTCATTTTTTAATTGCATTGTATCTGAGTAAAGATTTTTGAAACTCAATTTTTTTCTCTTCTTTCCTTCCCCAAACCATTGTATTGGTAGAGACTTAGTTTTGTTAAACCCTAACAAATACCTTGTGTTTCTACAGAGTGATTGTAATGCGATACTCCAGCAACATCTCTCTGCTTCCTCTCTTCCTCTGTTTTCTAATGAGATTTGTGTGGAAGTTGCTTTGAGTAGCCTGGATTGCTTCATGTCAGTTTTATTAATGGTTTTAGAGGAAGTTACAAACAAATGTAGACGTTTGCAGATTGTGCTTCAGTCACGTTATTTTATGTATTTGAGTAAGATCCGTTTCATTTTTCCATTGTTTGACAATATCGTCATTTGGAGGAAAGTAAAGTTTAAATTTATTCCTAAAAAAAGCATTTGTTCCTTTTTAAGTATAACTTTTTTTCCCCCAATCAATTCGCTTTGACATATCTGTTAGTAATAGCTCCCTTAGAAATTTGAATTCTGTTATGTAAAGATGGAATAGAATAGTTGATAATCTTCCCTGGAAGTACATTAATTTTAAAGCACACATTCTCTTCCTCAGAACACTTTTGTGGATCTGTCACTTGGAGTTTCATTTTAGATTTCAGGAGAGTGGAAGTAGCTAGTAAATATATATCACATTCTGTAAATTGTTCTTGTTTTTGAAAATTGACCATAACTGAGGACTACAACAGTTTGCATGTACAAGAATATACATAAAGAAGTAAATTGCTTTTATTGTTTCAGCTGTATTCTGTCTCCGTAAATGGCTCAGAAGCCTGATTGCACTGATCGATTTTGTTATAAGCGAGTCCTATTAAAGATTTCCTGTCTTGCTTTTCCTGTGCATTTTTTGATGCTGTCTTAAACCACGTGGATATTCACAGTGCTATAGAGCACAACACAGAAGTGAAAAGGAAAAATAGCATTACATATTTGGTAACTTTAACGATGCATTGTGATACGTTTAAATAACTGCACAGCATAGTGTTTCTGTCTGGTGCTTCTTTTCCCATCTCCTTTTCCTGGTCTGGTGTTCACTGGTTCTTGTATCTTGGTCTAGGCTGTAAGTCTCAGACAGATTAAATGCCTTTTGTTTTTTTTCATGTGGTTGTGGGTGTGTTTCTGAGAGCTCAAAATACAAGTTCCAGTATCAGTGCTGTAATACGTTATCAGTCAATCAATCCAGTACCAATCCAATCCTTCCAGTAGCGATCTGGGGTATAGATGGGGCGGAAGGAATCCATGAAGCAGAACTGCTTGAAGAATTGCAATGCTGATAGTCACAATTTCATTTTCTGTACGTTGAGCAGACAGAATTAGTTTCAGCACTTTAATTTTAGTATGCTACTACAGCAAGTGTTCGGGTGTTTTCATTGTCCCTACTGCTTGAACATCAGTATGTTGGAGAAGGGTAGAAGGAGGGAATGTCAAATAACAGACATTTATGTGTTGTAGCATAAACACCTTTGTCTTGCTGATCAGACTGCATGATTGTTGGAATTTCACCAGGATAGTCTTCTATCTTAAGACTCTTAATTTATTTGTTTTATTTAACGGATGGGAAGGCCTGGTAGGTTGCTCTGAAATTCTAATAGACTTTATGGTTTTTTAGTCTCTTAGCAACTTCTTCTGTACATGATAGAGCTTTTGCTCACCAGCTGTCCAAGTTAAAATGCAAAATGTAATAGCATATTTCTATGGCTCACATTAATGTAAACAACAGCTTCTCTTAATAGGTTTCACATTGTTGACCAAGCTAGAGTCTGCTGTGTTGCAAGAACAAATATTCTCTAGGATTAAAGTGCTTAGTTCCTTGCTGCATATTTTAGTATTATTCCTTTTGTGTAAAAATTGAAGTAGATGTAACATGTGAACAGATGTGAAGCCATTTTATATGAAGTCACAAGAAAATGTTAACCATTTCTATTGCCATTTGCAATGAGAGATGAAATAATGTCTTTCAAAGATTAATGTTTTCATTCTGGTTTGGGTATTGCATAACTTCTGCAGAGGAGCAGGGTTGTTTTGTGTGTTCACGCTAATCACTTGTCTATTTCAAAGGTTGGGAGTAACAGTGTCTCCCATCTTCGACCCAGAGGACATCTCCATCCCTGACATGTGAGATTTGATGGCCCCTTTTTTATGATTTAAAATACTGTCTCAAAATGAGACAGTCTGTGGTGCAAGTCCTGCTTCAGTTTTTTAATCCATTGCTAGGGAATGTGTCTTTACAGTCCCAGGTGACTGAGATCTACTAGTCATTTATTTAAATGCATCTAATGCTAGTTATTTTACCCCACTGTTCTGCTACTCAAACTGCAACACACAGATTTGAAAATCTTCATAATAGGGGAATCTAGAACTAAATATAGCAGAATCCTGTTTTCTTCAATCTTTTTGGATCATTTAGTCATTTATGTGTAACATGAGATGAAAAATGAGTGGTGAGGACATAGGCATTTAAAACACTAACAGTCCAAATAATTACACTTTTCAATATATTGCAAAATTCATCCCAAGTGCACTCTACAGTGATATATTTGTAAAGTAAAATACCATAGTTTGAAGCACATCCATATACCTGTTCAGATTTACGCTCTACTTTGCCACGCACATTAGAAATAGACAACAGAATGTTCCTGTCCTGAAGATATTGGGATTAAAAAAGCACTGCTTATGTTTTGGTGTTTTAATGAGCTTTTTATCCATATGCACAAGATATGACAAAGTTCATTACTGTGCTGTTCAGCATCTGGCAATTGTTAAATACATGTAGGAGGTAACTGCTACATTCTTTGACCGTCTCAGAAATCTTATAAACATCTGTTTACTCTTGAAATTTGAATACTCTCTCGTGTTGTAGGTTATTAAAAAGACTTAAAGGAGTTGTCTTGATACCTATTATGAAGACTACTGAAAAATACTGATAAACTTGTAATTTTCTTTATTCTGGATAGCCTGTTGCTTAGGTGTATTCTTTAGTTTGAGGAGCATATGGATAATGCTTCTAGTAATATGGTTTAGTTTTAGGGTAACCCTATGACAAACATGGAGTTGAACTCAGTGATCCTTATGGGTCCCTTCCAACTTAAGATATTCTGTGATTCTATGATTTAGGTTTCTAATTGAGTATAAATCTGTTGCATTGACTGTAAAATACATTAATCTTCCTGCTTTTCTTCCCTTCAAAAAAAACCCAAACAACAACAAAAAAGGAGACAGAAACAGGTATCAATCTGACAACAGAAACAGGTATCAATCTGACAACAGAAACTGAGGATGATACAAAATGAGGAAATTCTCCTACTGTCAGATTATTAATTGGGAGAGTGAAATTGCAGGAACGTAATCTAGACTGCCAGGTCTACAATAATAAATATCTCTACAGTCAATATTTTAACATATCTGAGTGTTGATATAGGTGGTATGAAAAATATGGTCACGTCAGTGGTTTTGTAGATCATCTCAAGGACGGATTTCTGTGTTTTCTGGAACAAGGACAAATTCTTAAAAATAGAGGTTACATGCAGCAATAATTGTGTGTAACTGTAGGTTGTATCACTTAGAAAAAAACCAGTAAAATTAAATGATGCTGATAACCTGATTTCATTATTAACTTTTGTGTGTATATTAGTATATATACTTGCTGTCTAAGGTACTCTGTCCAGGGACCGTTTCCAGTAATAAGTGCATTCTAGTGATGGAATAGAAGTCGTGTTCTGAGAAATTTCTCATAGTGTTTTCTCAGACACATTTATACCAAAGTGCTTTGTCTCTTTGTTTTCAGAGTTGCAATAGTTTCCAAGTCTTTTGAAGGAAAAACTGATCGAACGGAAGACTGGTATGGAACACAATACAAGCAAGAAGCTATTTCTGATGAAGTTATTAAGGTATGTCAAAACTATGAATATATTGTAATATCTGCAAGTGAAAGACAGTGGTAAATTCTTTGTTTAATCTTCCATTTAGTTGAGGGAAAAACTTAAGTCTGTTGCTCTGTGTAGCACGACAATTGTACAGTGACTCTATTTAATATTATGAAAAGTAAGGATCTTACGTTAGTCTTTAGATTTCAAATTACATAGGACAGAGAATTTTTACTGGAATTAAATCCCATGTTAAGTACATGGGATGTTTTACCATTTTTGCTATAAAAGTTTCACAGTATATCACAGTACTTAAAGATGCAAGCATTAACTTTTTAAAACTTAAAATTCTCTAATGATTTAATCTGTTCTTAAGAAAGGAACATTTTTACAACTGCTATGTGTAACTGCATTTCGGAAACTGATTTTTGCACCTTAGAAAATTAGTATATTTTGCCAACTATCTTCTAAAAATGAAAATTCTAACAAAGAAGGTGGGCAAATTCTTATTGAAACTTGGTATTGATCTATTACTTTAAGAAGAGATGGTTGTAACATACACCCAAGAGCTAAGCTGGAGCTGCCAAGCATGCTTTCAACAGGCATTGCATAAGATAATGTCCTTTAGCTTGTCCATAGCTATGTTCTTGCTTGGAATTCTTGCTTATGTTTTTCATTTAATACCTTCATTTGGAGTTGACAGTAGCAGAAAGGCTGAGACACAGAATCACCTTCAACTCTGCTGTAAACTTTTCAAAATTCCTTTTTATGTTTTGTCTTCCTCCTCAGAGCACTTCATCCTGCAGATAGCCAGCTTGGTTTCCCAGACATTTTTCTCACTTCATGTGTTAATTTTATTTACACATAAGCTAGTGGAACACATTTTTAAATCTTTTGTTGCAGCACAAAGTAACTATATATCCATTAATTAAGGAGAAATTCTACATGGCCTCACTTTTTCTCCTGTTTATCTAGAAATGGCAAAATGCTGACCTGAATGGGAAATTCAAGCTTCCAATGAAGAATGAGTTCATTCCTACCAACTTTGAGATTTTGCCACTGGAAAAAGATGCGACACAGTATCCTGCTCTTGTCAAGGTAAGCTGTTTGCTAGTTAATCTTCTTGGAAGTTAATTCCTATGTGTTTTTATAATGCAGATCATGTCATACTCCAAAGTACAATAAACAGAAAGGTGCACACTTTAAAGATACTGCTAGAAAGACAGTAGAAAGTTCATTCTTGCTAGACTTTGGATTATGACTGTTCGTGTTCCAACAAAAATGAATCTATAAACAACCTGACTTCTCTTTGCCCTTTTGGAAGTGTGTTAACAATTGATAGAAACAATAGTAAAGTTGTTAATTCAGCAGAAGGGTGGCTGTCACTCTTACATTTTTTTGAGCAGTGTTCAGTGAGAGGCTATTCTTCTGTAAATGTATATGGAAAAAGCTTGCGTTTGCATGGAAAAAGGGAGAGGAAGATGTAAACACAGAAATAAACATCACTCTCCAGTCTCCTGGAAGCATCATTTAATCCTTTCAATATGTTTAGCAAATCTCAGTTTTTCTAAATACCTAACGTTCACTAAAAATTTCTCCTTGCTACTGAAGCATAGTTGTCTTTGCTAATTCTCATCTCTGTTCTAGGCTTAGCTGGAGGATAAATAGGAAGTCTTCTGCGATTACATGTGTACTTTAGCTTCAAGACTCAATTCAGATACACTTTTTGCACACTAGGTTAATATGTATTAATATCTACTTCAGTGCAAAGATACCCTTTAGGAAAACTTATTTGTTCTGCATGGGGCATTTTAGGTATATACTTTGAAGCAGTATTCTTAACAAAGGAAGACTTTGAGCATATGTTTATGTTCATCCTGAACTTGAAACCCTAAACCTCAGCAGGGACACATACTACAGCTCTATTAAGTAACACTAATTGGTTTGCTACAGAAACCTGATGGTCCTTCTTTGTCTCTGTAGCAACTAGGCAATTGATCCACACAAAAGCTTTGCTTTAAGGCATGATTGCTTTAGAAATGTACTTGCTTTTAGCTTTTCCTTGAAAATACGTTTTCTGAGGGGAAAATGTTTTTAATCTTCTGTACTTGATGAAATAGACTTTATTCTGCCTGCATCTCTTTCGTTTTCTTCCTAGCTGTATGTCTGTGCCATTTTCTTTTTGAGGACCCTGACATTTCTCTGACTCCCCCCCAGCAACATATTGCAAGAACTAAATCAGCAGTGTAGCTGTACAAAAAAGGGGTTTTTTTCTGCTGTTTTCTGGCCATTTTCACTGGCAGCGTGTCACTAGTCACCTCTGTTGTGATGGCACATCTTGCCCTGAAAAAACCTCGGGAAAGAGGCCAGTTAGGGTATCAGATTTGGCCTGAGGGTCATACTGTTACAATGGACTGCAGCTAGCCATCTCCAGCTCTTGTATCAGGTCTCCAGTGCTACAGACAGGCTCTGCTGTTCACCATCCTGTCCCTGATGTAAGATGAATTCTACACTGCCTAGTAGCAATTTAGAAGAATAAAAATTTTGTTGTGTTGGAGAGAAGATTTAATTTGGCTTTTCTGTATGAGTCAAATGTTTTGGAGAGGAAGGTGTGCTGTGAGAGACAAGACATTTCTTTTATGCAAAAAGGAGAAAAGTACAATGCCAAGTCCCTGAGAAGCAAAGAACATCTGCTCAAAATATGAGAAAAATAATTGTGCATTTAAAATTTATCTCATCTATAGCAATTTAAAGAAAAGGGGTGTGTGTGTGGAGGAAGCTAGTGAGAGTTGTAACAGAGAAGGAGTATTTTTTCGCAGCTTTTGTTGGAGAAAAAGCAGTAGTGGATTGTTTAGATTCTTTCCTGAACTAGGAGATTATTCTAAAAATTTTTGGTGACAGATCTTTTAACTAATTTCTGACTAGTTTCACTATGTTTTCTAAATGTTTATGTGTTTTGGTTTTTATTGTTGCCAATGTTACTTTAAAACAACATACAGTGCATTTTTCTAAAAGCATTAAATACACAATTATATTCCTAGACTAAAACATGTGACTATATGCTGCTCTATGGTGCATAATTCTACATCTTTTAATGCCAGCATTGGGAGGGAATTTTGTGAAGCTGACTCTGCCTTTGATAACTTCTACTCTATAAAAGTAGTTCCCATTTTGATAATAAATGCTGCAGACATTTAACTGCCTGTCAAAGTGACAAATGGAAAGAAGACGGTTTCAATAAGGATAGATGGATGTAGACACAAATGCATATAGCAGGAATATGAATTTAAGGTGACAACAATAAAGTGAGATTTGAAGTTTTTAAGAGACTTAAAAATATTGTAATATATTGCAGTTAAAAGTTAGGTGACTTAACCTCTTTTCTTGACACAGGACACTGCTATGAGCAAACTATGGTTCAAGCAAGATGACAAATTTTTTTTGCCAAAAGCTTGTCTCAACTTTGAATTTTTCAGGTATGCAACATTAAGTATATTGCTCTCCCAAAGTGTCTTGTTTGTTGGGGATCTGCATTTCCGTGGCAAAAAAATTCTTGCATGTATTGAGGCTTTAAAATGTTTGTCCTTACTCAGGAATATCAATAATACATGAATAGCAGGAAGGCTCATGTAAGTTATACAGTAGTTGAGTAGCAAGCAGTTTGAGGTACTCCATCTATATTAGCAGGGAAATTTTATATAAAAATACCTCTAAACCAAATTTTATTTTATTTTTTATTTGCTGTACCTGAAATATGCCTGCCAATGGGACCAACTACATACTGCAATATACCTCTTTAAAAATGGTTGTATTATTTTTAATGATTGACTGAATCACAACTATTTTAAGAGAGTGTTTTCTTTATAAAATGCTATTCTGATAATGGTTTTGGGTTCAAATTATAGTTTAATTTGCCAGTATAATATTCTGTGTGCTTAAAATTGTGAGATGTTATTTAACTGACAATAACAACTGATTTTGTTTTATTTATGAGAACACTGTACTATCAACGAATGTGTGATTTTATTTTATTTTTTTATTTTTTTATTTTCACGTAAAAATGCTTGGTAAAGTGCCGTATGTATGTTAATTCTGGTCTTGCATTATTTTTACCACAGGAATTATTGTCTTGTTTTTTTTTTTATGCCAACATGACAATGTACCTCCTTAGTGTTCCTTTCAAGTAATAATTTCTAACTTTTTTCAAAAGAAATATACTACTGTCTTTAAAGGGCAACTGGTTTTGTGCTGTACTACTGAAAATGAAAATAATTTCAGTAACTTTCCTACTTTGGTTTAATTAAATGATCAGTGATACTGTTAGAAAGGCTGTTATGTGGGCTCTGATAGCTGCTCATGGATACACTGCTCAGTCCTTATTTTGAGAGACCACTTGAAATTTTTCTTGGCAGAATTTTAGAGATGGTTTTTCTGAGTGTCCCGTCTTGGCACTGCCGTTGGTACTAGTTTGGGAGGGCATTCCTCTTTCTTCTTGCTGTTTGAAACCACAGGGCAAAAATTACAACCCTTTCAACTTCAATGTGCCAGAAAATGGAAAATCAAAATGGTAACTGCCTATCTCTTATTTAGAGAAAAACTGCTGCCTTTGTTCATATCTGGTGACTTTCCCTTTCACTATGTTTGGTCAGAAACCAAAACAGGATTTTATTGATGGACATCAAGCTTATGTTATGCAGTTGTGTGTTTAAAAATCAATTCCAAATGAACTATGAGTTATTCAATCTCTATACCAGTTTCTGAAATGATTAAAAGATAATAATTCATTTTATGAAGAGCAAACAAAGGTATTTTGTGCATATGTGCACATATTTATTATGGAATCATGGAATGGTTTGGGTTATAAGGGACCTTTGAATGTTAGCTGTTAAACCCTCTTGCAATGAGCAGGGAAATATCTACTGGTGGTAGCCTTTCCCAGTTAGGTTCGTACTTCTGTTTCAGTGAGCCCTTTAAAAAAGCCAGGATTAGCTGAGCTTTGCTGACTAATGTAATGGAATGATTTGCCTCTTTCCTCCTAGGAATTGTTACAGATGGAAAGCTTGATTTTTATTTTTTTTTTCTTAGGGTTGAGGACAAAGATTCCTTCCTTTTATTTAAAAAAAAATATGATAATGGTATATGAACTAATGTGAGGATATTTTGACAGTAATGGGTGCATCATCTCCAGAAGAAATTTTGAGCAGGCTTGTCAAGAGTTTGATACTTAAGAAAGATTCTTAGTTAATCTCTGTCTTTTGAGACTGGTCATGCTGATGGTCATTGGAGGAAATGATGAAATGTGTAGTGTTTATCTGGTGAAATGTGTAGTGTTTATTCATGAGACTTGATAAATTACACCCATAGCTGCTGTGGCCAAGGGACTTGTTGAATAAAACCATCTTAATAACACAGGTTTTAGCCTTAATTCTAGATCAGAATCTGATAGCTGTGCTGTCTTATAGCAGATAACAAGAATTTGTTCACACTACAGACTGATTCAGTGAGATAGAAAAAACTAGGAGGATTTCTTCTGCCTGCAGCCCTGGTCATAAATGTATCTTTGAAAGAATTTCTCACCCAGATTTTATTGCAGCAAATGCTGTGCAGATGAATTAAGAGGAAGCTGATGAGAGTGGTTTCTCCATCAAACATACAGATACAGTAGGAAGAGTCCGAGTATATGAATCTCTTGAGGTTTTCCAAAACTGAAAACCTTTACATGGCACAAGTTTTGCATTCAAGAAAGACTACGGTAAAACCCTCTTGCTTTTATATGAACTGTGACTTAAGAACTTGACAAGTATCCTTTTTTAAAAGGAAACAAAATAGCAATCTGATGTGCTGTTTTGAAAACTTTCTAAAGGTAATCATAAACTCTGTGCTTCAAGTTTCCTAAGGTTGAGAGAGATGAATGTTAAAAATACAGTAATTATTTTTACCTAGATGCTTGCTACCTTCAGGCAACCCGAGTTTCATATAAGGTAAACCAGGGTCAACACTTCAGTACTGATTCCAGCTGTGTCACTTACAGCTCGATTTAAAAGGGGAAAAGACTAGACTGAAGTATCAGAGATTGAGTTAGTCAAGTCTAGTCAAAAAAATGTAAACTAGAAATAAGGATTTATTTACTAAATCGTTGACTCCCAGAACAGTGTTACAATAATTGTTTTCTGCTATTTTCACTTGAGGATTAATGATCTAGGACTACTAAGTCTTCATTATTTTCAAAACTCCCTGGTGGCCTTTGCTAGCTAAATGAGCATGCAGAAGTTCTAACTGATATGGACACAGTAATTGCTCAAACAGATTAAGTTTCTATTCAAGTATCAAAATGAAAAAGAATATAATGAGTTTGGAGGAAGGTTTATGATAACATTGGATTGACCTACATCTTGCTTTGAACTCCGTCTTAATAAAAAAATAAATCAATATTAATTGGTTTTGCATCATTTGGTATATTGAAATTGCTCCATTTGGTGAAATGCTCATTGCAGGGTATATGCAAATAGCAGAGTTCTCTTATATTCTGACCTGTTTAAGTTACACAAGCCCAGAATACTTAATCCAGTGGTAGTGAAAAAGCATATCCTAGACTTAAGATTTCACAGAATCACAGAATGTTAGGGGCTGGAAGGGACCTCCAAAAGCATCAAGTCCGACAAAGGCAGGACAAAACTACAGCAGATCACACAGAAAAGCATCCAGACAGGTCTTGAAAGTCTCCAGAGAAGGAGACTCCACATCCTCTCTGGGGATTCTACTCCAATGCTCTACAACTCTCACAGTAAAGAAGTTTTTCCTCATGATGAGGTTCCTCATGTTGATTTCAGACTATAGCAGGCTCTTCTCTAATAGATTTTTTTTTTTGTAAACCCTTTCCTATCCTTCCTTTACTTATCTAAAAGGAAGGCGAAGTCATTGTCTGAATATTAGTAGGAGCCTTCATAAAAATACCTTCACAATGTATTTTAAATTGAGCAGCATGTGTGTTGTAGCAATGTGATCTTCCTCCCCTCACTGTGTGTTGGTGCGCTATGAAATACAATGCTACACAGGTCTAAACCTATATAATATCATCTCTCCAAATGTGACCATTAGTGACTGCTTAGGGCAAATAAATGCACATGGTATGGGTTTGAACTGTAAACCATAACCTGACAATAAATTGGTTTAGATACTTATGATTATTGCTGTGAAATTGATAATGAATTTACATGCACTTCGTAAGTTTTAGAAATAAATATTAAATCATAGTACAAATAACTTGGCTGGGCTTTGCAATTTAAAACACACAGATATTTAACAGCACAGTTGAAACATTGCTTGAGTCTTTGAGTTGCATTTCTCTTTTTGAGAATTACGTGACAGTCTTTATGTGATCAGGTGCTTCTAAGACAAGAGTAGAGCTTGTATCGCTGTTGCCATTAAAAAGAATGCAAAAAATGTGGTGGTATGAAAATGACTATGTCAGAACTTCTTTCCTGAGCCCAACTTGTAATGTACTGCATATTTTTCATACCACAAATTGCTAATGTCTTGGTTATTGTAATAGAAACTACTGTCTTTTTCTGATATTGTAGAAGTATGAATTAAATTAATGTCCAGTACATGAGCTTTTGTTTCAGTCTATTAAATTATGTTGGTTGTTTGGAGTGTATTTAGTTTATTTTACTCCATGTGAATTTTGACTGTGCAATGAATTATATATAAGGTGTCTTGATTTGTGAGCACAAGTAAAAAAATATCTCTGGGATTTTCAGTATATTTAGGCATCACTCAAACTGTAAGAAAGCTAAATAATTCTTTTCAGGTCTGTTCATATTTGGCTTTGAAATAGGAATCCTTCATAATGGGATCCAGCAGCATACAGTAAATACTGTTTCCTTCAGATCAAACTTAAAAGGCCAAAAGAAACAGAATTAATTTTAAACTGCATATTTTACTTTCAACATTTTCTTCCAGCCCATTTGCTTACGTGGATCCCTTGCATTGTAACATGGCCTATTTGTACCTTGAACTACTCAAAGACTCCCTCAACGAGTATGCATATGCAGCAGAGCTAGCTGGCTTGAACTATGATCTCCAAAATACCATCTATGGGATGTATGTAAGTACCCAAATGAAGGAAAAGCTTAGAGCCTTAAAACTACTTCCACTCATCAACATTTTTATATTGATTTGATGGAAGGATTTTTATTTAACAAATGGGTCTAAGGCTGTTACTCCTTTTGATCTTGGTTATTAACCATCCTTTCTTTAATTTGATTTTTAAGCTGAATTTTGTTTAAAGTCTTCAACAATCTTTCCATTCATATTAAGCAAATTTTCTTCTTTATTTTTATATCATTCATGAAATTTTTATTGTAAGATTTGTTCCTCCATTTAAAAAAAAGAAAAAAGCAACCCTAATCCAAGCTTACATATTTATTTCAGTTTCAAATATCTACCAAAAAACTTCCTGATTGATGGGGTAGAAGAGCCCCTTCTTGTGCTATTAAATAAATGGTACACTTCACCTTTCTTGTTCAAGAACTACTATCATGAGGCTGCATATACATACTCTTCAGTCATGTTTCTTCATCCATTACTTTGTCACTGCTTGAGGTATCAAAGCATTTCTTTTGTTTTTCTTTTTGTTAGTCGCTACATTTATGCTGATCCTCTCCATTGCAACATGACATACCTGTTTATCAGGTTATTGAAGGATGATTTAAAAGAGTATACATATGCAGCACGCCTCTCAGGTTTGAGCTATGGCATTGCATCAGGAATGAATGCAATACTTGTAAGTAAGAAAAAAACAGGAAGCAATGAAACAGCTTGGGAGTTGTTGAGCTTGGAGAAAACATTTGACTTCTGCATTTCTAAATGAGATGGTTAATTTTTTTTTCCTTGCATATATCTCATGAATTAAAGGCAAAGCACAACTCTATTTTAATCAGTACTGAGTGACCTGTTTCTGACTGCAGTGTCTTGTGAACGTGTGTGCAGTGCAATCGTTGCGTTCTAGTTCACATTTTTACTTGCTTGCATGGTAATCTCAAAAGTACTGTGGCTGGTTTCTAAATAAAAAGATTAACTTTTCTGTTGAATGGTTCTTAACTCTACAGATTTCGTTATAACTTAATTCTGCTGCAGTGAGCTGTGGAAGTGGATTGTGCATGTGTTCATTAGAATGCAGTGCTGGATATTTATGGATTTTCCTTAGTGTTTGGTTTTATTATGTGTTTCATAGTATGTTTTAAAGTGATGTCAATACTTACTTGATAAATATGGGTATTATGATAAATGGTTATTTCTTACTCAGCTTTCCTATGAGATTTATGATAGGAGATTTTAAGTCTCTCTTGAAATTCTGTTAAAAGCTTTTATTAACCATCATTTTATACCAAAATGTGTCTTGAAATTTCCTGGAGAAGTATTATTTTCCAAAGCATGTCAGTGAGAGAATATAGTGGATATTGTCTTTACATTTTCTATATGAGAATGAGTGCTGCTGTTTTGTTTATGCAATGCAGATCTCATTTCCTGGTAGCATTCACTGAACCTACTGCAAACATGGCTATCTATTCTCAACTCCAAAACTTGCTGTTTGTTTCCATGGTCAGAGTTAATTCCTTGGAGAGGAAAAAAAAAAAGAGGGATATGCATATGTGTGATTTTATTCATGTTTAGTCAGTCACAGTTAAGAAGTTTAGAGTAATTTTAAATATTAACCAGGTTTTTATAGGGGCTTCTATATTCTTTGAATGTAAAGATTCTGTTTTCACATATTAAAATCAAATTACTCCATTTTGATATCTGGAACCTTCTAATATTCTAAATCATGGGAAGTTTTATCGTCAGTGGCTGGAACTGTACCCTGTTGATACTTTAAGCAAGGACAGATGCTACACTGAAAATGATCACCCATGGTGACTGTTGAATAGTTTGAGTTCTTATGCTAACTTATGATACCAGCTTTTGTCATAAATCTATTTATGATAGCTTTTTCTGCAAAATAATGGTACAGGTATGTTTGGCAACTATAGAAAAAAATGTTCCTACTAGAAAGCAGGAATTCATCTCTATGTTAGTTGGTATCCTAATTTTTTTTTTTACCCTTAATTACTAAGTTGCACAAATCTAATTAAATTCCTGGTTTGAGATACCAAATTTTGAACTATTTTTCCCCCAGAAGGCCTCTAATGTCTTGTCACTAGACAAACTGGCTTGATGCAGTCATACAGTAATTTTTAAGTTTCTGTGGGTTTGTGTTTGTGGGGTTTTTGTGGGTGGTTTTTGTGTGGTGGTTTTTTTTTTGTTTGTTTGTGTTTTTTTTTGTTTGTTTTTTGTTTTTGTTTTTGTTTTGTTTTGTTTTTGGTTTGGTTTGGTTTGGTTTTAAATGACCAAGTTTATTTCATTTATACTTTCAAAAAAATGTGTCTGATGAGATTGATATCTCATTGCAATTGGAGACTAATTACCTTGGTGTTTCAGCCTGGCAGCATCATGGTTATAAATTGTGCTGCTGTTGACAGTACCCCTTTTCTTGTAATACTGCTTGCTTCCACTTGCATAAAAAAATTTTTTTGAGCAACAAATTAAACATGAAACAAGTTTTAAGGATATATTGAAGAGAATATTTACGAAGGCTGTGAATCTAGCTTTCACTACTAAAATAGAAACCTAGAGTAAAACTATTTTAGTACTCCAAATGTACACTTTATTGACTGGACTCAATACTTGCAATCATGAAAAATATGTATTCTAAGTACAATTTGTTTACATCAAGATAGAATTACATTAATTGTCTGCATTCATGTGAAATATTATTTGTCAGTTAACTTTTGATGGATAAAAGGGTTTTATGTCAGAGTGAGTTAATGTTGGATTTTATAACAAGTGTTGAAAAATATACTGTTCATTGAGTTATACAAGACTTGGTAATTGTTTTATCCTTTTGTCTTCCACATTTAAAGCAAATTATGCACTTTTTCCCCAGCTCTCTGTCAAAGGTTATAATGACAAGCAACATATCTTGCTGAAGAAGATCATTGAGAAAATGGCTACTTTTGAGATTGATGAAAAACGCTTTGAAATTATCAAAGAAGCGGTAAGCTACATGAGACATCTACATTTTGGGTTAATTTAAAATTGAATGTATTGAATTGAAATTAAATACAAGGGCTGATTATCTATGAAAATACAGAGTGAAATGCTGCCTCATTGTCACTGCAGAAGCTTTATTCTTTCATCTTTTCTGTGGCCATGAGTTCCCCAGAGTGTTTATATTGCATTTAAAACTTTAACTTACTTAAAAATAACTCGCCCAGGAATCTTCTTTCAGTCTTATGTTTGACCAAGGCATTGCAACTTGCTTTGATGGGAGTAGAAATGTAAGAAGGGGGAAAGAGAAGAAAATGTTATCTTTAGATCCTGTTTTACAATTTGGAAAGGTTCCAGTGGGATCTATCAATAAAAGAAGAAGAAAATGGATGAAGGGGGAAAGGAAGCGTTGGAAAGATTTGCAACATTTCTTGTCCCCATGTGTGAAGAGAAGCACTGCTCCTGGACCAGGATCCTTTGGAGCATAAGTAATCAGCTGGTTAAGTACATGCTGACTTCTGGAAGTCTCACTTCCTAAATTCAGTAACTGTTCTATACATATGGATTTTAAGTTAGGTGTTTGGGTTTTTTTTGTTATTTTTTTTTAGCTCCTGAAGTAAATTTATGAACAGTGATTACATTTGCTAAGGCAAACAAGATACATAATAGTTCTTCTGGTTCGTTCTTTAAAGTAAGACAGAGGTAAAACATAGGAAATGAACAAATTAGATACTGGCACTCATGGCAAAGATGTGTTGTGGATGTATAAAGGAGTACACAAGGATTAGATGGGTGTTTGGGAGCAGGCTGATTTCCGTCCAAGAAAGCTTTAAAATAGTATGCAGTAGATAAGAGAGCTGTGGCTGCAGGGGAGATTGCTCAGTCCTTCTATAGTCTTACTTTAATCCTCTGCTGCTGGTAATTTTTGGGCAGGTGACTGGCCTAGACAGACACCAGGGCCATCTTGAGTTCATTACTATTTAGTAGGAAATGCTGAGCAGGTGGACATAAAACGTGAGGTAGATTTATTATAACAGCACTTTATTCAATGCTCTGTGTACCTAAAATACGTTAATTGTCTGGAAGGCTTTAATGGGATATGCCAAATGTCAAAGTAGAAAAACCTCATGCCAACCCCCTGTGAATGCTCTGGTTTGGATGATTTAGTTTAAGATGGTTCCCCCAGAGTCTTTACAGTTCTCTTGACCTTTGTATCTGTATTATGCGTGTTTTTTCATTTTATAGACTTTTGTTACATAGGCCTTTTGTGTCTGTAAAATAAGGACAAAATACAAAAAGTCAAATCAGATGGGGAGATGGCAGTTTTTCACATCTACACTGGACAGATAAGGGAGATAGCGGATTATCTTTGGAGCAGATAGAATGATGAATCCTCAGCACCTTCAAAACTTATTTGGCACTTCCCAGTTCCTCTAGTAGAGAAAAAAGGATTTACTTATTTTGTAAAGGTGCAGCTGGACTAGAAAGGATTTTCTTTGGAGAAACGCATTGATTCTTCTCTCATAGTTCCTTTATCCAGGCTTCTGTATTTTTCTAACCAAGTCAGCCCAGGGAAGCAGCTTGGAGAAAAATACATTTTCTGTTAGCGATGTTCTCCCACCCCCTAACAGTCATCACAGACTCCACATCTTCTGGGTAGAGCAACTTGATCTAAATACTTATTTATGTCTAACTGAAATAATTTAATTTCCAGTCATAAATTTTATGGTGAGGTTTGATTCCGTGCTTATTTCAACTATCTAAATGGTTACTACTTAATCCTTAGGTTTAGAAGCACCCTTTACTAGGGAAGTTTAACACAATTTTTTAACGGGTCTAACAAGCAAAAGAATATTATTGACTTCTGTAATGTGTCTTTTTGATGGTATGCAGAATTTGAGAGTACAAGGTTAATATTTTATGTTTAAAAATAGCGAGTTCTGTAATTGTAACTTAGTAATTTTGTTTTAGTACATGAGATCACTTAACAACTTCAGGGCTGAACAGCCTCACCAGCATGCAATGTATTATCTCCGACTCCTGATGACAGAAGTTGCTTGGACCAAAGATGAATTAAAAGAAGCTCTAGATGGTAATGTTCTTCCAGTTTAAAACTTTATTATTTTTTTCTTATGGAAAATATCTTATTACTAAATTAAAGAAGGTACATAATTTGAACACTGCCCATTAATCAAGTGAAGCCCCTGCAATGCCAGACCTGAGCAGATGCTGGTGGATGTCAGTGCCTCTGCACTCATTCTCAAGTTTCTATAGAGTAGTTCAGGCAAAAGGCCTTAAATGGGAAAACTTGGTGGTAGAAGTTCAGGCAAATCACGAACAGCTTTGGGGACATGAACCTGGGTATGGTGAATCCCAGTGCTTAACTTACACTGCTAAAATCGATTGGCTCTAGTTGATGTCTTGCAGACCCATTCAAGTGTATCTGCTTTGTACTTCCCAGCATGCATGATATTCTGTTTTCTTCCATTATCAGGGATTCCAAACACCTGTTTCTGTAAAGAACTGTAGATAATAAAAAAAGATACAAATTCTGTAGATACTACCAATAATAAAGAACAACGGACATTGTGGTTCTAAACAAAGGGCAAGCACCCGACTACATCTGGATGAAGAAGAAATTTCAAATTAAAATATTGAATAGATTTTTGTAATAGCTGAAGAATTCTTCCCCACCTGTATCTTACTCTGTTACAATAAAAGGCTGTTACTAGGACAGTTTGCAAAATAGCTTGTAATATCTCCTCTGAATACACTGAGCCGTTCTTTTCAAGCTTTTGTATTTATCTGAGAAGGTAGATTCAGAATACGTACCCGTAGTTGTCAAAGACTGAAGTTACAGTGCTGCAAACTGCTTCACCAGGATAGACTCTCTGGATACCCTTAGCCAGCTACACAGGGTTGTGCATTCTTTTTTCTGTAGGATATCTCCAGTTTTATAGTTTCTTGAATGGTTGCAGCCATCTCTGAGATTAACAGTAGTGCCAGTGCTGCCTGTGAAGTCAAATGACAAAACTAATGCTGGCAGTGGGTTCAGCTATATGTAGGTCATTCCCTTTTTAATGGCTTAAGAATTTTGAAAAAATAGATTTTCTGTTCCATGTGTAAATTGTCTTTATAAGATTAATGCTACCATATTCAGCATAAGAATGGCTAAAAATGGAATGCTGGGAAGGAATGCTGTCTACTTAGCACTACTGGAAATGTGCTTGAACTACAGGGAGTTTGTGTGACATTTTTGTTTCTTTCCTTCTCTCACACTCAAATGTGATTTTAGTCTTTTGAACTATTAATAAGCAATTCTTGAGGCAAAGGTTAGGGTTATACAGCAATAAAAAGTTGACTTGGAATCAGGTTAAAATGTGGGAAAGAGTTTTTTTACTGGTGGTCAGTTAACTCTCTTTTAAGAGAGGAAAAGACTGATAAGGACAATACATGTTTTTCTGATGCAAATCACAAATCTGTTAGGTATGTGTACATTCCCCACTTAATATCTGAGTGACCTTATAATCTCAGTTGCATTTATCTTTTCAAAATTTTTGTGAAATGCATCGATATTATTAGTCTTCAGTGGAGAAAATTGCAAAATGAGACATGAATAGATTTGGTAATACAGTGTGGGTATTCTTGTAGTGTCAGGGAATTAAGGATGGAAATGTTGACACCCCATACATTCAACCATCCTTCTTCTCTTATTCCATTGATTCTATATGTTAAACCATACTTTGCATTATATATGAAAATGGCTTTGCAGAGACAGGCTGGCAGAGAATATGTGTGTATGCGTACTCTGAGCTATATTGCAAAATATTTTCCTTGTAGATTATTACAAAGATGCTATCAAAGCACCATATTCGAGTTGAAGTTCTTTTTTTTTTTTAGACTAAATGGGAAATGCACAGTGTGTTTCTTGAGTGTTATCAACTACATGCTGCTTGTTTAGTTAATAACTAAGGCTTTATCTTGGAACGCCACCTGAACGATTGTAACTGTTTCCTCTGAAGACTGAATGTTTGTTCAGCATGATTGGAAAGAAGGCTTTTTTTTTTTCTTCTTTTCTTTTTGGAATCTGGGTCAGACGGTATGTGAATTCTAAGCAAAACAAACTATATGATGATTGCTGCTATTTAGACCTGGAAACTTTCCAGTGTTGCATTTTTAAGGAGAGATTCATCTCTTCATGATAAGTTTCTCCTCCTCTAAGAAATGCACTATATCTAATGATGAATTAGCTAATGTAAAAATGTATGTAATTGATTTAACTGTCTAAATATCTATTCTAGATGTCACTCTTCCGCGCCTCAAGGCCTTTATAGCTCAGCTGTTGTCACGGTTACACATTGAAGCTCTTCTCCATGGCAATATAACAAAACAGGTTGGTGTGATATGTTTTAATAAAATAATTTTTTTGTTAAAGCACCATAAAAAATGGAAGATTAGTTCAATCTTCTCAGATATTAAATCAGTTTTACCAAACGTGATTTCATAATTTGATTTTGTACTTTTTTATCTCTATGGGAGTATCATAATGTCATTTTTTCAACTTCAGATTTATTAAGCTAAGTGCTACCTTTGTATTGCTCTTGGAACTTAAACAGAAACCAACTTATGATCTAAATATTTTAAAGTTTATGTTGCATGTCATTACTGTGATCATGTCATCACATGATCAAGCTGCATAAGGAATGATGTGCTGCAGGTCCTGTTTTTCTATTTAAAAGTTTCAAAGTAACTAGCAAAGACGTAAGAACCCAAGATCCTTCCAATTGAAGTACAAAGCTAAACAGGAACGATAGGCTGTGTCATTTGGCGAGTGACAATCAGAAAACATTTGTTGCATCTTGCATTAAAATAGTAATAGTTTGTACTTGCACAGGAAATCTATCCAAATATTTGACTATTTGTACCAATACAAAATATAGGACCTTTTTTTGCACATTTTTGCATTCTTTTCTTGTAGGGCTGATACAGCAGTATTTCTGTGTTATACTAGCTCTGTGATACTTTACTAGCAGGAGATGTTATAAACACTGCTAGTGACTGCTGAATGTATGGAGAAGAAAGCTAATTAGTAAGGAAAAATACAAAAATGAAGGAGCCAGTAACACTGGATGCATGGTTTTCTTTTTCAAGGATGTCTCTCTTTTTTCTTAAGTTTTATAATAGTATTTTTCATGTGGAGAAATGTCAAAAATAGTATCATATTTTCCCTTCCTTATTTCTTCCACATTTGTGTATGAAAGTCAGTTCCTCTGAAATATAACTGAATGACCAGATTTTTTTAGATATCCATGATGATGTAGTCATAGCAGAGAAATGGATTCTTTAGTTGGCATAATGGGTGGCTATTCAAGAGTTATAGAACTGGGAAGGATGTACTGTTACATCTGTAGCAGTGTAATATTTATAAATCTGCAAACCTCCCTGAAAAGATGTAAGAAAATTTCTTTGTCCTTTGGTGTCTGTGATGTGATTGTCACTGACAAAGCTCAGGAATTTTAACCTGGATCTAAGAATTGTTTTCCAAGCAATATTAAATCAAAATTTCCATGCATTTGTGATACCTTTCAATACTGAAGGATTTTTTACTGCATCTGTACTTTCTGAAAACGTAGCTCTATCCAACTGCTTGAAATTCCCATAGAATAACTAATGATTGTTAAAAATCCTCTTACGTTTTCTCTTCCAGGCTGCATTAGGAATTATGCAGATGGTTGAGGACACTCTCATTGAGCATGCTCATACAAAGCCACTCCTTCCCAGTCAGCTAGTGAGATACAGAGAAGTGCAACTTCCTGACAGTAAGTTAAACAATTTACTTACAGATTTTAATGCCATTAAATTGAGATCCTCTGTTTGCTAATATTTTAAAAGGAATATTACTCTGTTGCTGGGAGTTTGTTTCAAAACCAGGTTACTTATATTTAAATTTTAATTTGATTTTATGATTAGGGTGTGGATTAGTTGATAAAATTAAACGCTATCATCTTTCTAGTGTACTTGTAAATGAATTTGATTTCATTTTTAATCTGTGTGTCTGAATTGGACTTCCTGGGGATTTGAACTATAGAATCATAGAATTGTTCAAGCTGGAAGAGACCATCCTTAAGTCCAACCTTATTCCTAGCCCTGTCAAAACCACTATACCATGTCCCTAGGCCCAACATCTGCCCAGCTTTTAAACACCTCCAGAGATGGTGACTCCACCACCTCTTTGAGCAGGCTATTCCAATGCCTGACAACCCTTTCAGTGAAGAACTAAATCTCTTTAAGGTCCCTTTCAACCTGAATCATTCCATGACTCTCTGATTCAGTCCTAATTCAGTTAATATGATTTATGGAAATAAGACCCCTGTCCCGCTCTCTGCTACACGTAGTATACACATTTGAATAACTGCATTTGAATAAGACTGTATGTTTTCATGAACTTACATGTTTCAACTTTGTCTTTTAGGAGGTTGGTTTGTATATCAACAGAGAAATGAAGTTCATAACAATTGTGGCATAGAAATATATTATCAGACAGACATGCAGAGCACTTCTGAGAATATGTTTTTGGAACTGTTTTGTCAAATTATCTCGGAACCATGCTTCAATACTCTGCGCACCAAGGAGCAGTTGGGTAAGTTTTCCCATAGTGACTCTGTCTGTGTACACACATCCGCCACACTCACACACTTAAATGAGACACGATGAGGTGTTCTTTCTCGGCTTGGTGAATGCCATTTAAAGGGCATTTGGTAAATGTAAATCATTTCAACTGCTGGTGACTCAAAGGAATGTTACTGCGCACAGACTCTAAATTGAGAAGAAGCAAGCAGAATTTTTTAGATAAGCCTGAAATATCTGAAACCAATCCTGGCTTAAAAAAAGAAAATAAAAAAATTATCACTATACCGAAAACTTTGTATCTACAATTTTTACCAAAAGGAGATTAGGTCGATTTCCTACATTTTAGTTCTTCTTAAAGAATCGGTAGTAGTTTGGTCTTTTCTGCGCGTGATCCTACTTCCAGGTTCATTTCATGATGATTCCCTGTCTTAGGAATCCTGCTCTATGGGTAATGATAAGCTGCCATGTTGGTGAGGACATAAATATACTTCAGGCTTTTTAAGAATACAGATGTTCACAAATAATTGTTTCCTGAACCAGTAAGACTGAGAACTGGTAAGGTTATTCCAAACAGGATAACAAGGAGAGACAGAGAGTTGGCATGAAGCTTGCATGAAGTTGAAATACTGATGTGGAAGAGTATAGTTTTTCCAAAGGTGAGAGGCAGGTGAATGTCTCAGTGTGATAACTGTGAACTACCAGGGAATACCAGATTTTTATGAGCAACTAGCAGAATCAGCCATACCATATTCATCACAGGGATTTTAACTATCTAGATATCTGCTGAAAATAGGTCAGGGCTCAGGTTATTTAGTAGGGTTTTGGAATGTGCTGGTGGCAGGTTTTGTATAGAAGCTGGAGGTAACAGCTGAAGAAGAGAGGGAGAATTGGTGAGGAAGAACTGTGTGAGTGTGTCCAGCAGTGCACACCTGCCGAATTACAAAGTTCACAAGATTAAGGAGGGAAGACAATAGAAATACTAACAAAATTCAGAAAACTCCATGGAAGTGTTAATAATATCTCTGAGAACGCTAAGGGAAAAAGAAGTTCAGGAGTTAACAGTTTGCTAAACAATAGTAGTAACAAGAATTCATGCAATAAAGGCTTTAGCAGTACAAGAAAGAGGAAAAAAAAAAGTTGTCAATTGTGGGGAAGAAAAAAAGCCAGAATATTTTAGGGCAGCTTTGTTAGTTTTCACTTAAAATGTCAACTGTGACCACATGATTTCCAAAAGAAATACCGGTGTTCAAAGTCCTGTTCAAAGAACAGGAAAATAACAGAGTAAAGGTTGTTCAGGTAATTTAGAAGCCTTTAAAGAGTTCAGGCATGATGAACTCTACATTACATTTAAAAAACTGCAAAATTATGAAATCTAGGAATTAGAAGTCATATAACTGAATTTTTGTGGATGATAGATGAGGTATTGAAAAAAGAAACATGAGTAAATGCTGTATATTTCCTTAAAAAGGAAACAGAAGAACACAGAAATTACAGATCAAGAAAAGATAAGGAAGATCAAGAAAAGATAAGGAATAAGTTATTAAGCAAGTTCTAAATTTATAGGGGGTAACTGAGAGACCACTACTGGACAAACTCAGGTCAAACTAACCTAACTTTTTCTTATACGGAGTTTGGCTGTATGGATGGAAGTGGTGATGTCGTATGTCTTTTCTTGATAGTGTGACAGGCATAATGTTCTCAGGCAAGCTAGAGAGAGCGCCTAGGTGGAAGTGCTACACTGTTTGCAAAGTCATGACCAGAGAACAGATAAGAATAGTTCATTTGAAAAATTGTTTTCTGCAGAGTTGTATTGTGATCCAGTGCTATTTAGTATTTTCATCAAAATTGTGGATGATAGAAGAGTGAATATACTCACTAAATCTTCAGATAATACTAAGATGGGAGAGGCTGCAAGTGTGTGGGAAGAGAGAATTGGAATTCAAAATTAGTTTGGCATTTGAGAAACATGACTTGAATGAAAATAAGGTGTAATTTAGTAGGAAAAGTTTGGCAGGAATAATAAATGGCACAGATACAAGCTACAGAGCAGCTGGCTAGATAGCAGCTATGTAGAAAACAATCTACAGGTTACGGTGAATCAGGAGTAGAACACAGATCAGTGTTACGCTGCTGTGTAAAACGCTGGGATATATAAATGGGAGTTTCCAAGATGCACACACGGTAATACTCCCATATTGCACAGGTAAGGACTTTGAAATAACACGTCTAATTTTGATATGAGCACCAGGGAACAATTAGACACCTATAAAACAACATGTAAAAGATTGAAATGTGAAAGGTTTTTTAATAAAAGAGGGGAAAACAACTGAAGAAGGGCTTACAAGGGCAGTGAGGTTGAGTACACCCTCAAAGTCTACCAGTGACTGTGGTGCAGTCAGCATGTTGGACAGAAGGGATGTCATCCAGAGGGAGCTTGACAGGTAGAGGGTAGATTCAGATTAGAAATTAGGAAGAAGTTTGCTCTTCACTAGGAGGGTGGTGAGAGACTGGGGTGGGTTACCTAGAGGAGTTGTGGATGCCCTCTCTTTTGAAATGTGCAAGGGCAGGCTGGATGGGGCTGTGATCAACCTGTTCTAGTAGAAGGTGTCCCTGCCTCTAGCAGAGGGTTTTGGAACTAGGTGATCTCTAATGTCCTTTTCCACACAAACCATTCTATGCTAAGCAAAAGCTGCAACAAAAGGAAGAGAATAGTATTTTCTTTGTATCTAAATGATAATATGAGAAATCATGGTTTCACACTGCGGCAAAGAGAATTCAGATTAGAAGTTTTGAAAAAGTAGTAAGAAGTTCCTAATGTTGAGTCTAATGAAGCATGAGAGTACAGCTTAATTTCTTTTTACCCAATCCTGATTGAAGAATTCATTTTGTTCTGTCTTGGTTCACCTCATCTTCTCCTTGCCCCTTCCTGGAACTGATATTTACCTTAGTGAAATAATGATGTTTTAAAATAAAATTCAGTGTCATATTTTGAAAACTTACATTATTTCATTTATAATACAGAATTAAATTTAGCATAAAATTGCATTCCCCTGAAACATGCCACGTTTGGCGAACTTTATGCTAGAACCGGAGATTTCTTTTAATTTGAGACTCTTCTTGCCTCACCAAGGTTATATTGTATTCAGTGGTCCACGTCGGGCAAATGGCATACAAGGACTGCGGTTTATTATCCAATCTGAAAAGCCACCACACTATTTAGAAAGCAGAGTTGAAGCATTCTTAAAAACTATGGAAAAATGCATAGAAGATATGACAGAAGAGGCCTTCCAAAAACACATCCAAGCTTTAGCAATTCGTCGTCTAGACAAACCAAAGAAGCTGTCAGCAGAATGTGCTAAATACTGGGGAGAGATCATTTCCCAGCAGTATAACTTTGACAGAGGTAAGACAAATTGCAATTCCTTTAAAACTGAATGCTATAGTGTGGCTGCACTTGTGACTGTTCATTGTCATACTCATTTGTGAATAACACATTTACATATTCCATGCTAACATTATTTTTATAATTTGTGTCCTGTAAGTTGTATTTCTTCCTTCTGCCCTGAGAAAATACCTCATTTGTGGAGCCTGTGCTCTCGCTGCTGTGGGAGCTGTTAGTGATGGGGGATAAATGTGTTTCTTGAAATGCACCATATGATGTGACTTGACAAATGCTATATTGACCTTCTGTTCTTTCACTTAAGGGAAAGTGAGACGTACAGTAGGTCAAGGAATGGAAGCGGTTTAAATCAGACATTGGTGTTACATAAGCTCTGATTCCTTTCTGTGATGTTCAGATGTACGTATGTGCCTCATTCTTGACTGAGATGCATTCAAATACACCTTGACATTCGTGATGGTGCACACATGAACCTATTCCTCTTCCCATTGTGCAGTTCTTTTGGGGGACAGTGGCAGAAACAACAGCAGGTGTCTTAACTTCTGCATGACCTGTCTCAAAGGAGGCTTGAAGAAACTTTTTTTTTTTCATCCGTGATAGGTTGAAGGTTATGAGCTCATACAAGACCAAGTAAGATCCAACTTCTAGTGTTATTACTGCAAATGGACTGGCAGTTGTTTAAAAGTGATTCTACACAGTATTTTAGTTGTATTTCTCCCTTTTTCATCACTGTTTGAAGATTTCGAATCCAAAATATTAAGGTATATCAGTAATGTAGTTTATAATATTGAAAAGAGAAAAAAAATCAGTTTTAGGTACAGATCAGCTTTTCCTCACATTTTTACATCTTGACTCTTATTCACAGCTTAAATTTTTCATCTTCCATGCATAATATGCTTCCTACACAAAACTTATTCTGTATCCTTTGACTGACATGCACAGTCCACAGTAGCAAATAGAGTCTTTTGGTCAACAGTGACCAATTGAACTATTTTAGTTATGAAGAATTTTGAATTGCCGTTTAGCTTGGTCTCGAGAGAATGAGAGGTACAGACTAGGTTTCATGCCTGAGTATAAGTAGTGGTGTGGAAACTTGCCTCTCCAAGTACCTTTTCTTGTGTCTGACAAAACAGTTTAATTTTTCTCTGCCTTAAGTGTTTCTGTTTACCATATTTGGAGATATATTATCTCTGTGAAATTTCTTACTGCTGGCTGTGGCCATATCTTTCCTTTCTAAATCCCACTGAACTTATTATTTCTCCTGACTTTTATATCTTTAATTCCTCTCTGCCCACTAGTAATTTTATTTCAATAATGATTCTAATATGACTAGAATTTTCAAAATAGAAATTCATATTCTAGCCTTAAGAAGTGAAAGGGGGTTTTCTTCAACTTTTAACATTTTTATTATTACTACTTTTACAGTTTTACTTAATTTTAAAAAGTTTGAATTTGTAAACTTAATTTTCCAAGTTGTGTTTCATTATTTATTTTTATTTCCTCCATGTGGAACTTCATATTAATTACTTGTAGGCTGCTTCTCAGACTTAGTTGCATATTTGTTCTCTTGCATGCATTCCTTTCATGATCTTCCTGCTAACCCTAAGAAAACCAATCATGCCTACAACAAAAAAACAGTCCTCCTTATGCAGCAGTGGTATTACATGATTAGTTCATTACGATTTAGTTTATATGAAGCAGTGTAGCTTCTGAGTCACATAGTCCCCAAATATCTTAAAGGTATTACTTAACAGGTAGGATGTAGGCATTGTTCTGTACATTTATTTAATAGCACATTCTGCCAAAGGACGTGAATAAAAGCCATCTATAATCAGTCTGTGATAAAAATGTGTAACATTGATTTGAAGTTAATACACAGAAGTAGCCTTTTTTTTCAGTACTGAATAACGTACAGTGCAATCAGTATTCTTCAAACATGTATATTTTTAGTAAGTTTGATCAAATAGCCTTAACTGAAGTATAATTTTCTGCCAAGCTTCCAGTGACACTTTTAGTCATGCAAGTATTAGCTTGAAAGTTAACAATGAAAAGCATATAATTTGCAATCAATTACAGCATCTGAATTTGAAGGAAATGCGCTTTGAACAAGTAGTGTGCTAATAATCAGCTATGATTTACAGACTTGTTCTAATTTTTGCTATTGTGCAGATAACATTGAAGTGGCTTATCTAAAGACCCTGACCAAGGATGACATTATACAGTTCTACAAGGTAAGTTAGTCATGTAGTTGAAATGTTACTTGGAAAGTGATGTAACTATAACTGGATGTTATTTGTGTGAGCTATGAGAGCATATACTTGTGACTCTTTTAGGTACATGACATGCTTGATGCAGATACCTTAATAATAACTTGGTTTATCAAATCTTATTCAATTTAATAACAACTAACATATTGTAACAATTGTGGAGAAGGATTGGGTTTTGTTGTGTTGGGTATTTTTCTTAGCAGCTCTTAACTCTCTTATTCTCTCATTCTTTATGAATAAAAAATGTGCTGCTCTGTGGCCAAGCTTGGCCACAATAGCGAATTTGTTCTTTGTTTTTCTTCCTTCAACCAGTAAATGAGTGAGCTTATTTTGTGTGCATTAATTTTGAATGAAACAGGTAAGTTTAAAGCTTTCTTGAGTGTAAATCAACACTTTTAAAAAATTCCTTCTCATAGTTAGGTAGAATAAAGGAACAGCATAATGATGCAATAATTGTACACTGTAACTCAGCATGAAGTTGCTAGATAGATATTTAATATAAGCAATTTCAGTCTAGGAGGGTCTCCCAAAACGTAACTTTAGCCTCATTCTGATTTTTAACAAATATTGTAGGCAATGATAATTTGCTATATTGTGAAGTGTACATGTTGTTTATTACTTATGGAGCATCTGATAGTTCAGGGAATACTTAGAAAAACAATGTAGAGGTATGTCTTTGAAAGTTACTATTGGATGAAGAAAAAACTGCCCATGAAGAAGCATGGGCATGTGTGTATCTGTTTGTTCTTTCTCTCTCTTTTGGTAGTGTACTCTGTCTTTATCCTTTTCATTATCTAAGGTCATTTTTACATTACTATATATTTTCTGAGATTTAGTCTTAATGCTTAAAATAAATTACTGTACAGACAACTTTAAGTAATATTTGAAGGGACTTCCCCAAACTCTTCCCTCATTATAGAACTTAAATTAAAATGTAAATGCTTTTATTCTTTTACTTTTTTATAAATACAATGTCTGAGTGATACTTCCCATACCTGAAGGACTTGATGTTCTTTACTGTAGGTGCTGTTGGCAATAGATGCTCCCAGAAGACACAAGGTATCTGTCCACGTCCTTGCAAGGGAAATGGATTCCTGTAAGTACTGTGCTGAATATAGTATTTAATCAATTCTTGATCAAGCAAGTGATAGTTGAAGGCAGCTGTGTTATATGATGCAAATGTACTATAAGAACAACTTGGTTCTGGGGATTATATACCTTTCAGATGAAAAAGTATTTCTTTCTATAGGCCTTCTTCACATTGGTGCTTCAAATTTTCTGATTGGTGTTTGTGACCAACTTCTTCGGTTATTCTGAAGTATACTGACATTAAAATGATCAATCTTTAAAATAGCACTTCTTTTTTCAATAGGATATTTTAAACCAAATAAAACTCTGTAGTAGTCCTACAGGGAAAAAGCAAAATTAGCATTTTCAGTTATCAATATAATGTGGTGGATTCTTTTTCCTGAAAAGCAATGAATGTCAACAGTTTTATTTAAGCACTCTCAGGGGGACAAAACAATAAACAAACAAAAGACAACCCTTTAGGAACATCAAACATTATATGTGAACTTGAGAAAGTCAAAGTTTATTTAGGTTTTATGTTCAAATAATCTAGTTTAGCTGTGCATTAGAAACTGTGTTGTTCCATTTTATAATTCAAGAAGGAAAAGGTTAGAGGTGTCTCTGGTTAACATAAACTGAGAGGAAAAAATTCTATGTTGTTTGTGTGGATTTTTCACCAGTTTATACTGGACTTAAATTCTAATAAGTAACTGGTTGCAAAATCAATACTATTGAAGGCTTGTCTGCAGAGCAAAAAGAAGCAGATATCGGTGTGCCTTCCATGGAACTCCTTACAGGCTTGGAATGATTGATTTTTCTTATAGTACCTTGGAAATTGTAAGTCTGCAGCTGAATAAGGATGACTCTCTTCAGAGTGTCTTTCCAGTTTTTGTGACTAATTATTGCTAAGTAGAAATGGCTCTAGTACTTTCCTTGACTAGAGAAAACTTTTTGAAGTGTAGTAACTACATTGCCAGAATGGTTTATTATTTACTTGGAATGGTTTCTTCCCAAGGCAAGGGTGAACACGGGAGACAACCTTACAAGAGTTACTTTTACAGAGATTATAGCAAGGTATTCTCTCCACATAATTCCCAGTCCTAAACCATTTAGTCTGGTATGTGGCCTCTCTTCTGTGAAAGAGAAACTGGGACTTCAGTCCATTTCCTGTGAGTCTAAACAGGCATTCCTCCAAGGTGCCTCTCCTCTAGATTGTAACACAAAAGAGGAGGCTAAAAAGCTTCCTTGAGAGAGCCCTTCCTCCTGGAGGCAGACACACCATGTTGTGTGAGAGTGAAAAGAATCAGAAGCAATAGAGTAGAGGCCTGGGATTTTTAGTAGAGTACAGTACTTACTCCGAGGCTGAGGTTAGGGTTGAAATTTGAGTATGAAGGTAGAAGGGAGGTTTAAGGAACTTAGAAGTTCATATGGACAGGTGGACTGGATGCAGGAAGAAGCTCTGGGGGGATGGGATTAGGGCAGGGAAGAGTTGCGGTTGCTATGCAGAATTTTGGTTTAATGGAATAGCTCCCTGACTCCATTGCTGTGTCCTTACTAAAAGATATGCTGCTGTTGTGCTGTTCTCATAATTTGTACTGAAAAGCAGTTTTAAGTATTCATTGATCAGTAGATAAGAATTTTATTTCTACATCTATGAGTAAGTAAAATGAATAAAAGCCCCTGCCTTGGCATATATTCTCAAGTCAAATCGTGGATTAAGCTCTGTGTATTTCTAAAGACAGCCATGGTGTATAAAAGCAAAATGTTTAGAAAATCTTATTTAGAGACAGTTTAAAATGAATAACCTGATAGATACCTGTCTTTATAAGAGAAACCAGTTTATTATGTAAAAGGTACTGATGAAGTTATGGTCCTGAATTAATGTTAATGATGTTAAATAGGCCCTGTCGTTGGAGAATTTCCATGCCAAAATGATGTGAACCTGGCACCAGCACCACCACTACCACAGGTAAAAAGAAACAATGCACAAAAAAACCCCGGCTGTATTCTTAGTATGGAAGTTTAATATCATTAATACAAGTTTATAGGGAGACACAAGCTGCTTGAAATTTATACTGTTGTGGGGTTGACATTTCAGCTGTTTTCCACATGCAGTCCTCAATAATATCAGACATTTTTTTCCTTTTTAACAGCCTGTCCTGTTACCTTCCTTCATTGAAATGAAAGCTAATAGTAGTAGTTAACTCTACTATCTACCCTATGGAGTAAATGCAAATTATAAAATTATTATAGTCTGAAATTATTTATTATATATAATCAGATGTATAAAGTTTTAAAAAAAAAGAGACATATGTATCAAATAATTGCTCATCTTTGTTTAAAAAAACAAAACCAAAACAAAGATCAAAACAACCCAGACTACCACCAACAAAATGAACTATATGTTCATTATCCTAAAGCTTAAACCATTAATGCACATTTCTGTCTACATGTAACCTGTGGAGGAAGCAATTTGACAAATTCTCTTCATACGAGTATTGCAGATTTCACTGTGTGGTTAGATATGATAGCACTGGGCCCTTACTGGACCTGAAATGAATTATCTTGAAGAAGACTGGTAGTGGTTTTCCCAATAGACAATAAACTTTTTACAATGTGGTAGTAGATCTGTGTTCTTACTCAGTCCTCATAGATGAAATAATCACCATGGGTGGAAATTTCTGTATTAATTATATGTGGATATATTAGCCATTATGACTTGACTTTGTTACTCCAACTAAAAATAATAGCTCGTCGAATTGCTCTTGTTTTTATGATCTTACCTCTGATATTCAAAGGATAGGTGGGACGTTCTGAAGTAGAATTTGTAAATTAAAATACAAACTCTGCATTTACTAAAGTTTTGGCTATTATTAGTAATGCAATAACCACATTACAGCTACTGTTTTAAATTACCCAGAGTAAATATGAAACTTATTTCCTAAGAAATAACACAACATTTTGGGGAGATCCTGTAATAATGAAGTATGAATCATTAATATTGTAGAAGAGAGCAAGAAAGAGGTGTTTATATGTAGCTGTAGTGAAATTCAAAACGAAAAGTGAGGGATTTCTCACTTGTTTGATTAAAGATACTGAGCAGACTTTCTCTTGCGTACGCTTCTTTGCAGCCAAGTGTGATTGAAAATATGACAGAATTCAAGCGCAGTCTGCCCCTCTTTCCACTCGTGAAACCACATATCAATTTCATGGCTGCAAAACTGTGAAGAACGCCAGTGGATGAAGAAATGTAAATGATCACTACTGACATGGTTTCAGGGGAGTTCATGATGAACAAAATTATTAAAGGTATTAGGATAAACGGTTCTGTCCCTTACGAAAGTCCCAAATTCCTTCTTGGTTCATTTGACATTAGTTATGTGTTAGGGATAGAGAGTACATAAAAAATCAGTTGTGGTCATGTGTCATTTATATTACAGACAACCTGTTGAAAACCAAAATCAACTGAAACAATAATAAAAAAAACCTTGTAGATGCAGTATATTTTTAAAATAGTATATCCTGACAATTTTTCATTTTGATAAAATAACCCTCCAGAGCAATCAAAATTCCTTGAAATACCCTGTTACTCCCAAACCCCACCATTTAGTATCCCAACAATTGTCTTATTGGGGGGGGCTAAAGGGAGTGAGAAGAGTACGTCCTTTTGAGATAAGGTGAACAATTTTTCTCAGAAGTAGAGAATTTCACTTTTTGTTTGGTTGTTATATTTGTTTTGTTTTGTTTTTGTTTTTGTTTTGATTTTTTTTTTTAACGTGACATGTTGAATGATACTTTTTTAATTGATCTTTAATACAACCAACATATTTTCTATTTAAGTTTTATGAAGACCAATGGGGGGGAAAAAAAAAGAAATTTGTCAACACATTAGTGAGAGAATTGTGTTAAAGAGAATAGGCATGAAGATATAGGCATGATTTTAATCTTTCTATACAAATTTGGGGACATTTTATATAAAAACTAGTAAAATGCTGGAAACACTTTAATAGTGCATCTGATTTTTGTTATCAAAAGTGTTGTCCCCATCTCTTTATACTGTCAACATCCTGTTCAGTTTTTCAGGGTCACTGTGAATTGTTTCCGTTTGGTATTTGGTGTCATTTTCTGTTTTCAGTTGCACATGTACTGATGGAGAACTTGGTCTGTTTTGCCTCATTTGTTATGTTAGGGTCTCAGTCCAGCGAAGTACTTAGTGCAGATAACTTTAAGGAGGCATTAGTTCTTGACTCAAGAACAGGTGAATGTCATATATAGACCCGGTAATGAATCAGATCCATCATTGTTCTGGTACTTTGGTGGGGGTCCTTTCTCATCCTTCAGGAAGGCTTTTGGGGCAGTGCAGTTACGGGTGTGCATTACTGTTACAGCACAAGGTGTGGTTCAGGTTACATCATAAAGTGTTCGTTCCAATCTCTTTTAAGAAGGCTGCGCAAAACCCAGAAGGATCAAGAATTCTGCTAAAATACTAGATGTGTATGCAATCCATAATTCAGTGGAATGATAAAAACAATATATGGTGTCTAATCTTCACCAGTTTACTGACTTCTGCAGAGTGGTTTTGTGCTTAGGACAGCCCCCAGAGAGAAAGAGGTAAGGGAGCACCCTACTAAGTTCTCCTACGTGTTCAATGCATAAAAGTTATTGTAATTGTTCAGACAGATAGAGTATGCAAAATACTGAAAATATAACATCTGCTCATCAGAGGTGTTAGTGAGTTTGCTTCTTATTAAAAGAACGGGAAGCTAAGGCCCTGATGTGATACATGTGTTGTCACACGTCAGAAAGATGGTATATTCAGCAGGGCTATTCTTGTCATGAAGTCAATGTTCTCCTCTTATACTGGCTCTGAGGCCAAATTAAATGAGTGCTTCACAGGGTAAGGGCCTTAAGTTGTGATTACCCGAGAGTCTCTTCTAATTGAGTAAGTACAGTGTATTTAAAAAAATTGGTTTAAAGTTTAACAGTATATGTTTTAGAATATTTCTAATAAATTTGATGATAGTTTGTGATGTAACCTGTTGGCAGGGAAGGCCACTAGCAGTTTTCTGTAGCCTGAGGAGAAAAAAAAAGTTTAAAATAGTATAAGCAAAACCAGTAAAGGTGTCTCTGTTCACCATATCTTTCATGAATCCTTCACATAAAATGGGGCTTTTTACCCTCTTGCATTTAGCTTTTGTTTATAGTTTTCCTTCAGTAAAAGTATTTGTATTATATATTAAAAATTCTGACAACTTATTATATAAATATATATTTTGGGATTTAGTATTTAAACATACCATTGTTAAGGTGAATAAAATGAAATGGCTTCTATTATGTGTAAAAAAAAATATATATTCATGGAAGTACTATCAACTCTAATTTTAACAAATCATATAAATAAATTGAAATAGAAGTGTATTTAACACAAGCTCACAAATCATGTTTTCCCGAGGAAAAAATAGAGAATTTCAAAGTTTTGTGACTGGATGTGGAAACCCATGTAGTTTTCCAGCAACTCTTAATTGCTTTTAAGTGTTCTCCAGCATTTTACAGTTTCTGAGTTTGATACAGCAGTAAATTTTGATAAACTCAGGCATACTAACGGGTTCATTTGAATGGATCCAAAGCTGCAGTGTCTACAAGCAATAAAAAACTACCTAGAATACACTGTAATTCAATTTTAGTGCTCGTTAATTAGTTTATGTAAGAAACATAAATTATTACTACATAACTGTAATTTTTGCAAGTGCTATTTTAAGCAGTTCATGTGGAATTGGGTGCATGTGACACAGCCAGTATGACAGAGTGCTAGAGTTATTCTGTTTACAATAAACAATCTGAATTTAATGTTTGGAGTTCTTAATTTGTTTCTTTTTATTTCTTTTTCTTAATTTTTTTGCATACTGGTAATGTTACATCGATCAGTCCGTGCATGTGTTTCTATCATACGTTGTGATTTCTGCTGTCCAGTTGCTTGGACTAGTTAGGCTTAATAGCATTGCTGGAGAAGTGTTCTCGGTTACACTAGGGAAATTTCAGGGCACTTCCTCATGTGACATCCCTCACCCTTTAGGCAGATCCACCTCTGTTGCTCTCTGAGTGTATGGAAACTTAATAAGGAAGAAATATTTGCATGACAGGATTTTAATTATCAAATCTGAAATTGTAAATTCAGAGCATTGTGCAGCAAGACTGAATCGTGCCTACTGCAGCTTTACAGGGATACTTTTAAGCAGTTAGTTTCCCTGGTGATTTTCTTTTGTTTTACGCACAGCAAAAGATGATCTTTTTAAAAGGTAGGAGTAAGCAGTGAATAGTGTCAGCTGTGATAACGTAAAGGCACTCGGCTCTTCTAAGGGGGCTCCTTGACAGCAACATGGAGAGACAGGGTTTGTTCTTGGAGTTGGGAAGAATGGTTGGTACTGTCAGTGGAGAAATAAAATGCCTGCAGCCCATCTGGAAAATTATTTGTCCCCTACATCAGGGCTCTCTTTCGCCACTCCCAGTCATTAGGGATTGGTGTAAATCTTGACTCACTGCTTTTATTGTCTTTTGCAAAAAATTAAGCTATCCACATTTACTTCGGCTATTACTGTTAGCCATTAAAAAAACCTTGAACTTTTTCAGAATATTGTTTAAGTGCCTGGATGTGAACAGCCTTACTGATAATGTGTTCCACAGTGTAATTATATTGTGTAGAGAAAGCACTATACAGCTTTTTAACTTAATGTATTATTTTCTGGCTCTTGTTTTAACACAAGGTCAGCAGAATTTTCATCTACCTTCTCTCTACCATTTAACTGGTCAGTATACTTCTCCTGTAGGTCTGCTGTAAAGTGAAAAAATGTTCTATTTTACACCTTTCTTATGTTTTTTCCGTGTTTTTTTCAATAGTTGACCATTGAACCGATATGGTATTTCCAGTGACACCTGGGTCCTTCCCTTGAGTTGATACCGAACTTGATACTCAAATCTAACTCTGAAACACTTTGGTTTTGAGTCAATTTTTAGTATTGTCACTGTATGCTGCACAATACAAAGTACTTCTGTGCTATTTTAAAGGTGGAAGAGATCAGAAACTTGGGTACCTTTCTTACCTTTCATGTAATTTTAAAAGAAGCCTGGCCTATGTAGATTCTGTTGAAAGGCTTTTATTTGAAAAGTTTGAGAATCTTATTTACCATTCAAGGAATATCCTCGATAGTATGTGCTGTTGGCAGAACGTAATGCAGCAGTATGTGAAATATGAACTGCAGTTGAAAGGAAGAAAGTGTGTAAGGCCAAAGGCCTGGCAGCATGGGAAGTGTCACAATTAAACCAACTCAATTTGAACTCAAACATCTAAACTGAATTTTAAATTGAAAATATTTAAAGCTTCTTAGTATTTCTAAGCCACCCCAAGGCTGTTAACTGAAAGTGCAGCATTAAAGGATGTAGATACCACACTGCTGAGCATTTGCCACTGCTAACTTGTAAGATTCCCTCTTCAATGATGCAATGCAGAATTCTGAATTATATTTCTTGACAGTGCAGTGGATGAGGGAAGATATACAGCTCCACCTGGACTTCAGGTTACTGTTGCACTGAATGAGGAAGTGTGACTGGGCTTAGCCAGTGGGAAACTCCAGTGAGAGTCATCAAAATTTAAATTCTCCATCTTTCTGAGAATTCACCACCCCCTTACTGTGTGTTAGATGTGCTTCCTTTTGCTTCAGATTTCCATTACAGCTTCTCACTGCCTGCTCAGCTTCCCTTTCAAGAGAAGGATCAGGGGATTGTGGTGCTTGTCTAGTGACTGCCAAAGATACGTAAACTTTTTGCTGGAGCTGCAGCTGGAACTTGGGATCCCTTTCCAGCGCTCCCCTGCACCTCTACATGGAACTGAGTGTCTCGTGGTATGTGTGGGCTTCAGGCATGCATATCTTCGGTGGTGAATGCTTACTCTACAAAATTAGAACAGGTTCAACAGAAGGGAATGAGGAGGGCCCCAGCCTATGTTATTAGCCACCTGGGAAGTGGGGAAAAATAAACTAGACTAAATTCTAATACAAGATGGAAATTAAGTTGGTTTTTGGTAGCGTGCACTAAACACACAGTTGTGGCATAGAAGACCATGCTTTTTATATGAAGTTTGTTGTAAAGGTTGAATTCCTGTAATGGGACAGATAGAGAAAGACCCAATTGTGACATCCAGGGAGATACTGGTAATCAATAGAATTAAGTTTTATATACTTAAGGCTGAGTCCTTTCAGTGCATGTGCAAAAAAATGGTGTTCTGGGATACTGAATGTAGAAAATGTAGATATGTACAAATGTTACTGAAAGCTGAGACTGGTCTTTAAAGATCTGAATTTTGGATGTGATGCCTTTGAGTAGAGGGGGCTCTTAAAAATTTGCTGAGTAGTAGTGAAGTGGTGCACTTGATAAAGCAGTGTAGGAAGTGGTGTGAAACACCAGAAAATGTAAACATGTTGCAGCATGAGTGCTGTTCACTTGGTATTTTACAGACTTTTCAACTTGGTTTGGAATGAACCAAGGTTAGCAGGATAGGTTTCAACCCAAATGATTGTGTGTGTGTGTGTGTGTGTGTGTGTGTGTGTGTGAAAGCCAGGGAGGTTCATAACAGGTTAGTTCCCATCAGTGCTCTGGAGTCAGAAAGCTGTCCCAACAGTTCAGTGTTTGCCCACTTTATTTGTCATTACAGTAACTTCAAGCCTGCTAATACTTGTGCATTCCAAGCCTTCTGCAGTACCACAGCAGGGGGAGGAAGTGTTCCTTATGACCACTTACCTACCACAAGTGAAGTTCAGTGTTTTGACTGTGAGATACCAGTGTCATTCCTTGTCATATACCTGTTAAGGGTGAAGCTTCAAGAATCTCTGCAGGTAGTTGTCGTGTTCAGATTTGATTAATATTCATTTCCAGATAAAACTGTAGGAAGAGAAACTAATTGTGACAATTCTAGAGCACTAAGTGTATTTTAGGAATACAGAAATCTGCATGTATAACTGGATCTGGCATCTCCACAAACTGATTAGTTCTGATACTCTGGGTGTCATCTTCAAAGGCAGAGGTGTTTGCAGTTCATCTCACTTTGTGTCACATCTGTCTGACCACGGTGATGTGACCAGATACTCCCGTTGTCACATCAGCCAAAAGTGTCATTGATGTCTCTTTAGCACTGGTATGCACTGGGTGTGGGCTGCATGTGTATTCTAGGATATTTTTTCTGTGATTAGGATTTATCTTCTAATTGTGGCAAGCTTTTATCCATAAAATTATACAAAGATAGCATCTACAGTACGTCTAAGCCTGGAGAGCCACCTTGGAGACTGCTGCTGAAGCTCAGCAAAGTGGGAGATGTAGAACTTTTCCAGAAATAATTTGAAAACAGGTGCTACTCCACTGCAGCAGGGGACTGATCTGCTGATGTATGCACAATATGATTTTATTGCTGCGAATAATCTAGAACAAATGTACCTTATGCAGCCTTTTCCTGGAAGTAGGCATATTTAAGAGTGGAACAGCTTCTAGGCTTTGTGTAACTTAAAGAATATATATACAAAGAAAGCTTGTAGTTTGGATTTTCCACTGAATTTAAATGTCAGTAATCGTTAGTTTAAAGATGTTACGATTGTTAAAATACGAAAGATTGTATTAAGCTCCATGTGTACAAAGTGTTTAAGTGTGAGCTGGGGTCCTTGCCCACAGTGAGCCAGTTAATGTTGAAATGGAAGAAAATGCATATAAATGGAAAGCAACGAGCTGCATGCCATTTTGCACTTCTTGTCTGATAATCACGTCCGTCTGTCACATCGTTGTGTCTAAATTATAAATTCCTGTGAAAAGGGGTTGTGTTATGTCTGTAAACTATCAATGCACAAGTGTGGTGCTGTGTCTCTAATAATATGTATTAGGCTTTAAAAAATTGTTGAACTGAGTAATTAAGTGAATACAAACCCTTATTTTCAGGGTAACTTGTAGATCCGAACAGTCTTAAGTTTCTTCGAGCTTTGAAAGCAACACAATAAAAGTAGCTGAATCTCTCAATTTTATTAGCTCTACAGCCTCTACCAGACACACCAAAAATAAGCAGTTTGAAATAATTAAAAACTAAATACTTAAGCTGGCCTGACAACTGGAGTAAATGTATTGACTTGTAGTAGTACATCAATAGCCCTAGATTATAAAGTATGTATATCTTAACAGTGGTTTTGGCATGAACTCTTGACTAGACATTTAAAATAATCTTAGATACTGTTGAAATAGCTTAATAGTGCTGGAAATCTTGTAACATTCATGTGTTGTCTTCGATACAGATATAGGCTCTCAGCCTCCTATAGAAATAAACAGAGTCCTATAGTTTTGTAGCTTGTTGGACTGAGCCCTTACTTGGGATGGTGTTAGAGATACTCTGTGACAGATCTGTTACAAAGGTGTCAGACAAGCTGTCTTGCTGTTCCCCAGGAGTCGCCATACACCATGCCAACAAAAAGATAAACCCCTAGATAATGTATATTTACATTTTTAAAGTTTGCATTTGCAGTGTAATTAAGCTATCATTTATCTTAAGTAGTACACCTTGTCAAAACCACGTGGAAAGATTTATTATATCTGGTTGTCCAGCAGTGCAGGAAGAGGTAATTATTCAGAAAATGGACTGCAGCACAAAATCAAAACCAACTGTAGATTGGTGTGTATGAATAAATAAGACTATAAAGGATAGCACAAGTAAGTAGGCTTAAACTATTTTACTTATTCTGTTGGTGATCTCTGGTTCATTGAACGTGCTGAGGTGCCCTCATCAGTGATACCAGACACGTACTGGCAGCAATGCGCGCGGTCCTGGTAGACTGGTATTGCAGGAAAGAGATCCCACAGTTTGGCAAGATGTAATGAAAAAGGATATAGCACTGACAGTATCCACAGACCAACAGCAGCTTGTTGATATAAAAAGCTAAATTTGTAATGTTTCTTTCTGCCCCTGAAATTATGAGCAACTAAAGGTACTGTCAAGGTACCATCTCTCGGCCACTTGCAATCTCGGGTGCCTTGGGCAAACAGTAAGATTCTGCTCTTGAGCAGCAGCTACAAATCAAATCTCCTTACTCAACAGGTCTCTCCTGTGGTTTCTTTTAATACTTAATGTCTCTACCTTGTCATCGTCAGAACTTTAATTATATCTCCTCTTTTGCAGTATTTATAGTGTGTTAGTGCCGTTTCCAACCAGTTACCTGTGCCTCCAGGTAATGGCTATGCACATCATCTGTATTTGAACTTACCTGTCGCATCTAGTCCCTCATCCTTGGAATGAAAACTGAACTTACTTACAGTGATACGTGAGAGTGAAAGACCTGAAACTGGATTGTTGTGGTCCCTTGTTGAGCCTTTAGAGCTGGCACTTAACAAAATATTTTCTGACCTGGAAAGTCAAGTAAAAATGACTTAATTGACTGAACTCTTAAGTGCCATTTTTACAAGAACAAATTTAAGAGTGCATAGTCATGCATCTTCAATAATTACTTCCCACTGCTTGACCAGGTTGGGATAAGGGAAGACTAGGGAATGAAGAATTGCTGTTTTTTGTTTGTTTTGTGTTTGTTTTTTTTTTTTCTCCTTAATTTTGTTTGTTTGTTTATTTTGGGGTTTTTTGTTTTTTTTCTTTTTAATCTGTGTCAAGGTTTAAAGAAAAGTTGCTATGCAAGAAAAAAATAATGTCACAGCTTAATTTGTAGAAAGTGTCACTTTTTTAAACAGGGTATATGGTTGTTTGTTTTTTTTTTTTTAATGTAAAGTTTTATTTTTATTGCTTGGAAAACAGCATATACTTCAGAATAGAAATGTCAACTTAAATGATTCATCATGGAACCAGAAGCTTTCATGGTATCTTCCCTTCACCCTGCAATTAAAATTCTTCTTGGTGCTATATGATACATTTGCTGTTAATCCCTATAACATGTGAAGAGTTGTGCATTTCATTTCTATGCATGAAAATTATTTGCTTTATTCTGCTGCAGAAAATCATGTTTGTACAACTCTATAGATAAAAGATACAACTTAAATGAGCAATCGGAGAAAATAAATAACTTTAAAAGTGCAGAAATGGTCCAGATGTTTATTTCCTGAGGAGCAAGATTGGGTTAAGTCTTTATTTTTACATGTTCAGCAGCAACTTAGGTATCCCGTGTCCTAAACCCGATTCTTCTGCAAGAGCTTTCCAGGCCAGCGATCCCTGCGGGGTTGGCCGTGGAGCCCCCGCCGGGGCGGGGCAAGGGGCAACAATCCCTACCGCCGTCGGGCCCGGAGCGACAAGGCCGCGGCTGCGGGCAGATGCCGCTGAGTCGAGGCGCCGTGAGGCGGTGAGAGCGGAGGGGAAGGGCTGGGGGGGCGCCGGGCCGGCTGGGGATGATGAGAGAGGGCTCGGTGGCGGGAAGGTGAGGGAGAGTGGTTCTTAGGACCGTGTGTCTTAGGGCTGGGGCCGGTATGGGAGCCGATGCCGGGGGTCTCCGCGTGCCCTGCAGCCGCAGCAGGTGGCGATAGGCGGGGCAAGANTTGCAGCAGCACCGAGCGCAGCCGCAGCTTTGCCATGCATTGAACGTGTGACCGATGTGATGCCTGTTACTCGTGAGGAAAATAATGACATAGATCAGGTAAAAAAAGTTCATGAGTGAGATAATTTAAACTGGTGGGCACTGCAGACCCCTGGTGCTGTGTGTTTCTCACCCAGCCCTGGAAGGTTGTACTTGTGGGGATCTTGGCACTGTAACAGCCACTACTGGGAAACTCTCGAAACAAGCAACTTTGCCTCCAGAGCAAGTTTCAAAAAGTTGCATTCTGGGGGCTGTGGAAAAGGGAATGGTCACAGTACAGACGGATCCTTTCACAGAAGAAAACAGAAATAACATTGCATGGGTCAAGATGGTTCTGGTACTTTCTAACATTTGACATAACAGGATGGTTGACAGTAAAGGGCTCATAGCACAGGCTTGGAGGCCTGGCAACTGCCACATGTTCAAACAAAGGAAAAGGGAAACTGAAGGGGTGAGGCAGCTTTCGTTATGTCTTAACTTAGTGACATGGACTCGAGTTATCTTGTGGGGGAGAGCCCCAGGATCCATCACGTGATGGATATGCTGGTGGTGAGGACATGTGTGTCTGTATGATAAGGCCATGTCATCAGCTTTTCCAAATGCTGGAAAGCAGCAAAGTTGCTGCATCACAGATTAGTACTCACAATCTCCTACCTATTTTTCTCTGTGACTGTTTGGTCCCCCAGCCTCCTTGTCCTTCATTCACTACGCTTGTTGCTGAATCCATTTTATCTTTTTCACTTTTGAGTAGGATATGCTAAGCAGGGAAGTTATAAGAGGTCTGCAGGAGATGCTTTTTGCTTTTGGGTCCAGCTATACAGCACTGCAGGTGGTGATAGGGTGCTAAAACCCATTTCTTCTTTTAATGTGCTCCTTACACAAAAAAACCTTGGGAAATTCCATCTCAGCTTCATCAAATCCCAACTGAGCAGCTTCAACCTTCAGATTTTCAAGGTGTTATGGAAGATTCTTCATATAAGTCACAAAACCCACAATCTCCACCACCAATCTGAAGTCCTCCTTTGGACCTAATTTTCAGTTCCCTACTTTAAGCTTCAAGACTCTCAAGAGACCTGCTGCAATTTCTTACTAAGTGTCCACAAATTGTAACAGAAGAAATCTTCTGTAGTTTCTCACATGGTGTTTAAAGTTTGACAAGGCTTTTCGCAATTGGAAAACCAGTCTTATTTAGGGAAGTTATCAGTCAACCAGATGGTGGTAGCAGCCTTGCTATGTTGGTTGGGAGGGGAGGAGGAGGAAACACTTCTCTGTAACTGAAGGCTGACATATCCTTGAACAGAAAAGGATCCTGGTTTTGCCTCCCAAAACTTTGTCCTAATATTGTCCTCTTGTCTCCTGGGGAGCTCTGTATGTGCAGGCACATGAGTACTTGGGGAAGAAGAGCAGTATGAGCCTTCATTGCAGAGCACAACAAATTGCTTTGGCAGCAGTAGGTAATTCTCCTTAACCACTTACTTTGCAGACAATATGGGAGATGTCTGCCCCTTTCACTGTTCTTTGCCATGCAGTGGGACCTTCCTTTTCCCCTGAGTCAAGTTCACTGGTGTGAGCATCTCCAGCCTGCATCTGGCTGTGGTAGCTTGCTAATACATCTGCTTGGAAGAGATGCCTGGTTTGCACATGGAAAGGATGTACTTCTCCTGTTTCCTCTAATTCTGTCACAAAGAGCAAGACCTCGTCTAACTGGTTTAACTCTGGGGTAAATACAAAGCAATGTGGTTGAAGGAGATAGAAAATGGAGAAGGGGCTCTGAATCAGCTGATTTGTATATAAAGGCTTTATTCTGGTTGCTCTTTCTAATTTTATTTTTTTTTCCTGGTTTGGAGAAGTAAGATAGAAATGATAACCCTGGCAAGAAGTGCATGAAATCTGACAGACGATCAAACATTACTCTCCAGAGATGTAAGCTTGACAAGAACATGGCAGAGATAATGCATGTTCTTGCCTTGAGAAAAGTCCTGTCCTTTAGAAATACACCCCTCTGAAGATTGATCTGAACTTTTGAACTTTCAATTAAATAACTGTGCTGTGATATTTGAAATATTTAATTGAAGTATTTCATAATTATGACATTTTGTTAAATTCCCTTTGGTCAGTTTTTTATTTCAAAGACCTGAGCTAATGCAGAAAGTGTATCACCCCAATACAGAGAGATGAGTCAGAGATCTGTCAGCATGAATGGCCTTAGACCTACTTCTGCCTACTAACCGCCATGATGCTAGTCTGAACTGATGTTACTTCCATATTAAAGAGCAAGACTGAGACAGATAAATCTTTGTGCTAAGCTTTGTTCAGACTTTCATGGAGAACAGGTCGGATTCACATACAACAAGCTGTAATAAGTTCCTAAATCTAACAGCAAAAAGGTGAATTCATGTAGGCACATGGGGGTGAGTCCGAAGGCGAGTTTTATGCGATCACAGAATCACAGAATTTCTGAGGCTGGACTAGACCTCCAAGATCAGGCTGCTTGAGTCAGTCTAGCCTATGACCCAACACCAACACGAGCCAGACCATGTCACTAAATGCCATATCCAGTCTTTCCTTAAACACCTCCAGGGATGGCAACTACACCACCTCCCTGGGCAGTCCATTCCAGTGTTCTATCACCCTTTCCATGAGGAAGTGCTTCCTCATATCGAACCTGAACCTCCCCTGGCACAGCTTCAGTCCATGCTCTCTCATCCTGTCACTGGTTGCCTGAGAGAAGAGCCCAACCCTCACCTGACTGCAACTTCCTAGAGAGTGATGGGGTCCTCCCTGAGTCTCCTCCAAGCTGAACAACCCCAGCTCCCTCAGTCTCTCCCCATAAGATGTTCCCTCCAGTCCCTTCACCAGCCTCATCTCTCTCCTCTGGACCTCCTCCAGCACCTCAGTGTCCTTCATGAAGTGAGGGGCCCAGAACTGCACCCAGTACTCAAGGTGAGGCCTCACCAGTGCTGAGTACAGGGGGAAATGATTGCATCAGTCTCATGGCTGTCTTGAAAGGAGCAGGTGCCTATCTCCACCCTCCTTTAAAGCCATCCACCTAATGCTGCTGGGCCTCTGCCAGGAGCTGGGAACTGAAACAACTGTCAGGAAGGTCAATACAAGCCACTACACTGGCATGATTAAAACCATGCCCTTGGCCTATGCAGATTTGTAGGAAGTCTATTATGATGTTACACAGTATGAAAAGAACATGAAAAGGTATTTCAGCACCTTTCTTCATTCACTTTCAAATCCATCCTTGTAAACACAAAGTCTTCTTAAGTTTTAATAAAAGAATTACTTGAGACCAATATTTGAATGACAGTGATAACTGTAAATGTACACCCCACGTCCCTGAAGGTGGACTGCAAGGCTGCTTGAGTCAGGCCTTTGACAGACAGACTTAGGCTCCTGCTTCCCAACGCATGTGTGCTCCAAGCAGAACGGGTGCTGTTGGCCCCTACCCATTTTTGCAGGACCCACCATGTGAGCACAAATGCGGCACTTCTGTCAGTTATGGTTCAAATATTGATTCTCAGACCATGGGCAGTGTAAATGACCTGTGACCTGCCTCCTCTTCCAAACCAAGCGTGCTACTCATGTGAAAAGAAGAAAGGCCTGCAGCCATGACTTAGAGAATATATAATGGAAAAGGAAATTACACTCTTGCTAATGATGCCCCTGTCAAAGCCCTTTAAGATGTGGCATGTTAATCTGTAACATTTTAGATGAAGACAACTTTCTCCCTTGTCTGTATCACGTAGCTTACTTTTGTGTCATCATTTTATTTTTCTGTTGCATAATTTATAGCAAGCTGTTTATGGGGCTGAAACAACTGTCAGCTTGGAGAAGGGACATGGTTCCGCTGGTATACAGTGTGGGTTAGAAGGCTGTTAGAAGGTTCCTGACCCAAGATGGATAGCAGCATACCTGTTCATGAAAGGAGAAAAGATATGTTTCTTACTCCAATTTCTTGACATCCCCTATTCTTGTAATGAATAGTCTAAACTTAATCTCAGGATTCTGTACTCTGTTTCTGTTTTAAGTATGTCATGTTCTATACTAACACCATTAATACACTAAACGTGCTCCTTTTTTTACCCGGACTTCCTATGCCTAATGTTATAGTTGATGATTATTTTTAGATCACGAGAATTATTGCTGGCGTGTAAATCCTTCTGATAAACTGGTAAGGGCAAATGTATTTGTGTTGCTACTGCACACTTGCCTGCACTTTACTGTACTGGAGCAAAATTTATTTCAGACACATGGTTCTTGAATATTTGTATATATCCTTTTACATGCTGTTTGTTATCTTGAAACATCTTTTGATAAGAGAGCAAATCGAGTATCCTTGATAGAATAAGGCGTATTTACAATTTATTCACCAGTGTTTGGTAGCAGCCACTTCATGATAAAACAGAATGCTGGTTTTATGAGGTACAATCCAAAGATAAGTTGTTACCTACAATGGACTCCAGGAGCACAGTATGAAAGTTTTAAACATAAAGAAAAGTGAATTTTTATTTTGGACTTATAAAAAAAGGTGAAGGCTGGAAATGAGAACAATCAGAAACAGCTACAGAAAAAAAAACAGCATCTGCTTCTCACCTTGATGCTTGCAGGCTCATTCAGAAAAATCTCAGCTCAACAGCAGGTGCCCATGTGAGAGAAAAAAGCAATCTTCCCCTAGGAATCAGTCCTCAGACTAACTACCACCTGCTGTTTTTTGAGAGAGCAGTTATCCCTGGAATGCTGCATTTGCATTGTGTCTGCTAACGTCAAGGCTTAGCCCAGGACAAAAACATCGTGAATTTAGCACAAGTACCAATTCAGATAAGTACAGGCTCAGCTGTTGCTAAATTGGCAATTATAACCAGATCCTCTCTGCTCCCCTGCCATCGTCATTGTTGGCGCTGGAAGTTTTGTCTCAGTTCAGTGAGTCTTCTATTTTGTAAGCTCTCATTTGTCTTCTGTTTGACAGCTTACAGTGATTTTGTTTAGCTGTACTGATGAACTGCTGTCAATGAAAAAGCTTCAACCACCAGAGGCACATGAGGAGGATTAGCCAAAATCTATGGTTCCTACACAGTTGGAAAATGGAGAGATTAACTGTGAAAGGACTGAACCAGAATATGAGATCAGATCATCTCAAAACACTGCATGTGTTCAGGATTGCAAATCCATATCCAACTATCTTTATCTGACTGTAAGAAGTTAACTTTTCTGCACAACTATAACTACTGGCAGGAGTAGCAGAAGCAGGAAAAAGAAAACATAGGGCTGGCAAGTGCTTACATTTTACCTGCTGGAGACTAGATCTGCTTTCAGATAATGCAGAATTTTGGAATTCCAGCATCTGTTCTAAGCTTACATGGCAGCCACAGCTGTGATAAGGAGGGATGATCTTGTTCTAAACATGATACGAAATCTGTATCTCCTTTCTGCCACAGCTGGTACAGTTCCAGAACCCTGCCATAATGCTCTCCCTTACATATTTTGGTTTTTTGCAGACTCTGAGGCAAACCTGGCCTCTGCAAAGTTGTTGTACTGTGGTGCGTCTGCAAGTTTGGTGTCAAGAGTCTTATAATGTACCACAGGAGGATTTAAAAATAAAATACTATAGCTGCAGGTGGGGAAAAAAGTGCATGAAGCTTGTTCAGTAGAGCAGAGTAGTCTCAACTCTATCTTTAATTGAATGGTATAACAGCTACTTCAACTATCTGCATTTAGGCTGTGCTGTCACCATGCTGCGATGGCAGAGGACACCCTGTGTCCTTTACGCCTCTACTGCATCAGCCTTTCCTGTGTGCAGGAGAACTGCACTTGGCTTCCCTCCCAGAGGAAGAGAGAGGTACTATTCTTCCAGCCTGGAGCTAGTACAAAAAAGGACGACTTCCAGGTCAGCCCAAAGCTCTGTAGCTGACCAGTGCCCTACACTCCTGGTACTGGTATGCAATAAGCTGTCACCATCTCAGGTCTGCAGATCCCTTTTTTGTATGTAACATCAAAAAAGAGTAAGAAAAAGAGGGTCTCAGCCCAGCTCTGAGCTTTTTTCCAGCAGTGCTTACACCTATTCTGCTGCTTGAGCTGGAAGCAGGTTAACCCTGCTGCTTGGATGAACTGGGAGTAGCTACTGGAGGTCAGGCCCCAGGATGGGGGCATCTGCTGAGTACTGCAGGTGCTTCCCGTGGAGGCAACCAAGCCTGAAGGTAAGACCATCAGGGTCTCACTCAAAATAATCCCCCTAGCATCCAGCAATCACATGGAAAGTAGGACTGGGAAAGATGAAGTACAAGTTGAAATAACAGGTGGCATATCCATGGCTGGTCACAAAGTTTCTCTATGTGTATCTGCTCATCCATTAAAGACCATGCCTGTGATGTTTTAACTGCACCTTAAACCAGCTGAAATTTGATCTGCAAAAACATTGAGCTGTGACAAATCTGTCAAATATACTCAAGAAGCCCCACTCCTCCACTGGGATTGACAGTTTATATTATCAAGCAGTTGCTTTGTTTCTATCGATGGAAAAGGAAATTTGTTTGTGGGACTTTGGGGACTGAAAAATCAGATGTGCAGATAGAAGTGACTCTACAGCCACAGCCAGTAGCATTCCTCACACTTCAGTCACTAGCTGATTATTTTTCATCAAGCAGTTCCTCACATTCTCTAGCTTTTCAGCATGCACTGCTATCTCCAAACAGGTGAGACCCCACACAAGACGAAGAGAACAGTGTTTGAAGGACAGGATGACCAACACAGTAGGCTACCAGTCTGGTATCTCACTTTTGTTTTGATATCACTCTGGCAGAAAAAAAAGCAGATTCTGTTTTGTGCCTGTGCATAGGAGGAGGGGTGGTCTAAACTTACTAGATGCTTCATTTTTTAGTGCTAATATATTCTAAAAGACAAACTATATTCACTACTGAAGACACAACATTGTGTTCACCTGTTAATAGTACTAGAATTCAATTTCATTGTACATTGTTTCCATCTGCTTCCTTACCTATTGGACAGGGAATATTAAGTTATTACTGTATTTTGATGGACACTGGACAGATAGTATAACAATGGAAGACTCATTCTGCTTGTCAACAGAAGGTGTGCAAATAGTTATTTATATATCATCTGAATGGCAGCTGCAATAAATAAGGACTTTGGCCACCCTGTTGACAGAAGCTAGTAAAGGTAGCTGATACACGCATCTCATGCAGTGGCAGCAGTGCTGTTTCCCATTCCAACATCCCCCTATATAATCACACCGTCTGCAATTGCAGTTTTCTACATAGGGGTATTTCCCCCGTCTCAGTACCTCGTTAAGAAGACTGAGGCACAGAGAGATTAGCACAACAAGCCACATGTTATTGGCCTTTGCAGAGGATCTACTTGAGATTTGTGCTTGGTCAAGAAAGGCCCCACAATGCTCAGACTGTTGAAGGGACAAGATGATCCTTGACATCTGGGACAATCTCTATGCTGTGTTGCTAGAATCATCTCTCACCTGTCTCCACAGATGCCACTAGTAAATCTGGTTTATGTTTTTCTTGGTCCTAATCTGTAGATTAGGACAAAATATTTCTGTGGGCTGCTAATGACTCGACTCTTAAGTGTTATATAAAGGGATTCCAACAGACAGTGCTTGCGATTTAGCTCAGCAAGAACTGAAATGCTTTGAGCAGGAGCTGCTGAGAGGGATGTTACCGAATGTCTGATCGCCTACTCACACTATCCCCAACAGTTTAAGACCTGATGGCTCAGAAAATACACATACATTTTCTGTCACTTGGCATATAAGTTGCTAGATGTGAAGGTTGCAAATGTATGCAATGAGTCTCACCACCTATTAACCAGAAGAGCTCTCACTTTTGAGCCCCTTTAGAAAGGAAAATAGAACCACTCCTTTTATAACTGTCAGCTGTAGGCTGACCAAAGAAATGCAAGCACTTGTACTTTTGAAATCACTTGTGAATTTACACCCTAGGTTAGTTTGCATTCTCATTCACCTTAAACGAGATGGGAAAAGCAGCCTAGCTAGCAGTAAGGTGATATGTGACTTAAATACATAGAGCACTTCCGTGTCTGTGATAGGAGACAGTGTTTAGTAATGTGGGAAGGTCAGTTGCACTGCATGGTATCTAATTTATGCTAAGTGGAAAGCACTTTCATTTTACAGTGCCTTGGTAATAACAGTGTGGGGTAGAGAACACTGCAGTTAAAACACACTGTTGCTTTTTCAAAAGAATCCACTGACAGAACAAACCCCAGTGCTTTGCATTTAAAAGGTACCAAATTATTTAAGAAAAAAATGAAACCTTTGTTTAATGAAGTTCAGACTGAATTATCCTTATCGCTTAGCAACAATTGTCTGCACCACTCTCAGCAGTCAAAATAATTACTGTTGTGTTGGTTATGAGAAATCCCATTCATAGCTTGGTACTGAGGGAGTCTGGTCCAAGTCTCAGATTTCGTATGTCAACTACCTCTTAAGTGATCTTCAGTTAAGTTCTTATTCCTTCAATGCTCAACACCCCACCAAAAAAAAAAAACCAAACCAGACTCAAAATTACCTATTAGGATCTTAATGTAGAACTATGCAAGGGAGGTAAGATGGCAGAGATTTTCTTCTATAAAGTTAGTCAAATGCTTCTGAACCAGCTACAGTTAAAGAAAAAGCACTTTTGATTTTCATCAAAATAAATATGTTTCTGATTCTGTGCTATCTTGTTATACGCGTGAAAAGCATCTGGAAAACTCCAGAGGTAGGGAGTAGGGGGCTTAGCTTCTTGTAATGATTCATTGCAGAGCAATGAATAGACATACAGTAAATACTCAGATCAGTGTGTTCCTTTATCAGCTCCCATAAGCTGCAGCTAAGTATTACTGAGTTGTAGTAAAAGTGGAGGAGCAATTGATAAAGACAGAACATCCAAAGCATCAAGCTATGCAGAGTGTATCACAGATAGAAATTGCCTTTTTTTTTTTTAAATAATCGTGGTGCTTCCCAAGGAGGCACACTGCTTAGGCAATTGCTTTTTCGTGATTTAGTCATCGAGCATTAAATGAGGTACCTTCAACACGTGTTTTGACAGATGCTGCTGGGACATTTAGTTGAGGTAGTTTCAAGTAACATCTGCCATATGCTTTTGGTCACTCAGGAATGGAATTTTTCTCCTGAACTACTTAGTACAGTACAACCAGAAATAACTGTTTTATGCTCACAATATTCAGAGTGAAAAATAACTAACTGGCAAGAATGGTCAAAGAGGCTCCAGATTTTCAAACCTTCTTGAGGTATACAGCCCATGAACTAATGGAGATAGTTCATCCCTGGTTATACTCACAGTAACAGCAATATTCTCTTACTTATCTTGTGACTGTTCCCTTTCTGGGAAGTGATCTGTATTACTCAGGCTCTTGAATAAAGCCTTGAAATGAATTAATAAAGCCTACTCTGGACTCCTATCAATTAGCAAAGCATAAAGAATTTGAATGGTTGAAATGCTAGGCAAAATTCAGCACAACTAATAAAATAAATAAGAACTGAAAATTCAGGACAAAGGCTGGTTTCTATGAACAGCTCATCTCCCAGGCTAATGCACTAATTAACTGTGAGGCTCCTTGAAGTTTCTTTCAGTCTAACAAGTGCCACTGCAATCAGAAAGCCGCGTATCTTTTGAGAGAAATACAGGAAAATTAAGGCAGTGAATAACATGCCAGAACAGAATCACTTTCCTTTTAATCACTCTTCAAAACGAGAACTTCTCAAACTGCACAAGAACTACTCAACTACCTTTTGGGTTTGGATAATAAGTTCTGTTTCACACCACGCAGAATAGATTAGTGACTTTACAAGGGTGCAAAGGAAGGGGCCTGTAAGAGGACAACTGCCGAGACTGTTTTACAGAACTTCCTAGCTTTTACCTACAAGCCTACCTCATGTTCTCCTCTATCAACCCCCATGACAGCACATTTTAAAAAACACAACCAACCACCAGCAAAAAAACCCCAAACAGAACCAACAGCCAAAAACCACGTCAACACAAGTTTCAGCAGCTGTTGCCTACTAGGAAAGAATTCCAAAACCAGACTTGTTAATGAAAATGGCATCTGTAGTTTAAGTGGGAAGCCGGAACTGGTATATGGCACAGCATTTCTTAGGAGAACAGATAACATGACTGTACTCAGTAATGCATTAAACAAATTACATCCCAGTTCTTCAGAAAATAAAAACCAAATAGAAAGTGGGATGGACACAGAACATGAAGTACAGGGTTCCAAAAGCAGATTACTGGTGCAACAGTTAAGTGGATCCGCAACCTTTGTAGTTCTGTGTAGAAGTTCTTTCTGTCAGTGCAAATCACCATGCAAACTCTATGCATCAGAGAAACATACTTGGATGTAGTTAAAAACTTTTCTAAAAAGCAGCCAGTAAAAAGCTACTCTGAACAAACCTCAAACACCTACTCCATAAGCTTCTCCAAGTTCTACAGTATGCATTTAAAAGAGGGAGAATCCTCACAGCTGCCATGCTAAACATTATGCAGCTGAAATTCTAGTAAAAAACGTGCCCTAAATTAAAATAGACAATTCTCACTGAATTCACATTTCCTAATTATATCTTGTCTAGCAAGCACAGAACTACTCTAAATGCTGGAGAAGCATTAAATAGCTATATGGTTGGATCCTGATCTGATAAACAAAGGAGACAGCTAACCTTTGAAAAACTCCAGATGAGGAGGGAATTAATACATTTCAGAGGAGGCAAATCACACAAACTGATGCAAAAAAAAAAACAAAAACCAAAAAACCAAAACTTTTGTAGGGGAAAGAAGATGAAGGAAAGAACCACAGTTCAAACAAAAAATAGTGAAAAGTATAGTAGGGCTCCATCTAAATCTAACAGTTTGAGATAGGAAGGGAGAAGCATTTGGGTATTTACATAATCATAGCTCAGATAACTTGTGTCTTTATGCTAGTGTAATGGAAGGATAAGAGGGACCAACTTGCAGCTAAGAAAGTAAACTGAGAAATGCTAGGTAACATTTCAATTTCCTTGTTCTGCAAGAAATTGGACATAAATTAGCCATTAGTAAATACTGGCTGGAGGAAGTATTTCTTTTTCAATGAAGAAGGATCTCCTCAGCCTGTTTTTTTTTCAGACTAAATAGCCCCAGTTCCCTCAGCCGCCTCTCCTAAGGTTGTTCTCCAGGCCCTACTTTGTACATGTTGCAACAATTCTTTCACTTTAGATATCTGAGAAATGAATTCTACATCATTTATTGATCACTAGAAAGCAAAAAGTAATATAACAGTAATTCTTCCTTTGGACTATCGACTTAAAGTTGATTATATAAATTCATAGATATGCATTAAAACAGAACACATTTTTAATTCAGAAATTTTGCTACAGGCTTTGGTTCAACTGACAAAATACACTAGGGAGTGTAAAAATATTTATTCAACCTAATTCAACATAACTATACTTTGCAATACTTAAAAACAAGATTTACAACAGAGTAATGTCCTTCTGCCACTTGGGTGAAATAACTTTATAATCCATATAGTAACTTTATAATCGTATTTTACAATATCTTTAACTACCAGAAGAGACAATGAGCTTTCCCCAGGAACAATTTTCAAACCCACTAATTTGTATCATTCAATTCTTCACAACACTTTAAAAAACAGTAGCAAATTGATTGGAAATATATACAGTGAAGACCACTGAAAATCGGTTTTCTTGAAATGCGGAATTCTGTAAGAAATGCATATTGTTTCAAGACTATCTTACAGAAAGCAGCAACTTTCAGAGGTTGCTATTTAGAGTTTATATAAAAGTGAGCCTACTAAGACAAATATAATCAGTAGACTTACAAGATTATAGTAATTAGTCAGTTACAGCAAGAACCTTAAAAGTACTTGATATTGATTGAATGTATAATTTTAAATACCTGTATAGATTTTTAATACTAGTAGGCCATTATATACACTTTTGTACAGTTCTAAAATATTACACCTCTGTAATTAAGGTAAATATACTATAGAAAAGGTACCATACTTTGAATTTCTCTAACATACATTATTGCAGTCAAATATGAAGTCCAATTTGCATTTACTTCATTTCTGGTGAAAAGAAATATTTACTTATGAGTACTTCCACTAAAAAAAAAAATTAAACCTTTCTCCGTGCATTTGACAGACTAATATGAACGAGGAAAAAAGCAAGACAAACAACTTGTGAGTTTTTTCTTAACAATTAGTTTTTCTCAAAGTACTAAATCTAGGTTAGTTCTGGTATGAGTATTAAATGGCCGTATTATGTTGGTCAAAATTTTAACTTCATAGAACAGTAAATTTCTTTTGAAATTAAGTTTAGAAATACATCAAATAACTGAAGTGCTAATGTATCCCTCATTAGGCTACTTTGAGCATATTGCAACAGTAAAGCTTACTGTATAAACCAATTTAGTTTATTACATAAAGATTTATCCTTCACAGAATGGATCCAGGCTGTCTGAAGAGTGTCTAGCCTGCTGGCATACACCATGCTCAGGTTAGGTACCCAAGGCGTAGTGTGGTGCGCTTACAGTCAATGCTTCCACTAGAGCTGGCATGGGCACAGGAGAGCCTAGTCCTGGTACAGATCCGAGTTATGCTTCCAGGTCTGGAGATTTACAAGGATGCTGTCAGTTTAAAGGTAGCTTTAGTGTCCAGTGTTGTTTCTTCAAAATTCTACTGCTCTTTGTACTTGTACGGATATTTACATCATCAAGAGAAACATGAAAATGTTAAACAAGTGCTCTTAACTACAAAATAAGCAACTGAAATTTACTTCCCTCCATGTAATTATTCTACAGTGGAGGAAAAAATGGCTATCCAGCACCAGTTACAAAATGGCAAAAAAAGAGCCATGAGAAAACACTAGGCACTGAAGATGATACAACAGGACAGTAAAAATTATCAGTAATAAAATATTTACCTGGAAGCCATGCTAATGTCAACACTTAGTACCTTAGGTGGCTAAAGCTGACACACGAGTCCAGTAGCGTGATCAATCTCCTGCCTTCTACAACCAGGCATTTCAGTATTTTACGTTTCCTATTACCAGCAAAACCCAAGGAAATATTTATTGACTGCTATCCTATATTTACTTCTCCTTGGTAATGATTCACATTTCTTTTCTAAAACTTCCCTTCATTGTGTGAAATGTTGGATGATAGTGCGGGTATGAAAACATGTATAGAAAAGGCATTTGTATATAGCCTACATTAACTACACAAGTTAACATGTTCTTGTTTACTAGCTGATGCTTCCCCCCCTCATTCAGCATATTGGCTCAAAGAAAGTAATTCAGAAGCCTGTTACCCAACAGAAATACCAAAACAGTCACATTCTTAGGTTCAGTGGTTGCTGAAAGGATTTAACCTACTACAAGACAGTGCTTTATTATATTTAATGAAAAAAAAATATAGGGCCAGCAGTTTAGGACAATTCTCCACTACTGTGCAATTACGATGGAACCAATACAACATAAAAACCTGTTAGGTGACACTGTACAACATCTGGAGATCACAGCCTTATGCTCCTTCTTGCTCAGGATAATTTAAAATTTTGCGGTGAGCTTGGCGCAAATACTGCTGCTGTTTGAAGTAAACCTTAAAAGCTCCTTTTATAGCAACAAAAGCAATTCCACCCTGAAAGAGAAAGATACTTTTTAAAACCTGCACAGCTCTGTGTCACATCATTGCAAATGTTCTTTTTAAATACTCCTAGTCTAAGAAGATTTGTTTTTTTCAACCATAGCACGTTCTTTACAACTGCATATAAGTATCTCAAAGTTTTGTGTCAGAGTGTACTACTATAGATGTTAATGATACTTAAAGGGGTTACACACTGGATCTATAAAACCCTTTCAGAATTTTTATTTGCTTGGAATTCTGACAAATATTCTAAAAAAACCCAAACAAACATAAATCAAAATGCATCATATTTAAAGAGCAAAGTTACATATCTGCTTTCCTCCCTTCTGTAAAAAAAATATACTATATGTGGTACAAGGAATAATTACTATGTTGAAATTTACTTCCCTCCATGTAATTACTGTGGAGGAAAAAATGGCTATCCAGCACCAGTTACAAAATGACAAAAAAAGAGCCATGAGAAAACACTAGGCACTGAAGAAGATACAACAGGACAGTAAAAATTATCAGTAATAAAATATTTACCTGGAAGCCAGGTAACCAGACTGTGAAAAAGGCCATTTGCCAAAAGGATGTGTGGAGTAAAATAAAATGGGGGTTTTGCAAAACATTTTTTTTTCAGAAAGTTTTACAATATGTTTCTCTCAAATCCTAAAAATAAGATGACCCACTACAGAACCTTTAGTGTGCATGAATGGTTGTAATATCACTGTTTCTTCCATATGGAAGAGAGGGGAGCATAAACATATAAACATGTTAGAACTGAAAACAAGGGCTGAAGTGACATTCCGATGACTAGGGATGCCATCATACCTGTCTGTGTACTCTCCCTTGAAAGGCTGCAAGCCAGACAGGTTACTCAAAAAGGAAGATACTGTCTTTTCTCTTTGTCCTCCCCCCTCCATTCAGTTTCTATGGAGAGTTTACTTTTCTCTTCTTATTAAAAAGTAATAAAGGGGTTCTCTCAAAAAGTCAGTCAACAGAAGGTAATATGAAAGTTTGATTAAAAAAAACCCTAGTTGTCCCTTGCAGAAATTGTTCTTAGAAGATGCTCATTCCTCATCTTCATTATCACACAATTTATGCTACAGTCTGCCTAGGACAGTACCAGATACAAGTTTCAGCCTTGTCTTGAACTGAGATTAGTTAACAGTTGTAAGGACAAAGTCTTTCGCACACATGATGCTTATCCACTGCCAAGGTAGGCAACCTTAAAATAAAAAAAAATATATCCCTTCCCTTAATCAAAAGCCACTCTTAAGTTTTGTATCAATATATTTTCCTTTTTACTTATCCTCCCTCCCCAACCCGACACTTCACATTCCCCTATTACAATTGTTTATGAAACAAACAATACTGAATCTTACCAAGATTGTCCTTTGTAAATTTGAGTTAACGCTGCTGAACATCAGCTTGCCAACTATTGTGGCAATAGTAGGGAAAACTAGAGCTCCACACAGAATACGTGTAGCAGAAACATGATCTGCCAAAGGGTTGGCCTCTGCTGGAATACGAGGAACAGGACATCCAATGCCTAAAGGGATGAGAGTCGGGGAAGAAAAGGTTACACAGCCACTGCCTCACACAGAGCATAGAAAGCATATTAGTGGCCACCCTCTACTCCATTACAAATTATCTCTCTTCTCAGGGAATATTCTGTTTCTATTAAACGACTCTATTAATTTTTACTTTCAAGTAAGACCTATGATATTCAGTAGCTTGTTTTGTTACTAAGGCCTTAACTGAAACCATGCTCCTGCTCCTCTTGACTCACCTTTCTCACACAGTACTATACAAACATGGTCTAAATAGACTGAACATAAAATAGAGGAAAGGTGTTAAATCACCTTTATTTAAGAATGGCAAAAACTACTTGCCCATCCCTGTCTCCAAGAGGCAAAAATTCAAGCTTGATATTGCCTTTTAAATTTAATCACATTACCTGGAAATATGCTGTTCAGAATTTGTAGCTTATTAGAGTATTTGCGCCACAGTCTGAGCACATAATCCTCCCAACGAATCATCTTGCCCAATATTAGCATGACTGGGATAGTGGGAAGTCCAATCAAAAGAAATAAAGGATCAGCTCTCTCCATGACGTCAAGACCTTCTTTGTGACCCACAACCTGGTAAATATGTATATAGTTGACAAACATAACAAAGGCCATAACTGAACAATGAAAGTAACTTTTTAAAAAGTCTAGTTTATTTGGGGCTGCCCCTGCACTTTGAGTTAAAGAAAAAAAGTACTGCTGTACCTAATGTAGTCAGTTTTCCTTCTGCATCCTTGAATGCTTATCAAGTGTGATGCAGGTGAGCTACCTGCCCTAATTTGCAAGTCATTAATCTCATAGAGATCGGTAAGAATTCCTTACCACCTCAAGAAAAGTTTCATGTGCTTCTGCCTAAGTAAAATCCTAAACATCTGAAACCCCAAAAGAGCATGCTTTCCAAAATGCATAGGAGAGTTTATAATTTTAGAACTATTAATTCTACACTCAAAAATGAAGTAGGTACTCTTCTTTAAAGGATAATACCAAGTATCTCAGAATGTTTTAATAAAAAATGTCCTGTTATTTAAGAATACCTTACCTAATAGAGATCACAAAACTAAAAGGTATTGCTTCTCTGGACAATGCAGAAAGAGGTACATTATTTGCAACTAGTGACAACAGCAGCATATCTTCACTTCTACTCTGTTTTTTAAAAAAGTTTGTTAGTGTTATGATTTTAAAGGACTGTCATACTGATGTTTCTAAACCTTTCTGCTGGCACATTTAAAAAGAAGAAAACTACAGACTTCGCAGTCTAATGTACGCATTAAAACTGTAACAGAATAGTGCCTCATGTTTTCCTAAAAACTACATACTTTTAGTAAGTAACTCTAATAGGGCTGAGGACAAAGAAAAAGAAATTCAAGTGGTAGATAACCTCTGAATTCTCTTAAATTAAGAATTACTAAATGCTAACAAAGCCCTTGAAGTGCTTTGTTAATGTAGCCACCTTACAGTACCTTCATTAAAGTAACCTTCAAACTGTACTATTAAGCATTACTTTGAAAACCATTACATTTTATTCTTCTACAACAGGAAGTTATGTTGTATATCATGGCCTCTAAAAATAGGCATGACCAATATCATTGCCACCAAAAGATTATTCCTAGAAAAAAATATTCAGCATTTGTTTTCAGCTTCTTCACTACATTCCACCCAAACTGCGTTGTCTGACACTATTCTTTTTCACATTATAGTCCTTGTCCATCAAAAAACCCTCTCAGTATCTTGTTTCTTATGCTTTAGATTATTATTTCTCTCTGTTTTTAGTAACACCATATGATTCATTACAGACTTAGCTATCACAGGAATAACAATGTCAATTCTGTATTAATTTTCCTGCATCTAAAGTTTAACTTTTAAAATCAGCTTTTTTGCTTCTCTCTGGCCCTTCAACTGAAAGAAAGTCGTCTGAAATGCATTAGGAACCAAGTTGTACTAAACTTGGCAAATTGTGGGTCGCACAGTTTCTTTTGACTCACAGTTTGATATCCTCCATTAGAAGCAAAAATATCTCTTGTCCAGCATGCTGTCCATGCAGACAACAAAAAACAAACAAACAAACCAACCCCCACAAAACAAACCATAAGAGAAAAATAGCTAATTCTTCATACCTGGGATTTGACCAGCTGTCTGAAACACTAGCTTAGATCCTCAGATTTAGATCCTTATTTCAAAAGCAAAACAACTACAGAAAGGATCATTAATCTCCCCATTCAGTTATATAGTTCTAAAGAAGCTAAAAAGGTCATATAAGTTCTTAAAGAAAAAAGTTCAGTGCATCAGGTGAGCAAGGAGTTAAGGAGTGGTACATTTTACAAAGTCTGGTTGTAGTATTACAGATGGTTGCAATGTTTCTGTGAGGACCACAACAAGAACAAAGTACCAGATAAGGAAAGTCCTAAGTGTACCACTCTAATAGAGAGACTTATCCATTGGAATAGAGAAGTATTGAAAGTCATTATACATCACTTATGCAGCCTCTGGAGCCTGGACACACTGGTACCAGGGAGACCGCATCAACTGCTTTGGGCCCCACCTCAAGCAGCTATCATACACCTCTGCTATGAAATCAGGTACAAACATCCAAACCAGCATACAATTGTGAGATGGAATGACTTGCAGGACCACACAATTCGAGAAAAAGTAGTATCATATGACTTACATGGATAAGGATTAGGTTGTATATTTAAAATTAGAACTGTGTAGTAGAATACTTATTAGCCTACAGAGTTGTTAATTTTATCTACAACTGAATTTGCATCAGAAATACTTGCATGCTTTTGGGCAAAACACAGATTATGGGATTGACAGAGGAATCAAGAACTAAAATGCTGACAAAGGTTCTTCTACATGTACCATCTATGAAAACTCTTGCCTTGTAGTTGAACTAGGGCAGCTGTGAACAAGTCTTTCCATAGTTAATAGTCTGACACCTGTCAACATTATTTTTACATTTAAATAGCAAGTTCACAAGAAGTAGGAAAAATGCATACAGTCTGAAGTAATTAAAAGAACATACTGTTAAGATGCAGTGCTTTGCACTTGTTGTTTACGAATGAACTGCACCATTCAGAGCATTTTCTTTTATACAACACAGGACTGAAAAATTCACCATGTGTCAACCCTTTGAATGTTACCAGCAAAACTTCTCTAAAGGCAAAAGAAGACATCATTCTCACAGCTTTTCTGTCCATTACTAGTAGTTAGGAGGTAATGACACCTTTTCTGTAAGGGTAAAAGTGGGTTCACCAGCCTGCCATACAAGGGGCAGCTCGTTGGAGTAGCAGCAAATTTTGGTAGTTCCAGACTGAACCATGTTTGAACAGGCACACTCGGCTGTATCCAGTTATGATCGGTTAAAAGCTTTCTATACACCCATAGTGGATTCACTTGATAGCTACACTGAAAGTGTTGAAAGCAGCTAAAACATGTATTAAGCCAAGGAAAGAAGGGTCTCAATTTACTTTATAAGACTTGCTTTCAAAACTCAAGAGGGAGTACACATGTACCTGCATCACCGTCACAGCTCCGTATGTAACAGCTGTCCAGTATATAGAGCCCACCATTATTCCAGCTGCAGCAAATGGACATGCCTTTGAGATCAGTCGATCTGCAAGATCCAAAACGTAAACAACTGGACCTATGATAAAGGGAAAGTAAGATTTCAAGATATATATATATAAAAGCATACTGAAGAAAGCTGTCAGCATCTATCACTTAAGAAAGAATCAAGTTGGCAAAATGCAAGTCTGACATCCCACACACGCTGTTTAAATAAGAACATATAATTAAAAAGCTACTAAGCTACACTTGTAACTCATTTCTGCCTACCATTTCACCCACCACATCTTTCTGTGAGATTAATACACTGGTGAGAGCACTGACTAATTTACCCACTAAAGTTGACTAGCTTCCTTTGTGTTGAATCAGAATTGTTCTGTTGTAGAAACCATTTTAGAGTTAGTAGCTTTTTTGTTAGATATTTTAGTTTCCAAAAGGAATAAATACTAATTAGTTGTAATGTAGTTCACGTGCTTATCTTTGACAGTTTCACACAAGAATTCTGTGACTAAACTATCCTTCTCTACAGTAAGAAGTAGCACAGTCATTATGAAAGATTCTTCCCACTGGAAGAGGCTGTATTCAGAATTTTTAGAGGACCAGCTCTCAAATGCTGGATAAAAAAAACCTCTTAATCAGTGCCTTTGACAACAGTGCATGAATAGAGTTCCATTGTCTGTCTATGGACAAGTGCACTTTCCAGACTTACACAGAGCAACTTACCCTGACCAACTTTGTTGATGTAAACAAGGGCATGCTCGCATCTTTTCTTTGAAAGACTGAAAGCCCACCAGCAAAGTAAAAGCCAAAGTCCGAAATGTATGTATGAAAGTGAAAAGTGTCCTCACCATGATAAGATTCCACATTCTTACATACAAATTGTCCTCCACTAGCTTATACACATGAATAACCAGTCCTCGTTAGCTCCCACCTACTCTTTCCTACCAAGATCCATTAAAGTGTTGTTCTAAAAATCAGCCTACGGGGCATTCAAGTAACTAATCCATCACAACTGACCCATTCCAGCCTATAATTCTTTTACTACTTCCTCATTTTTTTGTCTTTGTTTTTGTTTGTTTGTTTGAGGGGGTGGGGAATGAGTGATCTCTTCAGGAATGCTGTTAAATAACTTACGGAAGTCCAGATAGACTAGATGTACAGGACTTCCACTAGATGAACTGCCAGGCTAGTTAGCATGCTCTGCTTTGTACATCAAGCCCAAGTTGTTACAGTATTTTATTCCTGACCTGCATTCAGAACTTGTTCTGACCTTGTGCAGAATATAGATGCCAAGGATTTTTCTTTTTTACCTCTCTAAAGGTAAAGGTATTGTATAAAAAATAAACTTGCAGTTCAATTCTTAGCTTGAATACTCCTAGTACATAACAATTTTACAGTCTGAAGAGTGGTGATAACTTATCCCCCATTCCCAAAAAGAGTGTCTCCAAACTATCATATTTATACCAATTTAATTAAAACTGGTGCATTTAAACATACAATCCAAATTTGAAAGTCACGTCAAAAAAGTTTGCAGAAATTTATTTCCATCAGCAACACTGACAAAACTGTGACTCCCATTTCATGACTTGGTTCTTCTCTTTGAAGAACACAGCTCTAGTGTGAATGCTTAAAAAATCAACCAGTTCTACTCAGCTAAAGTCAAGCCAGTGAAAACAAGCGAAAGGAGCATCTAACTGAATTCATTCACTGTCATGCTTCAGCAGCATTGGTATTCTTACAGAGCAATCCCAAATACATCTGGTTTGTAGTGAGCTGATTGGGGTTTGGTTTTTTAAATTTTATTTTGGTCGAGGATTTGTTCGTTTCTTTTTGGTTTGTGTTTGTTGGTTTGTTTAGATTTTTTTGAGCAAGGTAGGATTTGACATACTGTTTGTTCAATGGTAGCACTCAGCAACACTGTAAGAGGACTGCAACTTTTTTTTTTTTTTCTGCATGCACAGGTCTGGGTGCAAATGCTACACTGAACAGTTGGTTGTAATTTGACAGAAGCCATTGTAAATATTACCAAGTTTTGTATCAGACTAGCAGGCAGTTTTAAGTGACTTGGACAGAATATTGCTTAATGTACTCTCCTCACATTCTTAACCTACTACTGTACTTCAAATTGATTACCTTTGCATCTTCTAGTACAGCATGCATTCTTTCAGTAATAAGCTCAGTTGTAAGGGCAGGAAGCAACTTCCTATGTGGCTTGTAAGGCATTAAACAACTCACCAGCATCCTGCTTCAAATACACCAACCAACGTAAAATGGTTCATAAGTAGCTGACAGAGTGTAACTGTAAATTTATTCTTGAGGTGAGCATCCAGTCATTGATTAGGTACCAAAATTAAAGGGTTTCTGAAGAGGGAACACTATACTCAGAATACAAAGAACTGGAACAAGCAGTTCAACTGTATTAACAGTTATGTTTAACTTTCCAGATAGACTTAAGAAAATGCTGGGATGCCTATCAGTGTGCTCAAAGTACTAACAAGGTCATAACTGCAAGTGTCAAATGCACAGTAATTTACACACCTTGACTGTTTCCCATAGTCACTGAAAATGGTTTAGTTGGAACATTTTGAAGACTTATATTTGTTTTAAGGAGGTGAAGACAAGAGACTCAAAAAACCCCATAATATTTGTTGAGTCCTGAAGGGCACAAAACACTGAAGCTTGCCTGAAACATCTTGGCAAGGTGATACGGCAGCAGCAGCAGCAGTCTAACACTAAAAGTGGTAACAGATTGCACCTGCTAATACTAATCATTAAAATAACCAAGCTACAGAATTAGGCATAGAATCTTGAAAGAAGACTAGAAAAAAACCAGTTCAAATATATATATATATTTTTTTTAGCTAACCCTTTAGGAACAAAGTAGTAGGAAAGGAGGACAAATGTAACTGCTACTTTTCAGATAGTATGAAGGAAGAAGCAGGAAATTAAATATCACTGACATTTATATTAAAGAAGGAAATACAGAAAATATATTTTTTTTAAGTTTGTAAAAACTATCATGCTTTAACAGACCTTTTTCTGCCAAGCTCTGTTTTCTATTCATTAAACTGAAGTAATTATCTAAAAGGTACTTTGGTTACTTTCAAAGTGGCAGTAATATTTTCCTATTTAATAAAAAAGTTCTCAGAAAATGGAATTGTAATTTAAAGATAACTCACTAGAGGGGCTGCTTACAAGAAGACAACCACTGCTACTTATAAAGGTATTTGTTTGTGTCTCCTCAAGTTGTGTTAGGGAGCCCTTTCACCAAAATCTGGTTTTAGAAAAAATGTTTCCAGTAGTATATTAGAGAATTCTTAATGTAAGTAAATTTTCTTAACTATGATACCTCAGAGAAACTTTAGTTGTTATTTCTTCCCTGCTTAAGTAATACTAGTTTCTTGAATGGTATGACTAGCAATCTCTTCAAAAGATCTGCAGCAGAGACTGAGCTATGGGCAAGACTGCTTGAAAACTCCTGATGTTCCTAACTGCCTGGTGTTACCTTGACTGACTTACAGCTGATCTGTGATAGAACAGTTCTGGGCTACTAGAAAGAGTTACAAAAGGGCAAGACCATCTCACTCCTTGAAGGCATTTCATGCTCATGACTGATGTTTAATGAACTCATATTCATTTCCCTGCTCTACTATCTATGTCTTCTGTACTCTTACAGAAGTCTGGATTTTTATGACCTTGTCATCTTTAAAAATGGAAAAAGATGGTATTGTGGGGGAAGATATGTCAAAAGACGCTTGCATGCCTGCCAGAGATGAACAATCTCACCCAAGAAGTTTAGGCCAGCTTCAGGAGCTAGGAACGTTAGCATTTAGGAATGTTAGCTTTCAAATAAAGTATGCCACAAAATGCAAGAACAAATGAAAATGCTTTTTGTTGTTTATGTGCATATATCTTCTCCAAACTAGAGTTGTTTCCCCTTTTTCCCATTGCCAAAATAAAAAGAAAACGCAGCTCGTGTTACAATTTCATCATTCAAGATACAAATAATGTTTCTTAACAACCAAGTTTTGTGGCACATAGTAAGATACTTAAAAAATTCTTTGAAATCCCCTTAAATGCCTGCACTCACATGCTGTATCAGCATTTCTTTAAAAAGCAGCTTTATTTTTAAACAAAATTTAAGTTGCCTTGGCAACATTTTATTTTCTTTACCTATTTAATATGCCCAATAGAACATATGGGAAAATGAGGGCTGGAATAACAGCAACCACTGCTAATTTAAATATATGCAACAGATTGTGCAGTATCCTACTTGGCTACTCAAGTTAGTAGACTCTGAAAAACTATCTCCAACTTTTACCTTTCATTTTGACAAACAGAGCTAAAGCAGTGCCCACCAACCACAGATATTCTGCCTCTTGAAGATAGGGCAGTATTGCCTCGGGAATACACAGAATCACAGAATCACAGAATCCNACCTCCCAAGCAAAGTAAAAATATGTCTTTCAGGTAATGCAACAGGTTGCTCAATGAGCTTTTTTCCTCTGAATTTCCTTTGGTAATAGTTTCTCTGCAAGTTGATTAAAAAAAATAAATTGATACGTTTCTGTGCCACTATGTGGCAAATGCTGAAAGGAGTCACCCTCTGCTCAACAAAAGAAAAAAAAAATAATCACATTAACAATTAATTATAGGTCAATCACTTTTAAGACTTATCAATAAACCTAAGTAGAAAACAGCCAAAATTTTCGGAATGTAATTAACTAAGCCAACAAACAGGACACAAGCAAATATAAAGTTACTACTTTCTGTCTGGAAAAGGTAATAGACAAGTTTTGAACACTACTGATGCCTGAAGCACAAAAACCAAACCAAAACAAAAACCCACACCCCATTACATTCTGTTTACAGTTTAAATAATACATATCTTACCTAGCTTTGGAAATACTATTAGATATTCTGCATTGCACTGAGGACAAGCAACTCTAGCAGTACTGTTTCCTCTTTGCTTTTCATCCACCCAGCGTTGCAGACAGGTCTGATGAACCCATTTCGTAGAGCCCCTGCACCGGCAAGGTCTCACCCATTCTGCTGTCCGATCATCCTCATCAGTAGCAAAACAAACCCAGCAGCTTCTGTAATTACAGGAAGGAAAGAAGAGGTATTTTTTTGCTACTTTCACATGCTTAAAATATATTTTCACATGTGAAAGCATGTAGTTTTACCAAATGTGCATGCAGAGGTGATGCTTGTTGCTTCGTTCTTAATCACCCAAAATGTAACAATTTTGTACCACGGTCTTGTACTGGTATTAATACCATAGCCAGCAAAACAGCTGCTTTTAATACATTCTGAATTTTACAGTCTAATTTTTAGATAATTTTTGAACTAAAAAAAGCATTGAGACTGTAGTTCAACCTGAATAATTCAGTGTATGAAAAATCCATTTTTTTAATGTATTATCAAAATGTCTGCTCTAGAAGTTAAGTTTTTAAAATGAAGGCTATGAGCTCAATACAGTACTCTGTTACTTGGGAAACCAACTCAGATTCACTCCAATAACAAAACAACACAATGTATCACAAAAGCTGTAAATTATATTCAATTCATTCTCTCTCTGAAAAGGAAAACTACTTCATTCAGGCAATTTATGTTATCCAAAATTGATTTAAGTTACAAAGTACTTCAAGAATACTATCGCACTAGAGGAAATTACTGCACTGAAGATTTACCTGGCTATTTAAATTCAAACATATTAATTCTATAAGGAGAAAACAAAATATACAGGCTATGTGACCTGACCTGAAGAGAGCACACATCCTAGTAATTCCCTGGTATCAGATCTGATGATTTGGTCAGACCCTTTGGAACTTTGCAACTTTTCTCAAAAGTAAAATATGGAGCTAAAGTAGGAAAATATCAGATATTGACCCAATAATTTACTTTTTACTGTGAAATAGTTTATTAATTCCGATACTGAAGTTTAGATCATAAACCAGAACCTAACAAAATAAGGATCTTACTATAAATATACTCTGGTTCCATAGATTTTAAAACAGTGTTTTACACAAGCCACTGCACTCACAGTTCAACCTTTATAACCGTGTACAGCAACAGCATCCCTATAATTTAACTATCAAGACAGAATTTAATTAGACATTACATACTGACTCTTAACTTTTGCAGCACTATTTTCATGCTGAAATTTTCTTCTCAATTTGAGTACCATCATTAAGAAGGCTTTTAGTATTTCATGTTAAGTGTAACCACTGACAGTAATTGAGACACTAAGAATCTGAGAAATGCTCTGGCACTACTAAACAAACTAAAGATTCAAGAATAGTGATTGTAGTTTCTATCTAGAGATGTTAGTGGTTCCTCTCCTTGCCCTAGCATATGTTGTCAGTAATAAACCTTCATAGCCTTTTAAACTCTCAAATTTTCTCCTTTGTTTCAGCTTCTCAATTACTCCTCATCTTTATTTCCTCTCCCCCTCATATTTTTTTTGTTTCAGTCTGCCCTCTCTCTGCAATCCCATCTCTAACCTTTGTTAGCATCTGGGAGGAGAAATTACAGTTTAGAAAGTTTCCTACAACTCTAGTAATTTTGCCAGATTGTCATATTCTCTCTTGTGGATATCAGTGCTAAGTAGTTGTCAGAAAACTTACTTGACAAATTTATACTTGAACATATACATACTGGAACTCTCCTGCAGCCCTCCAGGGGGAGGGGGAGAAGAAAGAAAGTGCTCATAGACAAAATTTGGAAGGTAATTATAGGCACAACAAGGGCCAGTCTTACTAGAAGCACTTTCAAAGAAATACATTAAGTCCTTTAAAAGGTCACTATTTTCTCCCTAACATGTCACTTGTAAACACATTGGGTTTGTTTCGTTTTTTTTTTGTCTTGTTTTTTTTAACTCCTCTATGAGGAAATAGGGGAAAAGAAACCCTACAGTGGGAAACCTGAATTTTGTCAGGCTCAAGCTTAAGTAATGAAAAATACTGTTATCTACAGCTTCCTTTTAAGACCTCACTGTTCTGGATAGTGTTCTATTAGTAAACTAAAAATGTTTCTCCACAGAAGAATAACCATGTTTTGTTTATAGGATATAACTGTGCCTATAAAATACTTGCGAGAGATCTTTTAAAGCACTGAATCTCTTTCTGATTTATAGTGATGGAAGTGTAGTGAAATTAGGTTGCAAATGTGCAGGAGCAGAACATAGCCCATAGCAACTTATCACTGGCACAATTGTGAAAGGGAACACAATTTGAGATGCAGATTACAGGAAAGACTGCAGAAAAAGCAATTAAATTATCTGAACAACAGGTAAAACAAAAATCACTGTCACATCAGCATGTCCAGTTTTAAGTACAGAACATATTATAGTAGATACAGATGTAAAGTTTTAACATTGGTGCTCTAAAACTAGAATGCATAAGTTTGCATTCCAAAAGATTGTTCAGTTGGAAGACTGACATCTTGACTCAGAACTGCAATTTCTTCTATTTGTCTTAACGGGAAGGTAAACATAAAGTCTAACTTGGCTTCTTTCTGTTCTTCTCCACTTCTGTTTAAATAGGAATTGTAATGTTATGCACTCCTGCAATAACATGCCTCTTTTCACCTTCAAGCTGCCCATATGCATGTATAGCAGTCCGAAATGAAAGGACACATTATTCTTCCAAAGCAGGAGGAAAGACAGCCAAGCCACCAGTTAGTAAGAATCTAGATAAAAATGCTGAGACCACCACAGAAATGTGAAAGTAATACAGAAGATGGCAAGCACTTTGATTCACTGCACTTGTTAATAAGGAGTTCTTAAGGAACACAACTCCTCATGATGGTTTTTAATTCTCACCAAGAAACATTTACACCAAGAACCCCCAAATCTACTGTAACAACAAGCAATACAAAGCAACACTACTGACAATTGTACCTCTTATCTTCAATGCAGCAAAAAGCTGTCACCATTCCCTCATTGATTCCACATCCTGTTTAGGCCTACAACTGCTCTCTGTTTGTACCTTAGTTTTTTATTTTTAAACTAAGAGCTATAGAGCTAGTTAGCACAATAGAACTAGTTAGGTCTGCAGGTGCCTGTAGGATCAAATGCCACCACACCACAGAAGTCTAAAGTTTATCCAAATAATGACAGATTTAAGCATAAACATGATCTTGCTACACTGCAGTTTTAACTAGCGAATTTGTCCATGAATACTCTTGTAGATTAATTCCATTCCAGTTTTCTGTTAAGGTAATATGCATCTTTCTTTAATTGCTTCATCCAATTTCTTGCCAGGCAATCATATCTGAAAACCTGAAAGACCCATGAAAACAGTAACAAAATCCTTTACAGACTTAAACCTTTAACAAGTCATAAATAATGAACAGTAAATTCCTTGTATTCTGTCATCAGCTTTATCTCTTTCCACTGACAGCAGCTGTAGCAGAAAGGGCTAAATAAAACCATTTCAAAACAAGCACCTTGGCTCTTGCCAGATTTTCCATTTTCTTGTACTGAATAAAATATGACCTTGATTCTTACCACTGAATCAGGTTGCTACTCAGATAACCTGAAATAGAAAAGGCTGACAAGGTGGAACAAAGCATTTTTTCTGATAGAAACTCAAACCATTTTCCTTGATGACTTTCTACAGAGCCAAATCAATAGCACTAATGTATTTTTCCACACTTACCCAAGCCAATATAATTATTTCAGCTTTGAATATAGGTTACAAATGCCTTTTACATTCAGCTCCCCATCAGCTAAAGCTCTCTGGTGTCAAAAACTATTCTGACTCCAAGAATAACTCATGTATTGCATCTGTTTTTTTCTCTACCAACTCCTTTCAGGACATTGCATACGTTAAAAGCAAAGTGGATGGAGAGAAGTTGTACAGACTAGAGAAACTGTACTCCAAATGTTGTATGATTAATCCAGAAAGCCAAAGGCCTGCCTAAAAGCATGTTTCACCAAACCACAAATTTCTATCAGTAAGGAAGCCACTCTTTCCTGTACCTGGTTAAGAGTTACTGCTCCAAGATATCAGAAAGATCTTCCAGTACCAACATACACACCTAGAACCAGACTGTTTTCATTTTTATTGAGCTACACTCCTTTATGAAGGTCACTTTTTTTCCTAAACAAGTCTTAGATGGGAGGGAGGACAGGATCTAATTCATCTTATTTAAATCAAATCTGCCTCTATCTGTGGAAGCTGAATTCACCATGATACAGCTCTGCTTTCAAGCAGGCACAACTGCAAAGCAATACAAAAAGTAATTTAAAAGCAGTATGTTGATTATATATACACACTAAAAAGTCTGCAGTAATCTTTAATGCCCCATAAGTCCAGCAGATACTCTTGTGTCCACAACACTTAATGGAAGATCACTTATGAGACTGGGACAGCACAGCTGGCTTCATAGGGTGGCTTCAAATAGTCTGTATTGCAGTAAGAATGCCTGATGTTCAGTGACACAGACACGTGAATGTCACGCAAGTGAGAAACTTCATTTTTCCCACATCATAAAGCACACTGCTTTCCCTTAAAGCAGCAGGAATTTGCTGATATCTTGCTATCAGAGTAAAGCATTCTTCTGATAAAGCAGTGAATGACTGAGTGGCTTATTGCAATTAATTTCACATCCAAACTGAAGAAAAGTGAAAAGGCTGTAACATAACTGATAGCAGTAACAGCAGAGGGCCAATGCAGTGAGGCGTGAAAACGTATCTTGGGCTTAACAACTGAAAGTTCTCCAATAACTAGCAAAAAAAAAAGCACTGTTCCAAAGGATGACCCACAGATCTGCTGTTTGAAAGAGGCAATTTTTCATGAGCTTCTATAAGAAATTCTTATGCATAGTCTATACTGACAAACAAACTACCTTTGATGAAGAACAGTGGTAAGCTTCCACTAAACCTGCCAGCTACACTCCAAATACTGTAAGATCATGTTTAAGTGGGAAGACTAGGATGTCAGAAAAATCAAGGGATTTACCTAGTAGTGTACAGTTCAGAGAGGCTGCTTTGGAGCTGGCCAGAAATTTGGAAATTATTGCTAAGCACTTCCATTTCCTCAGTTTGAAGGAACCAGCAGGAATAAGATTCTTGTGCTACAGGGCTACTACCAGGTCACAACAGAATGCAAACATAGCCTACATATCCCTGAAAAGGGAATTGGAACAGCAGCACTCTACCTGGGATGAAGCAATAGTGAAAAAGTCAAGCTATCAGGAAGTTATTACCATTTCAATGTTTCACTCTTCAGTTGCACTATGAGATATATACATAATTTTGCCTTTTCCTTTGGGTATCAACATCAGCTTCCAATCAGTCATGGCAAAGACAGGGAAGAACACCTTGTTTCCTTTCTGACAGAGCTTAACCCAGCACAGCCCATTCTTTGTTCTTATATGTTCTTCTTTCTAAGCACATGTAGCCTACTCCAGGGAAACAACAGAAAGACAGGTACTTCTAGTTGCTGATAGACTTCTACCAGTTGACAAGGAAAGTCCTCTTTCAAAAACAAGTGTTTAACTGTGTTGTGTAGAAAGAAAACAATTCCTTCAGGTAAGGCAATGAAGAGAGCATGCTTAATGAGGGCAAGTAGAAGAGTGAATTACTGCAGAGATGGTAAATAGTCTGTGAAAAGTAAAAATATGACATAAATCCTTTAAAGTGTTTTATATTGCTTATTACTCTGTGTATCTTACCTGGTTGAAGTCCACTCTTGCAAAGGTTTACTTGTGTCAACTTCAGTCAGTGACATTATTCATAGTACACAACATTCAGTACAAGGAGTTCAGAGCACATCTTTAATCAAGGACCACACTGCACTAATTAGATTGCCTAGGTTGTAGACTTATGATCTTAATTCAAACTTGTGTCTTTGGTTATTAAAGTTCCAACAGCTAATTCTGCAAATAAACCATATCAGTGCCCACACTTCCACAGAGCAAAGGAAAAAGATTCATACCAACACAGCACTGATGCTGACGGTAATGAAAGGAGCAACTTAAAATGATGTACAAAACAATTGTAATATGCTTTTTTTCTTTAAAAAAAAAGAAAGTTACCACAAAATCAGAAGACAGTCCAGAAAAATTAAATAGAAAACCCATGAATTTACTATTCTGCAACTACTGAACCTCAGTTGATAGCATTTCTCTGAAATCAGTGTGCTGGCAAAAAGAAAATGCAGTTGCAACGGTGTTCCTCTTTTGATAGCATAAGTAATTTCTCAGCCCAGCTACAATTCCACATTTTATCTTTTAATTGCTTTAAATATATACCTGCAATTTCAACTCTATTGTCTCCTCTGAACAAAAAATAGCCAGGATAGAGAACAAAACAGTTGCATGACATTGCTCTCTAGTTTCTATCAAGGTGGACTGCGTATCACCCACGTTTGAACAAACTATTATCCATTCAGAAAATAAATCATGTTAATTCAAATGTTAAATCATACTAAAATCACCACTACACTGTTTCATCAGCATGTGCCTGCACAAGCCTTCAACAGTTTATCACATTTTGACTAATACCTTTTCATAGTAAAAGAGAAAGCAAAAGTGACCACATTCTGTGCAGCTGTCAAATTTATGTAAAGGAGGTAGCAGTTGTTGTCTTCGAGTTAGACAGTATAAGGAGCACCACAAATCACTACCACAAAACATGCCTTAAAAAAACAAACAAAGGCAAAACAAAACCACAAAAACAACAAAACCAAACCCCAGCATTCTGATGCCTCAGTATAACCCACTGCAAGTGCAATCTTCATATAATCTAGTTGAAGTCAAGAGAATAAAGCTTAAAAATAGGAGTACATTTTAGCATTACAGCTCACATTAAGGTAAATATATGCAATGACATACCTAGGAAAAAGCTGATTTTCTCGAGACAGCAGACTGACCAGATTATTCTCACAAACAATTAAAGACTGTCTGATGATACATTTAATGTAACTTTTTTTTTCTTTGAAATGTGACCACATAGAAGATTTTTTTTTTTAATCACTCAAATATTTACAGTGTCTAGGTTTTCTGTCAACACAGGCTTGGCACTGAATTCATTACGGAAAGTATGTGTTTAATAACTATGTTTCAAATCTTCTCACTTATAAAGCTCAACCAACACAGTAAAAAGACTGCATAGTAAAATCAAAAATTATTAGCTTCATCTTCTCTTACATACTCTAATAGCGACTCTGGCAAAAGCTAGTCAAATGGTCTCTAAGAAGGCTGAATAGTACTGGATCACAGCCAACTGATGTCCTAGCAATACCATGCAAGCTATTACAGAAAGCTATAGAACAGCTAAGTGACAAGATGTAGCTATAGACATAAAAACAAACTGAATTTACACATTAGCTCTGCTTATAACTATAGAAAAAAAAGAAATAAAATTGTATTTGACAAGCAAATGGCACAGGAAAAATAACACTTATTTAAAGGATTACGTTTTTAATCAAATAGAGAACAAAATTCTGCTAGAATCTTATGACATCTTATCTTCAAAGTTACCCAGAAGAATATAAACATTTGAAAAACACATAAGAACCTAGAATACCTGTTATGACACATGCTACATAGGGCAGCTAGAAGAAACTACTGAAGTGTTCAGTTGGAAGAACTTCTGTCAAACAGCACTGAGAGAAAAAGTGTAGGATCTAAATGATTAGGAAACATGAAAAAAGTCCACAAAAGACTTAAGGTTTTTGTGAATTTCCAAAATTATATTTAAATACACAAGGAGGATTAACTCAGTTCGTGATCTTGGCATACTAGACACAAGAATTTCACTGTAATGGTTCAACATCCTAATACCACTCTGAGTATATTTCTAGATATTTCCTTAAAAAAAGTGCTTTTACATTAAAAATAAGGATAGCATATCAAACGACCTCTGACAGATAAAATTTGACAAACACATTAGGATTGACAAGTTAAATTTGCCTTGTGCAGTCAGAAAAATAGCTGTAATTTATATGACAGTTTCAAGTAATCTGGCAGTTCTATATAAATAAATCTTGAAAAAATGTTTCTACATTGATTAACAATGTATATATATAAACAAAAATCACTGCTACATAATTTCAATTTCTTATGCATTAAAACAACAGGAATAAAGGGATTAAAACTACTAAAACCTCATCATTTAGACAGACCACTAACTACTACTTTCAAGAGTACCCATTAGTCTGGGAATATAGACCTTTACCATAGATTGCAAAGAAAATGTCAGTATTTTAAGACTATTATCTAGGCCTGTTGTTTAAACTTAGCTAAAAAAAAACAAAACCAAAACCAAGAATAACAGAAATTCCCATTTCAGGATCATTTATAATGATCCATAAAGGATCATTACAAGCATCTGTATTAGTTTCCTAAATGGTGAAGATGAAGAGAACTCCAACATGTAGTGTCACTTCATGGTCATGTCTGCTTCTAATGCTTCTTGTATTTACGCTGTAAGCAATCCTTCGGGCAAGTATAAAATCTTTAGATTGAAACTTCAAGTAACAATCTCGTTATAGCCCAACAACTATTTACCCTCTTTGTTGCAAATGCATGGTTTGCTTCCAGATTGAAATTATTCAGGGAAAATAAAGGAGGATGAAGCACAAAATTCATAAAAGAAAGATAAATCCAGGCAGCAATGTTGAGATGCTATCAATACACTCCTTACATTGGAGGAATCCAAATTGCTTTATTAACGAACAAAACCTCTAAGTCATACAGATATACAACAGAAGAGTCAAGAGAAGTAGCCAAAATGTTTTCTCTCACAAATACCTAACTTAAGAATTTGCTAGAAGAGCTCTAACCCTTGCATACAAAGCAGTGCATACATTCAGATATGCAGCAACACCTCGCTCCTGATACAACAGCACTTCACCACCACTCCCAGTGTGACCATGTAGGTATTTGAAACAAAATATACTTTTTCCCCTTCTTAACTATTAGACTCAAATTAAAGTCTTATTCACTGAAAAGCTATTTTCTGCATCCCTTACTAAGAGACCCAAATTTGATTTACAAGTATGCACTTCATGCTAAGTTACAATGCATATAATAGCATGGGTTTACAAAAGCAGGCCCTACTTGACTAACCTGATCTCCTACTATGAAGAGGTGACCTGCTTAGTGGATGAGGGAGAGGGTGTAGATACTGTCTGCCTGGACTTTAGTAAAGCCTTTGCCATCATTTCTCACAGCATTCTCCCAGAGAAACTGGCTGCTTCTGGCTTGGATGGGCAGACCCTTTGCTAGGTACAAAACTGGCTGGATAGCCAGGCCCAAAGAGTTAAACTGAACTGATGGACAGTCACAAGTAGCATTCCCCAGGAATTCCCTCAGTATTGGGGCCAGTTCTGCTTAACATCTTTCTCAATGATAATGATCTCGACATTAGGATTGAGGGCACCCTCAGTAAGTTTGGAGATAACCAAGTTGGTCAGGAGTGTTGATCTGCTTGGCTCTGTGGAGAGATCTGAACAGCCCAGATCCGTGGGCCAAAGTCAGTGGTTATGAGGGTCAGCAAGGCCAAGTGACAGGTCCTACACCTGGGTCACAACAACCCCATGCAATGCTACAGGCCTGAGGATGAGTGATTAGAAAGCTGCCTGTCAGAAAAGGACCTGGGGGTGTTGGTCAAAGGCTGCCTGAACAGGAGCCAGCAGTGTGCCCAGGTGGCCAAGTCAGCCAGCAGCATCCTGGCTTGTGTCAGAAACAGTGAGGCCAGCAGTACTAGGGAAGAGATCATCTCAAGTACCGTGTTCAGGTTTGGGCCCCTCACTACAAGAAAGACACTGAGGTGCTGTAACATGTCCAGAGAAGGGCAGTGAAGCTGATGAAGGGTGTAGAGAACAAGTCTTACAAACAGCAGCTGAGAGAGCTGGGGTTGCTTAGCCTAGAGAAGAAAAGGCTCAAGGAAGACCTTACAACTACCTGAAAGGAGGTTGTAGCAAGGTGGGTGTCAGTCTCTTCTCCCAAGTTAACAAGCAATAGGACAAGATGAAATGGCCTCACCTAGCACGAGGGGAAGTTCAGATTGGGTATTAGTAAAAAATTATTCACTGAAGGAGTTGTAAAGCACTGGAACAAAGTGCCCAGGGAAGTGGTGGAGTCGCCAACCCTGGAAGTATTTAAAAGACATGTAGATATGGTGCTTAGTGGACTTGGCAGTGCTGGGTTAGCACCTGGACTTGATGATCTTAAAGGTCTTTTTCAACCTAAACCACTCTTGATTCTGTTACTTTTAAGCTTTTGCATATTTTTTCCTCTTACCCAGGAAAACAACTGCCTATCATTACCAATAAAGGTAACAGGATAGAAGAGGCATCTCAACCCCTCAGAATCCTTAAAGATGATTCTTCCATGGGTTATATCCCCTAAAGTGAAATATTGAAAGTTTATCTTGATCACTACTCCATACAACATGAAAAATATATATTATCTTCAGAAATATCAGGTGAGTGAAAAATGGTTTCTTCCACTTTAAACCTGCTTCATAAACACAACATGTAACTGAGAAATTATATTGCATTTTCAGGTCTTGGTTACTATGAAATCCTTTTATTGGTCTTGTACTGCACTCAAAATTAACTTAAGAAGGAGCTGAGTATTAAGGCTTTTAACACTCCATTCACCCCTTCACCCACCACTGCTTCTGAAGTTTCCTATACTGAGCCAAATGAATTCTTATATGAAAGTCACAGTCTGTCTTTAACCTTCCTTTACAGTACCTAGATACTTAAATTTTTTTTACTCCACTGACCTTGTTATTAAGGAAGTCAGTGACAATTTCCAAGTGATTGAGGTTATATCAACTCTGCTACTCCAAGTTTACTGGAAAAAGCATTTGAAAAGGGTCAGAGATACTAATTACAACTTCACAAACCTGAAAAGATACAAGAATAATATATGTAATGGATATTTGGGGTTTGATGTACATTTAACAACTGAAGAACAGTAAAATGGTTTGGCCACTAGTTAATTAACTTCCCTTTTTTATTTAATTGTTTAATTTAACAAGTTGTTCACAAGACAGATTGTAACCACCACCTTACAATCATTTCCCAAAAGGCTGAACTAGAACTTCATGGTATAACAGCCACCTCAGAATATCATGTTTCCCTAGAACTCCCAAGACACAAAATATTACATATTATTGGACTATAAACTTTACAATGAAGATGAGATTTTTATTGTTTCAGAGGAGTTGATTTGACAGCAGTCTTCCTGATCTTTCCTTCCCCCCCCCATCCCCATTCCTACACCATACTTCTGTCATCCTCCCCCCAACTCCTTTGCCTTCCTTAACTCTTGCATTTTATTCCCTACATTCATAGGCAGTGTATCAATGTAATACTTTCCTGATATTATTTCTAAAAATCTACCTCCTTCATGTTACTTCTTGGAAATGCACTTATGATTGCTGGCTGAGAGGATCCTTGACAGGCATTGTTGAAAATTACATACTAAAGCATCCCCTTGTCATCTCTTCTTTAGGTTTTCTAAAGCACAGAGAACTAACTTTCCCTCTCTCTCCCCCCCCCCAACTCACTTTTATCCTTTTTCTACATCAGACTGAAACTTCTCACCCTCACCTTCCAAGGCTGCACAAGTTCTGCCCCTGCCTCACACAGCTTATATGTCCATTACTTGTCTGTGACACCCCGTATTTTGCTAAGTCCTCTTTCCCTAGAGGTGATCTGGAGGAGAAAAACACCAGGGATTCCATCCTTATTATGGAAGTGTGTGACAGGTTCACCAACAGAAGCCTGGTTCCTTTTGGGTCCCCACCTTCTACAATAACAGGCTATGAATGTGCTTTTGTTGTTTATAGGGGCGGGTCATAAGGGCTTCCTGAATGACGCAAAATTACATTATAAGGAATCATAAACCCTCAGTGGAGAAGGGTGAAAGTGGTATATATTCAAACAAAAGCATAAAGAGAAAGTAAGTATCATAAAATAATTTAAGAAATAGTAAGCACCTTTCCTCCCCTACATTTAAACCAAATTACTTTTCAGATTTTACTTTTTAACAGTACTCAAAAACCCAGTTGTAGGCTTTCTTCAAAAATCATAAAATTAGCAACAAAACAGACAAGCTTTGGTCGTCTTTGGGTGCCTTATTTTACAAGCATGTCAATGCTTTCCATACT